>OZ010678.1:46714689-47232189 GCA_963932185.1 Troglohyphantes excavatus
TATAAACAGACAAAATGTTTAAAAAAAAAAGCCAAAAGAATGAGAATTTAAGACAATTGAATTGTAATAATTCAGTTTCCATTTTGGCAATTAACATCAAATAATGTGGAAAGCCATCTTCTGAATTTAGTTTGTCAGGTCTCTTTGTCAAGATGGCTTGAACAGAAGCTGAGATTAGGAATATTAAGCCATACTACTCATTTTTGCGAATGTACTATTACTTAAATTTTGAGTATACGTTATAGCTCATTTACGATGCAATTGTACTAAAAACAGAAACCGAGTACGCCATGTACTCATTTTTAAGCAAATTTGTTTATGTATATAAATTTATTTCCATTAGTTAGCAATATTAAATCACACTGCTCATTTTTTAGAAAACAGAGCACGTCATCGCTCATTTACGTTGCAGTTGTACTCAAAGATAAACGAGTAGGTTCAGGTACTCATTTTTAAGTACTTTTTTTTTACATTGCGTCTATAAGGAATCCGGTAAAGGCGGCCGAGCGGTTAAAGGTGTCAGCTGGTAATACGAAGATTCCTGGTTTGATCCTAAGCGATGGACTTGACAAAGAAAAGTAAAAAAGTAGTGATCTTGTGATTGGAGGGTTGCCAGCTTCGCTACAAAATACTAGAAAAGTCGTCCAGAACATCCGCACAAATTAACGGCGTATATACGGGACTGGTACACGATACATCTGATCGAGATCCAAAGTCCCGACGTCTATTGAAGGCGTTGGGTGCCAGTTTAGGTGTTTCCTCGTCATCTGACCATGGTTCTAAAATAACGAGGTCCATGTATGATTGTGTATGTGTTCCCGGGTCTTTCCTTCGAGATAGGGGTCTTTCCTTCGAGATAGGCCCCGAAACGTCGCCAATAGTCCACTGTGCAGCTCTAGTGCGACGTTAATTAACCTAACCAAACCAATCTAGTATTTAATACCCACAACAACAACAACAACCCATTTATTCGGCACAAAATCCCAAACTCTCGGTCACTGCCAAGGGGAGCACGAAGTCACTGCGGAAACCCGACACGCTTTGCAGCACACTGTTGACGATGACGCAAGCCGAAGGGGGGATGGGGGAGGGGGAAGGGGGGAGGAAAGGCAAAAAAGGGTAGCCATGCCCTTCCTGTGGCACTCACTCTCACCGGAAGTGGGCACACAAAGCACCGGAAGCGAAAAAACCCCATCAGAGAGCTATTCTGCCGGGATACGCTGCTTCCTATCTGCATGGCTAATATCTCTCTTTCGGGATCTATAGGACCACTCCCTGCTCCCTATATATAAATATCTTCTCTGTATCTTTCAATAGCTCGAAAGTTGGTTTTTTTTCTATGAAATCTTCTAAGTCATCCGGATGAATAAAATGTTTAAAAAACTGTTTAGTATAGAGATAGGGGCTAATTTAGACTATTTTGTACCATAGTTGCATGCAGTAGTTGGTTTTGTTTGTTTAATTAACGTCGCACTAGAGCTGCACAGCGGGCTATTGGTTCGGGGTCTATCTCGAAGAAAAGACCCTTGAACGATGCCTTGTATTTTTGAACCATTGTCAGATGACGAGGACAACACCTGAGCTGGCACCCGACGAAAACCTGAATAGGCGTCAGGACGATCGGGGTCCTATGTCCCCGATCGTCATCTGACCATGGTTCAAAAATACGATGCATCGTTCCTGGGTATTTCCTTCGAGAAAGGTCCCTAACTGTCGCCAATAGCCCAATGTGCAGCTCTAGTGCGACATTGATTAGACAAACCCCGATCAGATGTATCGTGCACCAGTCCCGTATACACGCCAGTATAATTTGTTGGGTGTTCTGGACGACTTTCTAGTATTTTTGTAGCGAAGCTGGCAACCTTTTTACTTTTCTTTGTCAAGTCCATGGCACGGAATCGAACCACCAATCCTCTGAATAGTAGCTGAACGCCTTTATCCACTGAGCAACTTTTTGTATGCAGTAGAATATATTATAGACGCAATGGTTCGGTTTGGTTAATTAACGTCGCACTAGAGCTGCACAGTGGGCTATTGGCGACGGTTCGGGGTCTTTCTCGAAGAAAAGACCCGGGAACACATTCATACATACATGCACCTCGTTATTTTAGAACCATGGTCAGATGACGAGGAAACACCTGAACTGGCACCCAACGCCTTCCATAGACGTTGGCACTTTGGACCCTGATCTTTGGTTTGGTATTGTTGAGTGAGATATTACTGCTCG
Organism: Troglohyphantes excavatus; assembly: GCA_963932185.1. Taxonomy (NCBI): domain Eukaryota; kingdom Metazoa; phylum Arthropoda; class Arachnida; order Araneae; family Linyphiidae; genus Troglohyphantes; species Troglohyphantes excavatus. The sequence goes on from OZ010678.1 coordinate 46,716,917, forward strand.
GCCCAGGGTTGCTGGGGATCCGTTTCACCTTTACGTGTGGGCTGAAACAGGGTCTGTCCCATACACTTTTAAAAATTGGTACTCAAAAATAAGAAAAATATATTGATTTTTGAGTACCTTCGATGCTCATCATAGCTCCGAATTTAAAAGTTTCATATTTGAAAAAGACATGCACTCAAAAATGAGTAAAATGAATAAAAAGGCAGTTGTTCGCCTTTTAATTTTTAAATCACTTTCGATAAATATCGACAATTACAATGAAGACAAACTGGGAATCGAACCCAGATTCTCTGGCACCGCAGCCCACCGCCCTATCCGTTAAACTACCAGGGTGACGAGAAATTATAAACAGAATAAATGTTTAAAAGGTGTGCCAAAAGAATGGGAAGTAAGATAATTCAGTTGTAATAGATAATTGAATTGTAACAACTCAGTTTTCATTTAAGCAATCGACATCAAACGACGTGAAAAACCATCTTCTGAACAACTATTTTAAGTTTGCCACGTCGCTTTGTTAAGATGGCTTGAACAGCCCAGCAAAAAGTCAGCATAAAACCTTTATCAAAACTTTGAACTTAAAGGTGTTATGCAGGAAAACTGCCTTTTTTTAAAAAAAATCTATAAAATTAAAGGTTTTTGTTTCAATATTCTTCATAACAACTGCCAAAAACCTTAAAAAAAACTGCAAAAAACCTTCAATTTTTAATCATGAAGGGAAAATGCAGATATTTTAAAGGTTTTATGCAGGAAAATTAAAAACTTTAAAAAAAACTGCAGTTTTTTGTTTCAATATCCTTTATAAAACTTTCAAAAAACCTTCAAATTGACCATTTTGATGAAGGTTTCATGCTGACTTATTTTGCTATGTGAAGCTGAGATTATAGCAGTATTAAATCCCACTGCTCATTTTTGCGAAAGTACGATTACTTAAATTTGAGTACGTCATCTATCATTTACAATGCAATTGTACTAAAAAAACGAGTACTTCATGTACTAATTTTAAGCACCTTTTTTTACAGTGCGGCCTTACATAAAACCCCACAACCCACCGAACCACATTAACCCTCCACCCTCGATTTAACTTCATTAACCCCCCACAATCGCCAAACCTTTTCAACCCTTGACAACACCTCAGCCCCAACAATGGCCGGCAATCAGGACAGACCTAATGACCGCCCTTTATGAGGGCGCCCGCCACAATCTGCTCTTGTAACGGGACACTGTAGTCCCTACAAAGGGATGATGTGGGAAAAATAGGGAAAAATAGACGAATTTCAGACGCTTTATTATTGAGGTGGGGGATGTTTTTAAGTGGGTCGAACATGAGGGGGATGTTGTGTGGAGTCAATGAAGGGGAGTTTTGTGTTGAACGGACATAATTGAATGGTGAAATTTAACGCTTGGGTTAATATGGTGTGGTTTTGTTTAGGTGCAGGTATTGTGCTGATAGGGTGGTTTTGGAGAATAGGTTTGGTTTGGTTTTGTTAAATAACGTCGCACTAGAGCTACAGAGTGGGCTATTGGCGACGGTTCGGGGTCAATCTCGAAGGAAAGACCCGGGAACACATACGCATTCACACACACACATTCATACATGCACCTCGTTATTTTAGAACCATGGTCAGATGACGAGGAAATACCTGAACTGGCACCCAACAACTTCAAATAGACGTCGGGACTTTGGACCCCGATCAGATGTATCGTGCACCAGTCCCGTATACACGCCAGTATAATTTGTTGGATATTTCTGGACGACTTTCTAGTATTTTTTGTAGCGAAGCTGGCAACCCTCCGATCGCAAGATCACTACTTTTTTTTACTTTTCTATGTCAAGTCCATTTCACGGATTCGAACCACCAATCCTCTGATTAGTTGCTGAACGCCTTACCAACTGAGCAACTGGGGCTCGGTTTTGGAGGATGAAAGAGTTGGTTTTGTTAATAACGTCGCACTAGAGCATGAATGGACTGTAGTAGAGCGAATATGACGTCATAATCATGAAACCAATATCTCTGACACGTGACTTCTTTTCAAAATTATGAATTAAAAAATACTCGCGATTAGTTGATGAATTGGGAAATGTGTAACAGTGAAAATTTATGAATGGAATGACGTAATTAACCAAGTGTCTGAAGCCATACACGTTGGCCTCACTTTGATGTTAGCAAGATTATAATATTATGTTTTTTCTACTATGAAGGATCCATGCTCGAAGCACTAGAGCTGCACAGTGGACTATTGGCGAAAGTCGTTCGGGAACTATCTCGAAGGAAAGACCCGGGAACGGTGCCTCATATTTTTGTACCATAGTCAGATGGCGAGCACACCTGAGCTGACAAATTCAATAATTGTCAGGACATTGGACCCCGATCAGGCTTATCGTGCACCAGTCCCGTATACATGCCAGGATAATTTGCTGGATGTTCTGGACGACTTCCTAGTATTTTGTAGCTAAGCGGGCAAGATTATTACTTTTTTTTTACTTTTCTTTGTCATGTTCAGCGCAAGAATTCGAACAATTCGAACTACCAATCCTCTGATTACTAGCTGAACGCCTTTATCCACTGGAGGCATCGGAGAATGAAGAAGACTTAAAAAGCTTATTGGATGTGTTTAATAAAAAATTGGTCCAGTATTAATTGAGTAACACCCTAAGACTCCAATACCCGGGGATGATTCAATCCCCCCCCCCCCCGACTCGACCCCCTAAGGCTAGCCTCGCACTACACTGTAAAAGAAAAAGTACTTAAAAATGAGTACCTGAACCTACTTGTTTATCTTTGAGTACAATTGCATCGTCAATGATCAATGACCTACTCAAATATAAATAATCCCACTTTCGCAAAAATGAACAGTGCGATTTAATATTTCTCATCTCAGCTTCTATTCAAGCCACCTTAACAAAGCGACCTGATAAACTTGAAATAGTTGTTCAGAAGAAGATTTTCCACAGCATTTGATGTCGATGCTTATATGATGCTTTGATGTCGATGCGATAACTGACTTATTAAAACGCAGGTTTATTAAGACTCAATTTTTGGCACGCCTTTTTAACATTTATTCAGTTTATGACTACTTCAAGTCACCCTGTATTTCAACGGATAAGGACCTGGACTGCGTTGCTTTAGGATCTGGGTTCGATTCCCGGTAAGTTTGGTGGAAAATGTGGATATGTATTGAAAATGATTTATGAAGGTAGTCTACGTCGGCTAGCATCTACTCTTTTATTCACTGTACTCATTTTTAGTATATTAACGGCGCGTATACGGGACTGGTGCACGATACATCTGATCGGGGTCCAAAGTCCCGACGTCTATTGAAGGCGTTGGGTGCCAGTTCAAGTGTTTCCTCGTCATCTGACCATGGTTCTAAAATAACGAGGTGCAGGTATGAATGAATGTGTGTGTGTTCCCGAGTCTTTCCTTCGAGATAGACCCCGAACGGTCGCCAAAAGCCCACTGTGCAGCTCTTGTGCGAAGTTATTTAACCAAACCAAACCATTTTTAGTACATCTTTTTCAAAATTAAAACTTATGTATTCGGAGTCCTTATAAGCATCGAATATACCCAAAAAATGAGTACATTTTGCTTATTTTTGAGTACCTATTTTTAACAATGTATCTAACACAATTCGATGAGATCTCAATTAAAAAAAAATGGACCTTCACCGTTTTCCGCGCGCGGACCCTCCAAAACCCCCACGGGTATTTGCTCCTCCCCCCAACACCAGCCGTCAGACGACACCTAATCGAACAAACATGCCGCCAAACGAGATTACACAAATGAATCGCCCGCACACCCCCTTCAAACAATCGAATTTCGCACCTCCTCGAAAGCGCACCGGGAGGGGCGCCCCGGCGTAACGTTACATCCCCGACACAAATGAAACAGAATTACGAGTGAAAAGCAAACTTTTAGTGAATCAATCTGGGACTGGTGTAGAGAGCCCTGGTCTCGAGTGCCGGCGACAAGTGGTGAGTAAATATAAGGGGAGAAGAGACCCTGCCCTATTTCGTAATAGGACGCAAGCACTGGGTTTGTAGTTAGGGTTGAGTTCTGGGGACTAGTGTGGACTAAGGTAGTGGGGTGTTGTTGGTCTGTGGATGGGATTGGGACATCGATGTACTGGTACAAATACTCAAAAATAAGTAAAATGTACTCGTTTTTGAGTGCATTCGATGCTTATTATGGCACCGAATGCATAAGTTTCAATTTCGAAAAACTCACAAATGGATAAAAAGAGCAGTTGCTCGTCTGTATACCCAGCAAAAAAAGTCAGCATATAACCTTCATCAAAATTTTGAAATTGAAGGTTTTATGCAGGAAAACTGCAGTTTTTTGGAAGTTCTATGAAATTAAAGGTTTTTGTTTCAATGTCCTTCATAAAAAACTGCAAAAAACCTTCAATTTTTAATCATGAAGGAAAAATACAGATATTTTAAATGTTTTATGCAGGAAACTAAAAAACTTCAAAAAAACTGTAGTTTTTCGTTTCAATATCCTTTAGTAAACCTTCAAACAACCTTCAATTTGACAATTTTGATAAAGGTTTCATGCTGACTTTTTTTGCTGAATAGGCTGCCTTCATAAATCACTTTCAATAAATATCGACAATTACAACCAAGACGTACCGGGAATCGAATCTATGTCCTCAGGCATAGCTGTCCAGAGTCTTATCCGTTAAGCTATCCGAGGAAAAACTAGTATGTGCAGATTAATAATGATTCGAAAAAATAATTAGTTGTACCTAACGTAAAAATATAATTCTGGTGGCGTACTATTAAAAATAAAATGAACTAATTTGTAAAGCAATAGATTTTTGGATATTTTTGATGGTAATGTGTCCCATATCCCCCCCCCCCCCTCCCCTTAAGGGAATGACTGTGTGAATCAGAAAAGAAAGTGGAGCTGTCTGGTTCTTACACACTCGCCTTCAAATGGTTCGGTTAAATTTCTGATATCTCCTTTTAGAAGTTTAGAAACCGGTATAATTCACTGCTGAAAATAGGTATTTAAAAATAAGTCAAATGCACTCATTTCTGATTGCATTCGATGCTTATAATGGCACCGAATGCATAAGTTTCAATTTCGAAAAAGGCATGTACTCAAAAACGAAAAAAAAGAGCAGTTGTTCGTCTGCATAGGCTGCCTTCATCTATCACTTTCAATAAATATCAACAATTACAACCAAGACTTACCGGGAATTGAATCCACATCCTCATGCATCGCTGTTCAGAGTCTTATCCGTTAAGCTACCAGGGCGACGTGAAATAGTTATATACAGAAGAAGTGTTAAAAAGGTGGGCCAAAAGAATGGGAAGTAAGAAAATTGAGTTGTAATAACTCAGTTCCCATTTAAGCAATCGACATCAAATAATGTGGGAAACCATCTTCTGAACAACTATTTGAAGTGTGTCAGGTCGTTTTGTGAAGATGGCTTGAACAGAAGCTGAAATCAGCAATATGAAATTACACTGCTCATTTTTGAAAATGTATAATTACTTAAATTTGGGTACGTTATCGCTCATTTACGATGCAATTTTGCTTAAAGTAAAACAAATATGTACAGGTACTCATTTTTAAGTCCCTTTTTACGGTGTCGAAGTCTAGAAGACGGTGGGGCCTCCGTGGCCCAGTGGATAAAGCCATCAGCTGGGAATCAGAGGATTCCTGGTTTGATTCTGTGCGACGGTCTTGACAAGGAAAAGAAAAAAGTGGTGATCTTGTCATCGGAGGGTTGCCAGCTTCGTTACAAAATACTAGGAATGTCGTGCAGGACATCCGCAAAAATTATCAGCGTGTATACGGGACTGGTGCACGATACATCTGATCGGGGTCCAAAGTCCCGACGTCTATTGAAGGTGTTGGGTGCCAGTTCAGATGTTGTCCTCATCATATGACTATTGTTCAAAAATATGAGGCAAGCATCGTTCCCGGGTGTTTCCTTCGACATAGGCCCCGAACCGTCGCCAATAGCCCACTGTTCAACTCTAGTACGACGTTATGTAATCAAACCAAACCTAAAAGCCGATACAATTTATTCATTTAAATTTGTCTTCCGTACTGTCAGCAAAATGCCGTAACCAAAATAAATAAAGCATTTCTCTTCCTCTCTTTTTAGTAGTTAAAATCAAAGAAAAAAAAAATTAGGGGAAAAAACTAAAAAAAAATTAGGGGAAAAAATCCCCATAAAGAAACAAAGCTAATTCACCTCGAATTATTCTCAAGTCACTGTAAAGTTTAAAAAAAGAAGAAAAAAAGAAAAAACACCGAAAAAAACTTTAAAATCCCAACGCACACAAAAAAAAACCTCTAAAACTAAAGCACGACTCAAATGAATGAATGAAAAAAAAAATTGAACTCGCATAAAAAATACAAGGAAAGGCAAATTAAATCTAAAAGAAATTCAAAGAGAGGTAAAAAAAAAAAAAATTACTGGGTAGGGGGCTCCCAATAGCCCATCCGTGGAACCATCTTCACCAAACAGCTGCGAGTCCACAATGGAAAGACAAAAATTATAATAATAAATACCACTACTAAAAAAAAAACACTGCCATTAAACGTGCACCCCTAAAGTTCTTGGCGCTAATGAGAGCGGCGGGTTTTGTGTAAGAGTCCGGCTCCTCTTCGGATAATAATTAAAAAAAAAGCGCCATCTTAAGAAATAGATAATTACTGAAATGGGTGCTGCGCTTGAGGGATGGGGAATTAGGGCTGCTGGAGATGGGGATTTTTCGGATGGCGCCAAAAGAAATGGGATATCGCCAAATTTTTAAAAAATCGCCATAGCGTTGTATAGGGTAATTTATTAAATTTGTGCATATTCGTAGTTGAAAATTATTGTTTTGAACGTATTTTATTGAATCTGTATGTGTGTTAACCTTGTTGTTGTGCCGTTAAATAGTGCAATATTAAATTGTAGAGATTTGTGGTCTACAATGTTAAAAATAGGTACTCAAATATAAGTAAAATGTACTCATTTTTCAGTACATTCCTTCGACCATGAATGGACTGTAGTAGAGCAAATATGACGTCATAAGCGTGAAACCAGCATCTCAGACCGAATGGCCTCAGACACGTGACTTCTTTTCAAAATTATGAATTAAAAAATACTCGCGATTGGCTGATGAATTGGGAAATGTGTAACAGTGAAAATTTATGAATGGAATGACGTAATTAACCACGTGTCTGACGCCATACATGTTGGCCTCACTTTGATGTTAGCGAGATTACAAAGATATGTTTTCTCTACTATGGAGGATCCATGCTCGAAGGTACATTCGATGTTTATCATAGCTCTGAATACATAAGTTACATTTTTGAAAAAAAAACATGTACTCAAAAATGAATAAAAAGAGCAAGATCTTTGCCTACATAAACTGCTTTCATAAATCCTTTTCGATAAATATCGACAATTACAATCAAGAATTACAGGAATCGAACTCAGATCCTGTGGGACCGCAGTACAGCGCCTTATCCATTATACTAAAAGTGCGACGAGAAGAAGATATAAACAGAAGAAATCTTAAAAGGTGTGCCAAAAGTATGGGAAATAAGATAATTGAGTTGTAATAACTCAGTTTCAAAAAGAGCTAAAAAAAAAAAAATCGACAATCGACATCAAATAATGTGGAAAATCATCTTCTGAACAACTACTTTAAGCTAGCCAGGTCGATTTGTTAAGAAAAGCTTGAACAGAAGCTGAGATTAGCAATATTGGATCACACTGCTCATTTTTGAGAAATTATGATGACTTAAATTTGAGTACGTCATCGCTCAGTTACGAGGCAATTGTACTAAAAAAATATACGAGAATAAAAAATACTCCTGTTTTCCCACAATCTCTTCCGAGTGTGCTTTTAACTAATTGCAAAATCTAGTAATCATCAAATCAGTTAATCGTCAAATCAAAAATTACAAAATCGCGATGTCTTATTCCTTCCGGAATTTCGATACATATCGAAACATCCCCCAGACCTTTCGGAATAATTTCTCAGATCTCAGACGATAAATATATTTCCTATATGACACAAGCTTTATTGTCATTTATTCAAAAATAAAAACTGAAATTTAACTTTTTTTAAATTTAGTGAAACAAAATTTTGCCAACCTGGCGATGATTCGCCAATGTCGGAAGCGCAGAACGGAACCCAAAGCTTCTTCCCCTTCCATTTCCGAATACAAAGGAAAAGCCATCTAGGGATTTTTTTCCTTTCCTCTTTTTTTCCCTCTTTTTCTCCTTTTTTTTTTGCAGGGCTAAGATAAATCTGTCACCCTCAAATCCACGTACACACCACCGGGATATAGGCGGGAGAAAAAAAATTAGTACTTTTTGTAAAGACCCAATTTTTTTTTTTTTTTTTTTTTTTTTTAAGAATATCTGGTCGGGATGAAAAGACAATAGGGCCTGGATATTATTTCTTAGAGATTGGGGAAGTTTTAAAGATGGAGCTCTTTTTTTTTTTTTTTTTTAAATCATTTTTTGAGATCTTTGTTTTTGGGTTGAACTTTCTATATCGACTGTGGCATCGGGTTTGAGAATTTTAACTTCTTTCTCTTTATCTACTTCGCTTTTTTTTGTTTTATCTCACTAAAATTAAATATTTTTTTGGTTTTAGAGTAGTAGTATTTTTCCTGTGAAAGTCGCACGTGGAAAATGGAATAATATTTCCGATGGGCAAGCTTATTAGAGTATTTTTTAATTTTAAAATTCAATTCATTGATACTTCATTAACCCTAGAGTAGTAACCCGACGCAACCTCAATAAGCGTCAGACCATCGAACTCCGGTCAGAATTAGAGCCGTGTGGATTACGCCTCCGTGAACGAATGGATTAAGGCGTCAGCTGGGAATCCAAGGGTCCCCGGTTCAAACCTTGCAATGGACTTGACTAAATAATATTAAAAAGTAGTGATATTGCGATCGGAGGGTTCCAACTTCGCTACCAAAATACTAGAAAGTCGTCCCGAACATCCACAAAAAATTAACGCCGTGTATACGGACTGGTGCACGATATATCTGATCGGGGTGCAAAGTCCCGACGTCTACTGAAGGTGTTGGGTGCCAGTTCAGGTGTTTCCTCGTCATCTGACCATGGTTCTAAAATAACGAGGTGCATGTATGAATGTGTATGTGTTCCCGGGTCTTTCCTTCGAGTTTGACCCCAAACCGTCGCCAATAGCCCACTGCGTAGCTCTAGTGTGACGTTAATTAAGCAATCCAAACCAAACCAACCTTCGAGATACACATGTCGGTTTATTTTACCATTAAAAAGATGCGAAATATGGCGGTAGCGATGAAAGTGGGGTACAGTTGTTACCCCTTTAATTGGCTTCAAGTCAACAAAATGCCCTGCCCAATCCAGAAGGTACAGTCAGAGATCAGTGCGCTAACCCAACCAACCAATCTTCACCTCTTATCAACCCAAACCCTGATGACACCTTCACAGCCTACTTAGAAACACAAGCAAAATAAAAAAGCCCCAACTAAGATCCACCATTGAGTTTCGTTGAGGACCGTTTCAACACGCACGGCTTGTGGCGCAAGCCACAATGGGCCAGCACGGACGGCCCCGCCTGGTTGGCCAAGCGGCTAAAACTCCTTTCTTCCATCGCCAAGACAATCGCCACCTATTCACATGGCGATGCTTTCCTTACGCGCTCTGGATACTTTCAAAGGGAAGGGATATCCCGCCAAATGTCCGACTTGAAGGAAGTTTAGGAGGGGGTGAGTGTGACGGAATGAAGTGGGGATTTTTTTTAGGGGATTTATTGTTTTGAGTGGTTAATGTGGTTTTAATTTTCTTGAGGATGGGTCTAAGTGGTTTGGTTATGGACGAAATGCGATGTTCCTAATTGAAAGGGGGACTCCAGTGGCCCAGTGGATAAATTCGTTCTGCTAGTAATCAGTTTGGTTGGGTTTGGTTAATTAATTCGCACTAGAGCTGCACAGTGGGCTATTGGCGACTGTTCGGGATCTATCTCGAAGGAAAGACCCCGGGAACGATGCCTCGTATTTTTGAACCATGGTCAGATGGCGAGGACAACACCTGAGCTGGCACCCAACGTTTTCAATAGACGTCGGGACTTTGGACCCCGATCAGATGTATCGTGCACCAGTCCCGTATACACGCCGATAATTTTTTTTTTGGTTTTGGTTAATTAACGTCGCACTAAAGCTGCACAATGGGCTATTGGTGACGGTTCGGGGCCTATCTCGAGGGAAAGACCCGGGAACGATGCCTCGTTTTTTTGAACCATGGTCAGATGGCGAGGAAACACCTGAACTGGCACCCAACGCCTTCAATAGACGTCGGGACTTTGGACCCCGATCAGATGAATCGTGCACCAGTCCCGTATACACGCCGTTAATTTTAATGGATGTTCTGGACGACATTCCTAGTATTTTGTAGCGAAGCTGCAACCCTCCGATCACAAGATCACTATTTTTTACTTTTCTTAGTCCAGTCAGTCGCACAGGATCGAACCGTGAACCCTTCGATTCCCAGCTGACGCCTTTATCCACTGGGATATCCGGCCCTCGGCCCATAGAATAGAGGCGTTCGGCTATTAATCAGATTGGTTCGAATCCGTTGGATCGGACTTGACAAAGAAAATTAAAAATAGTGATCTAGCGATCGGAGGGTTGCCAGTTTCGCTCCAAAAATACTAAAAAGTCGTCCAGAATATCCAACAAATTATACTTGTGTGTATACGGGACTGGTGCACGATAAATCTGATCGGTGTCCAAAGTCCCGACGTCTATTGAAGGCGTTGGGTGCCAGTTCAGGTGTTTCCTCGTCATCTGACCATGGTTCTAAAATAACGAGGTGAATGTATGAATGTGTGTGTGAATGTGCATGTGTTTCCGGGTCTTTCCTTCGAGATTGACCCCGAACCGTCGCCAATGGCCATTGTGCAGCTCTAGTGAGACGTTCATTAAGAAACCAAACCAAACCAAAAACCCAATATCTAAAAGCGATGTGATACCATTTGTGGTCAAAGGATTACAGGGTCTGCAGTTCGAGGTCCCAGAACGGTCAATCCAATATTCACTGAGTATTGAGGCCTGCTACACCAAATTCTTATCTATAATAGTAATATCATACAGAACGAACATTAAAACATGTTGGTGACATTACACCAATGGCATCGATTAGTCTATACATAGAACTCCCTCATAGGAAGGATCCGACCTTTACATAACCGCACTCAATGTGTGTACGGCCCCCCATCTTCCATTGCATACCCTTTGATTACTCATCTCGTCCAAAAGGAAACGAGTGTCGGACTGCAATCGGACTAAAAGGCTTAAATGGACAAGGGTCATCCGATGACCGGAAACCTTCCCCTTTCCCTTACCAAACGATCTTTTCTCCATCAGCAGCAACAGGAGCTGAAACCCCCCTTCCTTACTCAACTGAGGGGTCTGCCCCTCTATCTATAATAAACCCCACCCACTAAGATCTTCAGCAAAGTATAAAATTGAAATCGCATGATAATGGTAGGACGGCATTACAGTCATCTTAATCAAGCTAACAACTAGTTATTATGTTATTTTATAATTTATACTGAATGATTACTTAATTATAGTAAAGTCAAGATATTTTTTGTACATGAATTATAACGTATTAAATGGTTTTTGTTGGAGCAAAACTCTTTGAACTATCTAAGGTTTGTACCCTAATAATAACGCACTAGATGACTTGCTGGAGCGAAACTCCAGAAGCCCTCTTGGTAAGGTCAAGAACTAGTTTCTATATTATTTATAATGTATTATCTGCTCTGAGGTACAGATTTATAACATATTGGATGGCTTGTTCAAGAGAAAGCGCTGAAGCCTTCTTGGTATGGTCAAGAAAAAGTTTATACATGAAATATAACGACCTAGATGGAGCAAAACTCCAGAAGACATCTTGGTAAGGTCAAGAACTAGTTTCTCTATTATTTATAATGTATCTGACTCTGAGGTACAGATCTATAACTTATTGGATGGCTTGTTCAACAGAAAGCGAGGAAGCCATCTTGGTAAGGCCAAGAAAAAGTTTACACATGCATTATAACGACCTAGATGGAGCAAAACTCCAGAAGACATCTTGGTAAGATCAAGAACTAGTTTCTCTATTATTTATAATGTTTCTGGCTCTGAGGTACAGATCTATAACTTATTGGAATGGCTTGTTCAAGAGAAAGCGAGGAAGCCATCTTGGTAAGGTCAAGGAAATTTTACATATGAATTTTAACGCACTTGATAGAGCAAAACTCTAGAAACCATGTGGGTAAGGTCAATAACCAGTTTCTGTATTATTTATAACGTATCTGGCTCTGAGGTACAGATTTCTGACTTATTAGATGGCGTTTTCAAGGGAAAGAGAAGCCATCTTGGTAAGACCAAGAAAATGATTATTTATGATATACTAGTAGTAGATGGGTTATTGGGACAAAATGATGATAATTTGTACAAATGCCGAAAGGAGGAAAGTGTTAACTATAGGCCTGTTCGAAACGTTTCACTTTCCTCTACACAATGGTATGTCATTTATTCCTATAAGATGATAGGTGGCGTTATAAGGATGTGACAGGTGTCGTGTTTTAATATACGTTTTCGTGCGAAGTGGAACCCAACATCGATTTTATAGACGCGTTAACGTCAAAAAATTGATTAAAATTTCGAATTGACTAAAATTCAAAATCGATTAAAAAATCGATTAAAATTCATTTAAAAAACTATTTTTGTTAAAAACAAAAACTATTTTTGTTAAAAACAAAAACAATCGGTGTCCTAGTCAAACAACAAGGTTTAACCAGGACACCGATGGTCAAACAACAAGGTTTGACCAGGACACCGATGGTCAAACCTTGAAGTTAAAACAAATTGTTTCATTTTTGCAAATAATTAGTATTGTCACATTCTAATAAATGACTTACAAGATTATAATAAGTATCAAAATCGAGTAATCACAAAAAGATATTAAACACAATAACGCAACAGTCAAACTTACATATTAAACATCAAAATTTATATTAAATAGTAATAAATAAATAAAATAAAAAGAAACCTCGAATAATTATAAAAAAAAGAATTAAATTAATTATATTGTTTTGTGAAATATATTCTAAAATTTCATTTTTTAATATTTACTTCTTAAGGTTTGAGATAAGTATAATTTCTATTTTTGTTAAAACAAATTTGGACACCGATGGTCACACCTTGAAGTTAAAACAAATTGTTTCATTTTTGCAAATAATTAGTATTGTCACATTTTAATAAATGACTTACAAGATTAAAATAAGTATCAAAATCGAGTAATCACAAAAAGATATTAAACACAATAACGCAACAGTCAAACGTACATATTAAACATCAAAATTTATATTAAATAGTAATAAATACATAAATAAATAAATAAAAAAGAAACCTCGAATAATTATAAAAAAAAAAAGAATGAAATTAATTATATTGTTCTGTGATATATATTCTAAAATTTCATTTTTTAATATTGACTTCTTAAGATTTGAGATAAGTATAATTTCCTTTGAAGAAATTACAGCGAAAAAAAGTCGCAATGAAAAAAAAATCAAATAGACTCGCTTATATTATGAAGAAATCTTAATCGCAAGATAAAAAAAATCTACTGAAGAGATTTTTCCCCGAAAAATTAATACTTTTTACGAGTAACTTATAATGAATGCTTACTAAATTAACTCTGGAGATACGGGTCTTTTCTTTATTGATTTAATTAAAACTAGAGCCTTGATAATTTGCATTTTGATTACTAATATTCGGCCATCCCGAGCTCTTTTAATTTGCGAATATTTTTTAAACATCCAACATCGCTCTTAATATATATATAAAAAAATCGGTGAATAGTCGGCGGAAAAAAAATCATCATTTTTCGAAACTTTTCACTAAGTTTTTTCATCTATATTAATTCATACTCTTTTGAATCTTTCCTCTTTTTTTTTTTTCTTGCGCCATAGAAATATCTTTCTGCAAAACAAAAGCTGCGAAATCTATAAAAGAAAGGCAACGGAAAAAAAAAATACTCCAAATCATAACTGTTTTTTAATGCGTTCATTTTTTTTTTTTTTAGCCACCACTATTTCTTTTTAATTTTTCTTTCTTCAGCGCCACTATTTTTAATTTTTTTTCTACCACTTTTTTAATTTTATTTTTTCCCCCTCTTCTTTTAGCTACCACTATTTTTTTTTAAATGCTTTTTCATTCAAATTTTTTTTTTCCTCCATCATCTTTAGTTTTTGCTTTTCGCGTCTTACTTTTAGTCTGTGTCTTTCAACTTATTAATGCAGTGATTTTCCCCCAAGCTCACCCTCATTTTTTTCCCTTTTTTTTTCCCACCCTCATTTTTCGTACTTCTTTATTTCCCCCCTCGTGGGGGTAGTTCTTCATTTCACTTCAATTGCGAGCAACTTCTTAATTTCATAAGGAACGACGGCTTTTCCAAGGGGGGGAAGGGAGGGGAATTTATAAAACCTTTTTCCACCACTTTTATAACTTTGATGTTAATTACGGCCCATAAATTAAAACGCTCGGCTGCTCCTGTCGGGTGAAGCTAGTGAAAGAAAAGCGGTTGGCTGCGAAATTAAGATGAGGGAAGTTTAAAAAAAAAAAAAGAGGAGAGAAATAATGATGAAAACGAAGAAGGCCGCTGATCAATTTTCTGGACCGGGAGTGGAAGACAAAAGGCGATGGAGGGCGGGAAAAGAAGGGGCTGTATACATAATTAGTATAATTAAATAAAGATTATTATTGATCATTATTGATAAGAGTACGAAAAATAAGATCAATTGAATGTTATTAATTTAAATCCAAGATATTTTAACGCCTAAATAAAACAGCGAACTTATCGTTTATATTAAAATACCACCCAGCAAAAAAATTCAGCATGAAACCTTCATCAAAATTGTCGAATTGAAGGTTTTTTGAAGGTTTTATAAAGGATATTGAAACAAACTTTAATTTTCCTGCATAAAACCTTTAAAATATCTGCATTTTCTCTTCATGATTAAAAATTGAAGGTTTTTGCAAGTTTTTATGAAGGTTTTTTTGCAGTTTTTATGAAGGACATTGAAACAAAAACCTTTAATTTTATAAATCTTCTAAAAACCTGCAGTTTTCCTGCATAAAACCTTTAATTTCAAAATTTTGATGAAGGTTTTATAATGACTTTTTGCTGGGAAATACAACGTTAAATACGCAATAAAAGTCCATCAAATCTGAACATGTTTCGGGATATGCATCTCCCTTAATGAGCAGAAAATGAAAAGTCTGTGTGTAATAAAATATAAATAAACCCAGAATTGAAAGTGCTGCCAAAGAACAAAACACAAAAAACTATTTCAATCGGTTGGAGTTAACTATTGTGTGCCAACAGGCCGGGAATACTGGGACCGCAAATGTTTCATTGACAATCGAATAAATATTGCTATAAATATAAAACACCTCCAGGAACTCAAGTTCAAATGGAGATTTGGGTTTGTAAATTAAATGTGGTTTCTAACCCACATTTAATTACTCTAACCGATTGAAAAGGCCTCCGTGGCCGAGCGCTTAAAGGCGTCAGCTGGGAATACGAAGGTTCT
Source organism: Troglohyphantes excavatus (assembly GCA_963932185.1). Taxonomy (NCBI): domain Eukaryota; kingdom Metazoa; phylum Arthropoda; class Arachnida; order Araneae; family Linyphiidae; genus Troglohyphantes; species Troglohyphantes excavatus. The sequence goes on from OZ010678.1 coordinate 46,732,518, forward strand.
TGGTTCGATGCCAGCCGATGGACTTGACAAAGAAAAGTAAAAAGTGGTGATCTTGTGATCGGAGGGTTGTCAGCTTCGCTACAAAATACTAGAAAAGTCGTTCAGAACATCCACATAAATGAACGGCATGTATACGGGACTGGTGCACGATACATCTGATCGGGGTCCAAAGTCCCGACGTCTATTGAAGGCGTTGGGCGCCAGTTCAGGTGTTTCCTCGTCATCTGACCATGGTTCTAAAATAACGAGATGCATGTATGAATATGTGTGTGAATGTGTATGTGTTACCGGGTCTTTCCTTCGAGATAGACCCCGAACCGTCGCCAATAACCCACTGTTCAGCTCTAGTGCGACGTTAATTAACCAAACCAAACCAACCGATTGAAATAGTTTTTTGTTATTTGGCAGCACTTTGGATTCTGGGTTAATTTATATATTATTAAATTTTTCATTTTCTGCTGATGAAGGGAGACGTATCTCCCGAAACATGTCCAGATTTGATGGGATTTTATTGCGTCCTTTATCCACTGGGTCACGGAGGCCCTTTTGGAAGTAGGGATTTTTGGATAACGAAAACCTCGACAACAGAAGGTAGATAAAAAAAAGCTGTCCCGCCTATCTCGGGCCTACTCAAAGTTCCCGTACGTGTCGGTTTTATTTTTAAAAATATTACACGCCTCGCTGACACATTTTCTATCAAATGAGACTGATTCATGACAATTGAACAGTCATTGTAAAAACAAAAAGGTACTTAAAACGGAGTACCTGAAACTACTCGTTTTTCTTTAAGTACAATTGCATCATAAATGAGCGATTACGTGTTTAAATTTAAGTAAAGCGTATTTAAATTAAATCTTGGCAAAGCGACCTGACAAACTTAAAATTGTTGTTCAGAAGATGGTTTTCCACATTGTTTGATGTCGATTGCTGAAATGGAAATTGAGTTATTACAACTCAATCATCTTCCCATAATCCTCAATCCTCAATTATCTTCCCATATTTTTGGCAGACCTTTTTAACGTTTCATCTGTTTATAATTTTTTCAAGTCGCCGATAATTTAACGGATATGGCTGTTGACAACGGTGCCTGAGTTTCTGGGTTCGATTCCCGGAAAGTCTTGGTTAAGGGGGTCCGATACCCAAAATTCGCAAAAAAAGTCATTTTTTTTTTATATTTAAAAAATAATATTCAAACTTATCTTAATAACTCACAAAAAACTGCTTCAAAAAATTCCTATTACTTTTTTAGTTATGAATGTTTTAATGGTGTGCTCCTATAACATAGTTGTATCATATGTAAACTTTAGAAGCAAATATCTCTGTTCGTGGTTTTGAAATTTAATGAACACTAAAAATGCTAAGGCTTTTTTACTATTATACTTAAAATCATAATTTTTGTGTGTATAGTAAGATAAATATATTTTAAATAGATGTATGCATTCAGATTTCCTATTTTTACCATAATTTGTTTTTTAAAACCACTTAAAATGGAATTTTATTTTTTTTCGTCAATTTTTTTCCCAAAATTTCTAATATATTTTATTTTTTTAAAGTGATGAATCTGAATCAAAATTTGAATGCATACATCTATTTACATATTATTCAAGATCTTAAATAAAAAAAATTGCTTCAAAATATTGAAACACAAAAAAGGAGTAGGAATTTTAAAATTGTTAAAAAATTTACTAAAATTTTAATTTAAAAATAAATGTGCAATTTAAAAAAAAAATTGAGCGTCTTAAAATGGTTTTTTATGCATATTTAGAAAGAGAAAAAAAAATTGGATTGTACAAGTATAAAAATAAAGAAAAAAATGTCGAAGGTATCGGACCCCCTGAAAATTGTCGATGTTTCTTGAACGTGATTGATGACGGCAACATATATAGTCTAACTTCTACTATTTTTATTTACTGTACTAGTTTTTGAGTGCAAGTCTTTTTCAAAATTGAAACTTGCATTGGTAGCCATGTTAAGCATCGAATGTACTTAAAAATGATTACGTTACTTATTTTTGAGTACTTATTTTTAGCAGTGATTTATCACTGAGTTATAATAAAGAAATGGATAACCTCAAAAACGCGCCGTTTTCACTGTAAAAAAAAAGTGCTAAAAAATGAGTACATATGCTTACTCTTTTTTTTAGTACAATTGTATCGTAAATGAGCGATGACGTACTCAAATTTAAGTAATCGTACCTCCTCAAATTATCATAAAGTGTGATTTAGGATTGATAATCTCAGCTTCTGTTCAAGCCATCTTAACAAAGCGACCTGACCCACTTAAAGTAGTTGTTCAGAAAATGGTTTTTCACATTATTTGAAGTCGATTGCTTAAATGGAAACGGAGTTATTACAACTCAATTATCTTACTTTCCATTCTTTTGCCACGCCTTTTTAACATTTCTTCTGTTTATATAGCTTCTTCGTGTAGCTCTCGTAGTACAACGGATAAGACCCTGGACTTTGGTGAGGACGACAACAGGTTAGGGTTTGATTCCCGGGAAGTTCTTGTTGCGATTGTTGAAAGTGATTTATGTAGCAAATAACTGCTTTTTTCTATTAATTTTACTCTTTTTTGAGTACATCCCAGCAAAAAAAGTCAGCATGAAACCTTCATAAAAATTGTTCAAATTTAAGGTTTTTTGAAGATTTAATAAAGGTTATTGAAACATAAAACTGCAGTTTTTTTTAAAGTTTTTAATTTTCCTGCATAAAACCTTTAAAATATCTGCATTTTCCCTTCATGATTAAAAATTGAAGGTTTTCTGCAGGTTTTTTATGAAGGTTTTTTTAGTTTTTATGAAGGACATTGAAACAAAAACCTTTAATTTTATAGATCTTCAAAAAAGCTGCAGTTTTCCTGCACAAAAACCTTCAATTTCAAAATTTTGATGAAGGTTTTATGCTGACTTTTTTTGATGGGATCTCTTTTTCAAAAATGAAACTTATGTATTCGGAGTACTTAAATATCGAAACTAATCAAAAATGAGAACATTTTACTTATTTGTAAGTACCTATTTTGAACAGTATTGTAATATTCCCTGATATCAATTATAGCTGATTTCATAGACGTTTTCAGTCGAAAACTCGAACGTCTACAGCAGCCATCTGAGGCTTGACAAAGAAAAGTAAAAAAGTAGTGATCTTGTGATCGGAGGGTTGCCAGCTTCGCTACAAAAATACTAGAAAAGTCGTCCAGAACATCCACAAAAATTAACGGCGTGTATACGGAACTGGTGCACGATAAACTTGATCGGGGTCCAAAGTCCCGACGTCTATTGAAGGCGTTGGGTGCCAGTTCAGGTGTTTCCTCGTCATCTGACCATGGTTCTGAAATAACGAGGTGCATGTATAAATGTGTGTGTGTGTGAATGTGTATGTGTTCCCGGGTCTTTCCTTCGAGATAGATCCCGAACTGTCGTCAATAGCCCACTGTGCAGCTCTAGTGCGACGTTAATTAACCAAACCAAAAAAACACCAGCCATCTACTTAATTAAATAATAACTATTGGCAGTGAATGTCCCATACCATAAAAACAAGCAACTTGTTCAGCCACCATTAAGCTAATACTTTATAGTTTGGTTTGGTTTGGTTTGGTTTGGTTTGGTTAATTAACGTCGCACTAGAGCTGCACAGTTGGCTATTGGCGACGGTTCGGGGTCAATCTCGAAGGAAAGACCCGGGAACACATACACATTCACACACACATTCATACATGCACCTCGTTATTTTAGAACCATGGTCAGATGACGAGGAAACACCTGAACTGGCACCCAACGCCTTCAATAGACGTTGGGACTTTGGACCCCGATCAGATGTATCGTGCACCAGTCCCGTATACGCGCCAGTATAATTTGTTGGATATTCTGGACGACTTTCTAGTGTTTTTGTAGCGAAGCTGGCAACCCTCCGATCGCAAGATCACTACTTTTTTACTTTTCTATATCAAGTCCATTGCACGGATTCGAACCACCAATCCTCTGATTAGTAGCTAAACGCCTTACAAACTGAGCAACTGGGGCTCCTTATGTGATTCGGAGTTACGACAAACATCGAAACTAATCAAAAATGAGCACCTTTTACTTATTTTTAAGTACCTTCTTTGAACAGTGTTGTAATCTTCCCCGATGTCCCATACAGTTGATTTCACAGACGTTTTAAGTCGAAAACTCGATCGTGTACACCAGCCATCTACTTAATCAAATAATAACTATTGGCAGTGAATGTCCCATACCATAAAAACAAGCAACCTGTTCCGCCACCATTAAGCTAATACTTTATAGAATCCCCATCCCTTCAATTAGCATTTCCAGTAATGGTCCATTGGAAAATAACCATTGCAATTGGCGAATGTCAATAAATGGAGAATCCCTAATGACAGCGAAACAGCCCCACGAATTAAAGAAGGGGGAGGGTGAAAGAGAGGGGGGAGAGTGGGGGGGGGGAGGAGGAAAGTCCCTAAGTCTCCATCCAACTGGAAGAGTCAGTTTTGTCTCAGAAAGAAAATTCGAAGACAGAAGGGTGGGGGGGGGATAAGATAATGGGGTGAATGCCACCCTCTCCCTCTCGAAAGCTAACGAAAGAAGGGGGGAGGAGAAGAAGAGAAGTGAATTAATCATTTTGTTGGGAAAGATTCTTTTTAATTAATGACTTCTCTCCTCCAATTTGCGGCACCAGATTGCAGATCAATTACTGGCATGAAAAAAATAACCATCACAATAAGTTTACCCCTCCCCCCCATTCTAAAAGAGAGACGCAAAAGTCTAACAATATCATTACCTGAGTTATTCTTTTTTTTATATATATTCTTCCCACCCACCCACCCCTTCTCCTTTTCCTTCCGGTTTTCTTCGACCCACCCACCCCCCATGCCATTTTTTTGTGTGTGTTATTATTATTATCGTCTGCGTTTGAGGTCTTTTTTTTTATTATCGTTATTTATTGTTAGGGGGCTTTGTTTTCCCCTTGAAAGTTGGGGGCTGCACAAATTGCCGGGGACTTCGTGACGGAATTAATGAAGGGTGCTGAGAGAGAGGGGGGTGGGGGTGGGGGGGGATTCGAACATTCGAACGCGCTAACGAGAATGAAGACCGATCTTCGTCACGCGGGAATGCTTCAACTGCGAAAGAAACGTCCATCTCACTAACAACTGCCAAGTCGCGGTCGGATGGGTCCATCGCGCATGCGCAAGTCTCTTTCCGAGCTTAAAATTAGCATCTATCGGTATCGCTCACAGTGAAGGCCTAATTAATCGTCATCGTTTCTTTTATTTTATTTTTGTTTGTTATTTTTTCATCCTTCAAGGCTCTTTTTCTCTTCATCAATTCAGTCTCTTGTTTTTTCACCGCTGTTTTCTAGTGTGAGAGTTAGGGAGGGAGATCGTTTTTATTTTTAATCCTAACGCTTTAATTGCTTGCGTCTATTCAAATTTATTTTTAACGATTATTTTTTTTATCATTATGTATACAAAAATAATAATGAAATAATGCTTAGTGGGGCATCGAGATTAATGAACGCTGTGAAATTCCACGCGAAAAAACTTTTTAGTGGTTGAAATAAAATTGTGCGGGTTTTTATCTAGTTTTTGGTGGTCTTAAACAATTTATTTTCTTTCGCAATTTGTCATATTCAACTAGATGATTGGGCTCGCGACGGCCTGTTAAGAAAGAGTACAGAACACAGAAACGGGGGGTTGTAGGTTCGATCCTAGTGTTAAGAGAATAACGAGCTCGTTGCCGAATGGTTAATTTTTTTCCCCTGTCGTATATTTTTCATCCGACGTAGGCTGGTATGTTTGTTGAGCAGGGAATTAACGTCGCAAAACTGCAGAATGGGCGGTTCGGTTTGGTTTCGTTAATTAACGTCGCACTAGAGCTGCACAGTGGGCTATTGGCAACAGTTCGGGACCTATCTCGAAGGAAAGACCCGGGAACAATGCCTCGTATTTTTTTTAACCGTGGTCAGATCACTAGGACAACACCTGAACTGGCACCCAGCGCCTTCAATAGACGTCGGGACTTTGGACCCCGATCAGATTTATCGTGGACCAGTCCTGTATACACGCCGTTAATTTTTTGCGAATGCTCTGGACGACATTTTAGTATTTTGGTAGCGAAGTTGGTAACCCTCCGATCACAATATCACTACTTTTTTAATATTCTTAGTCTAGTCCGTCGCACAGGTTCGCACCGGGAACCTTCGGATTCCCAGCTGACGCCTTAATCTACTCGGCCACAGAGGCCTCAATGAGCGTTTCCGGGTTACCCAGTGGATAAAGGCGTTCATCTAGTAATCAGAGGATTGCTAGTTCGCGCCCGTGTGGTGGTCTAAACAAAGAAAAAAAAAGTAGTGGTCTTGCAATCGGTAGGTTGCCAGCTTCGTTAAAAAATACTATAAAGTCGTCCAGAATATCCAACAAATTATACTGGCGCGTATACGGGACTGGTGCACAATAAATCTGATGGGGTCCAATGTCCTGACGTTTATTGAAGTTCCGTTGGTTGCCAATTCAGGTGTTACCTCGTCATCTGACTATTTTTCTAAAATACGAGGTATTTGTATGTGTTATTGTCTGTCCCGAGTAAGAAGGTTTCTGTAGCCGATAGGTTAAAGGCGTCAGCTGGGAATACGAAGATTCCTGGTTCGATCCTAGGCGATCCTAAGGCAACATTGTGGGCCTCTAGTTGCCCAGTGGATAAAGGCGTTCATCTAGTAATCAGATGATTGCTAGTTCGTGCCCGTATGATGGACTAAACAAAGAAAAGTAAAAAAGTATTGACCTTGTGATTGGAGGGTTGCCAGCTTCGCTACAAAATACTAGAAAAGTCGTCCAGAACATCCGCAAAAATTAACGGTGTGTATACAGGACTGGTGCACATTAAATCTGATGGGGTCCAAAGTCCCGACGTCTATTGAAGGCGCTGGGTACCAATTCAGGTATTTCCTCGTCATCTGGCCATGGTTCTAAAATAACGAGGTGCATGTATGAATGTGAATGTGTTTCCGGGTCTTTCCTTTTCGAGATAGACCCCGCACCGTCGCCAATAGCCCACTGTGCATATTTAGTGTGACGTTATTTAACCAAACCATACCAAACTGTCCCGAGGAAACATAAAGGATAACAGAGATAAAGCAAGCTACATCAGGCGAGTAAATATCTCTTAACTTATCAATATTTTATTTCTCAAATTAGTTATTTTCTTTTTGTTTTAGAGTGTATAACAAACACATAAATACATAAATATGTTCCTTTTTAAGGTACAAGTTCGTAAAATGTTCAGTTAGGCAGAACCAGGTAAGGGTTTTCCATACAGGAAGTGACGTTGTTCAACCCCTGTAGTATCGGAGCAGGTGGTTTTTGCTGGACCATAAACTGCGGGTCGTGGGAGAAAAAGACCGTTTAGTCCAGGTCCAAATTACCAACCCAAACAGGAAACTCCAACCTGCAATTTATGTTTCGGAAACGGTTAAATTAGTTCTTGTAGTATTTTTATTCATTGAGTGAATGTATGTGTTTACACAATGTAAACTATTCGTTGGGTTTATGGACTCTTTGTTTCCTCATAAGTGCAGTAAAACGTTCAGAAGCAGTATGTAACCGTCAAATCCACTGCGCAGCTCTAATGCGACGTTTCAATAAGAAGGTTTATTGAACCAACCAAATTTTAATTAAACCATTCATAAAATTATACAGGCCCCCGTGGCCGAGCGGTTAAAGGCGTCAGCTGGGAATACGAAGATTGGTGTTTCGATGCCAGGCGATGGACTTGACAAAAGAAAAGTAAAAAGTAGCGATCTTGTGATCGGAGGGTTGCCAGCTTCGCTATAAAATACTAGAAAAGTCGTCCAGAACATCCGCAAAAATTAACGGCGTGTATACGGAACTGGTGCACGATACATCTGATCGGGGTCCAAAGTCCCGACGTCTATTGAAGGCGTTGGGTGGCAGTTCAGATGTGTCATCGTCATCTGACCATGGTTCTAAAGTAACGAGGTGCATGTATGACTGTGTGTGTGAATGTGTTCCCGGGTCTTTCCTTCGAGATTGACCCCGAACCGTCACCAATAGCCCACTGTGCAGCTCTAGTGCGACGTTTATTGAACCAACCAAATTTTAAATAAACCATTCCTAGAATTATACTTATAAAAAAAAAATAAGCGATATCCCCTCGTTAAAAAAAAATTCCCGACTCACAAGCCCAACAAAAAAAATCCTAAGTATAAAAAAAAAATCTGCACATGAACTCCAATCAATCCACAAACCAAACCACTTAAAATTCAAATCTCACTCCCCAAATCATAACCCCCCCAAAAAACCACGCCAAAAGATGTATATTGGCGTCCATTTCCTGAATGCCGGGTACAAGACCATTTCAATTTCTCTCCCGCCATTCTAATCAGGCCATTCGCATTCCGTACGCCCGTGTTAATGCTGATCTATGCAAAGCCATTAGGCCCTCTTAATCCACTCCAATCCTTTCCTGGAATCGTCTGCTAAGTGCCCGGCTTTCTGTGCGGTCCGAACACCCCTTTCCACCCTCTCCTTTCGCGATTTGAAAGATGAGACACGAGAACCCCTTTCACTGCGAAAGGAATAGGCACTTATTCATGTTGGGATATATTGGGGTGCATAGAAATGCAATGGTGATTTTTGGCGGGAGTGGCGTAGATGTTGGCGGGGAATGGAATTTTTTTTTATTTTTATTTGTGTGAAGTTGTTGGACGATTTGCGATTACTTGGTAAAATGATTGATTTATTTTTATTCAGATATGAGGCGTACTTGAAGCCAGCTACATCGGGATAAAAACTATGTTGCATTTTTATGTGGATTCATTTCGACACTATAACTCCGTGGCGATTGACATACATTTGGACTAGTTTGATAGCAAATTAGATGCCAATGCATGCACAATCATGATTTGGCTTAGTTAATTAACGTCGCACTAAAGATGCACAGTGGGATATTGGCAACCGTTCGGGGCTTCGAGCATGAATCCCTCATAGTAGAGAAATCATAAGGTTGTAATCTCCCCGAGACAAAAAAAAGGTGTATGCCTCTAGTATGCCGCATATATGCCGCATACATGTGGCATACGTATGCCTCGTATGCCCTGTGAGAATATCCCATATTACTCTGGCATACGGAGGTGGTATGCGACATGTATGCCGCTGGCATATCACCTCCGTATGCGACATGTATGCCGCTGGCATATCACCTCCGTATGCGACATGTATGCCGATGGCATATCACCTCCGTATGCGACATGTATGTGGCTGGCATATCACCTCCGTATGCGACATGTATGCGGCTGGCATATCACCTCCGTATGCGACATGTATACGGCTGGCATATCACCTCCGTATGCGACATGTATGCGGCTGGCATATCACCTCTGTATGCGATATGTATGCGGATCGCATATTATCCATTGTAAAAGTTACATGACGGCTTTTTTCCACGATGTTTAGATTAACTTTTGAAAAACATATCATTATTATTTTTATTTCACATATAAGTATTATTAAAAAGTTTTGTGGCATGAAATGTAATAAGAAAAAAATACTGCTTAAATAAAAGTTACACAAGATTTAAAAGTTACTTACGAGATTTAAAAAATAATCTCAATGTATGACTTTATAATTTCATATGAATATAATTAGGACATGTTAGTTTTTAGTTAGCAAAACAAATTTTTCTCTCTTTTAACTCAATATCGACATTTCTTAAAAAGTATTTCTTTGAAGCTCAAATTTCTACTTTAATAATTGTAAAACTATGCTATGTATATTCATATGAAATTAAAAAGTCATACATTGAGATTTTATTTAAATCTTGTAACTTTTATTTAGCCAATATTTTTTCTTATTACATTTCATGCTACAAAACTTTTTTAAAAATACTTATATATAAAGTAATTACTGTTTCCAAAAGAAGAAAATAGCATTATACTGTCCACCAAATGTGAAATAAAAATAATAAATATGGATATTTTTTTTTTCTGCTTAAAATTTTAAACCTGCACCTGGGCTTAACATGAGTTATAAATTAATGTGTATTAGGAATACTCTACGTAGTATAAATTAAAATTTTGATATCAAGGAACTCATTTCTATCAATTGCAAAATAATAGCTAATAACACTCAATAGAAAGTTTAGTGATTCTAACAAGAAACACACTACTATATAAATATTCCATTTTGACTGAACACAATTTTTGTGTTTTTGTGTTGACTCAACTCATCAAAAAGTAAGGCTTTAATATGACAACGAGGTATCAAGTTTTTTTTTATCCCTTGTAGTAGGTTTTCAGGGATATAGTAAAGAAGTTAGTTCTATGAACATATAAATTATAGTTCTATTATATAAAGTGACACACTTTGTGTCTGTATAATTTTATTTAGTATATATTTGGGAGGAGAAACTTGTATATGAGAAGAAAAGTTTACACCTTACTTGTTGATAATAAATTTAAAGTAAGAATACTTTTATTTACATTACAGTTTTTAATGTTTTATAGTTATTGCTCACAAATGAAATTAACTTTAAAAAAAACTTTTATAGTAACATTGTTTAAGCACATAGACAATCTGTTTGGAATATAGACAGTTACTTATTTTGTTCAGGAAGAATTATTTCATGGATGATGGCAATTTTTATTTTACATTTTAACTCTAGAAATCTTTTGTAGTACCATAATAATATATAAAGAATATTTAGAAAATTTTATCAAAGATAATTTTGAGAGAGAAAGTTATTGTATTATTTATCAGAAAAACAAACTATTGAAAGTTAATGCAATAAAGTGTAATTATTGCAAATTTTAAATATTAATTAAAGTACTTATTATAATTTGCATTAAATGATCTTTTAAACATTTAAAGTAGCTGATGTGGACTATTTTGAAATGGTGCTCATGCTTTTGGAGAAATTCGAATAATATTTAAAAATTTACTTCATACGATACATTAAATTGGCCTACTTCTCAGATATCAAATTTTAACAATATGAAATGTGTGATAAAAATTCATTTATTTGAAATATAAAGACATTTTTATTGTTATGTTTAGATAAAACTCATAATACACATTTGTTTTTAATTTTAGCTTCAAAACTAATTTTTTTGAAGAAAAAAATAATACTGATTTATAATAAATTAAAATTTATTCTTAAAAAATTTTTAAATAAAAAACATAAAATTGGAATGAACAATGTTTATTTTTAAATAAAATACATATTTAAAACATTTATTTCATAAAATTATAAATCCTAGATAAAGTTAACATGTAGCAATTTTGGAGTTCAAAAATAAATTCAAAAATAACCTTTTCAATTTTGTAAATCCTTCAATGTAGAATTTGTTGGGTGTCCTGATGAAACGTAGAAAGCAAGATCGGTATAACCAAACTCACATGAAAACACAATACTGCTGCATATTTTCTTAAGAGACCCTCTCTTCTAAGCCGTAACAGAAGATACATTCACAGGCTTATGTTCACCACTGCTCGACCGACCGGACAAAGTGTAGGACCGTAGCCCACACTGCGTTACGAAGGCACACTGCGTTACATTGGGTTTCGCGTACTTTTCTACTTTCTAAGTTGGGAAAATTTTAATTCATCTGTAATGAGATTAGCAGGAACAACATCCTTTTGCTTGGTTTTCGACTATGGAAAAATCCGTTAGCCATTGCACTGCACGTCAACCAAGCCTAATCCAGTCGAAGTCCAAAATGGCTACCTACTTCCGCGTTCCTTCTCTCATTGCATAATTCACCCACACATGTCTACAACTCATGATCTTCAAGTGGAAGTGAAACTATGGATATTTACGACTCAACTTATACATCCAATTTTAAACATCGCGTTTAATGTTGCAATAAATTGGATCGAAATCGTAAGCATTGTAAAACTATGCCTTTAGTTGAATATGCCACTTCCATTCCCCGGGATCGGCCCGTCGCACGGGGGGGGGGGGGGGGGGAGAGGGGGGGGGGGGGCAATTTTCTGGAGACCCTGAAAGTTGGGAATTTCAACTTCTAAAAACCCCGAGTTGGGAAAATTTATGCCTGATGGAAATTAACATTATTAACAAATGAAAGCTATAGAAGATTAGAAATTTGTAAGATTACATTTAAATTAGACCTCAAAACGTACACTGCATTTGAATATGGGTGTAACAAATGAATGCTTGTGAGAGAACTATTTAATATTACCTCTAATATATTTAAAAAAAAAAGATGAAAAATGTCGATAAGTTGGAACTGGGAATTTTCAGCACTGTTGAGTTGGGAATTTCAAAACGTTAAGTTGGGAAATTTCTTTTATTTCGACTCCCCCCCCCCCCCCCCTTCCCCCTCGCTCGCTAGGTCGAAAGCATACTCGGCATATTTCTCGCATACTAGCAATTGGTCTGGCATACGTAGTGCATACACGCGGCATATTAATATTTTTATGATTTTTATCGTCCTCAAACTATTACTATAATGCAATGGTTTCAAAGAAGTATAATGTAACTAGATATACTTAAAAATCAACTCACACAATTATATAGTTGTAAACATTAATTTCGCAATAAATTGGACCGAAATCGGAAGCATATGCCGTTGGCATACTCACAGCATACGCCTCCGCGGTCATCAGTTCGATGGCATATTTCTCGCATACTAATAATAAGTCTGGCATACGAAAGGCATACACGCGGCATATTAATATTTTTGTCTCGGGAAAAATTAGTCTGGCATACGAAAGGCATACACGCGGCATATTAATATTTTTGTCTCGGGAAAATCAATCTGGCATACGAAAGGCATACACGCGGCATATTAATATTTTTGTCTCGAGAAAAATCAGTCTGGCATACGAAAGGCATACACGCGGCATATTAATATTATTGCCTCTGGATCGCAAAAAAGAAGCATATGCCGTTCGCATACACCGGGCATACCACCTCCGCGGTCATCAGTTCGGGGGCATATGTGGCATACATCTGGCATACGAAAAATCGGCTGGCATACGGAAGGCATACACGCGGCATACGAAACTTTTTGTCTCGGGTCTCTAACATCAAAGTGAGGCTAACATGTATGGCCTCAGACACGTGGTTTACTACGTCATCCATTTGTAAAAAATTTCTAGTTCATTCATAAAAATATCCTGTACTTCATGAAGTAACACATTTACTAATATTTCCAAATTACAAGTCAATCGCGAACGTTTTTTCTTTTATAAATTTTGAAAGGAAGTCACGTGTCGGGTGCCATCAGGTCTGAGATGTTTGCATCAAGATGATGACGTCATATTCGCTCTACTACAGTCTATTCATGTTCGAAGGTTCGGAGCCTATCTCGAAGGAAAGACCCGAGAACGATTCCTCGTATTTTTGAACCATGGAAAAAATGAAGAGGACCACACCTGAGCTGGCACCCGACGCAACCACAATAGGCATCAGGACATTGGACTCCGATCAGATTTATCGTGCACCAGTCCCATATACATGCCACTATAATTTGTTAGATGATCTGGGTGATTTTCTAATATTTTTGTAGCGAAGCTGGCAATCCTCCGATCGCAAGATGACCACTTTATACTTTTCTTTGTCAAGTCCATCGCACGGGCTCGAACTAGAAATCATCTGATTACTAGCTGAACAACTTTATCCAATGGGCCACTGGAGGCCCAGATGTCAATGCATGTACAAGCATGACATTGGTTGCAGGAAAAAACGTCCCAATAGAGCTACACAACGGAAATTTAGGCGATGATTAAGGGTCTATTCTAAAGGAAAGACCCGGGAACACCGTCTCGTATTTTTAAACTATGGTCGAACGACGAGGATAACACCAGAGCTGACTTCCCAGTCTTCATGCTTCCACACCCATCCATTCGATATTGGCCCCGAACCGTTGCCAATAGATCAATGTGCAGCTGTAGTGCGACGTTAATTAACCAAAACAAACTTACACCGAACCAACATTGAGACGAACATGAGTACATTTGGTTTGGTTTGGTTTGGTTAATTAACGTCGCACTAGAGCTGAACAGTGGGCTATTGGAGACGGTTCGGGGTCTATCTCGGAGGAAAGACCCGGGAACACATACACATTCACACACACATTTATACATGCATCTCTATATTTTAGAACCATGGTTAGATGACGAGGAAACACCTGAACTGGCACCCAACGCCTTTAATAGACGTCGGGACTTTGGACCCCGATCAGATGTCTCGTGCACCAGTCCCGTATACACGCCGTTCATTTTGGAGGATGTTCTGGAAGACTTTTTTAGTATTTTTGTAGCGAAGCCGCGCCGACCCGGGAACACTGCCTTGTATCTGGCGTTGCGTCGGGTTAAATGACGAGGGTAACACCTAACTCGATCCAACGCGACGCGTCAAGAACTTCGATCACAATCAGATTTAACTTGCGTCAGCTCCCTCTGTTATGAGCCATACATACTACAGCTGGCCCAATAGCTGATGTTTAAAGACCTTTCACATTTGAAAGTAAATACCTGTAGTTTCAATCAACCCCCATCGGGTTCTTTCAAAACTTTTATCGACATTCCCCAACTCTTCCATCTGCAATCACACGCTAAAAATCCAACTCAAAATTAACAAGTCTTATCATCCGTCGCATCATGGCCCCCATGTATCGTTTTATGTTCAAACGATAATACGACATGGAGGGGCGAGCGGGGGTGGTTCGAAGGGCGGCGTCAGACGATATTTTCCGAGGTACTCGAGATACTGAAGTGCTGCCGTCAGCGGAACGCAAGAGGCTTCTCGTCCCCCCCCCCCCCCCCATCCCTGAGGGGCTTTTTGAAAAGGGTTGCCGACGTGCCCTTCCAAACGATTTTTATAGCGGATTTTATTATGCGATGCCACATTGGAATTAAGGAGTAATTTTTATGGAATGGAGAGTGACAAAGGGAATTGGATTTTATGAGGTACACTATAGATGAAGTACTCCACGTTGTAGGAGATTTACGCAGTGTTGGCCGATTTCTTCACTGTGGCGCCATCTAGCTGTTTTTGAAAGACATATAGTTTCCATTATTCTTCTATTTAGACACACACTCACCACGACCGGTTGATTAGAATAAAAGTTAAAGTGGTTAAACAAACCAGCGTATGCCCGTAATCTGATTAATTTTTGCTTCCTTGCGTTATAAAGGCAATAATACCTGTAGCTAGTAAATTTCAATTTTCCACCTCTCACTATTAAGAAATCTACAAAACATTTGACAAATTTGGAATAATATTAGCAAATATAAATATAATTTTTGTTTGTAGTGCTTGTTTTGGCGCCCTCCAAATGCAACGCACCACTCGCACCTCCCTTAAGACCGCCACTAGTTCTATCGAAGTATAAGGACCCAATACTATACGAAGGGTGCACGGACAAAAGATCGGAGTCCAACTTTTGTTGAAATAGTGATCTCAATACGTTATATTTGCTACAGGACTGTTGGTTTTGTAACATATGGAAAATGTTTTTTTTTGGTTTTGGTTTTGGTTAATTAAGGTCGCACTAGAGCTGCACAGTGGGCTATTGGCGACGGTTTGGGGTCTATCTCGAAGGAAAGACCCGGGAACGATGCCTCGTTATTTTAGAACCATGGTCAGATGACGAGGAAACATCTGAACTGGCACCCAACGCCTTTAATAGACGTCGGGATTTTGGACCCCGATTAGATGTATCGCCGTGTACACGCCGTTATTTTTTTGCGGATGTTTTGGACGACTTTTCTAGTATTTTGTAGCGAAGCTGGCAACCCTCCGATCACAAGATCACTACTTTTTATTTTTCTTTGTCAAGTCCATCGCTTGGCATCGAACCACGAATCTTCGTATTCGCAGCTGACGCTTTTAACCGCTCGGCCACTATGGAAAATGGGAAAACAAGGAATCGATTCGGGTCTAGTAGGAAACTTAGATGAGGTTTTTTACGTGGCTACTTGTAAAACATTCATATTGTACTTATTAAGGTAGCTTACTATTTGAATAAAATCGTTTTCATAGCTTTTAAATTCTTAGAAAATTTAAACTCTGATTTCTCTAAATGCCTTTCATATAAAAAACATTAAAAAAAAGAGTTATGAATTACTTTCGGACATTTGAAGATACCGAAAACATCAATTCATTTTACGGATATAAAAAACACAAAACAGAAAAAAACTCTGATTTCTTTATATGCCTTTCATATAAAAAAACATAAAACAAGAGTTATGAATTACTTTCGAACATTTGAAGACACCGAAAACATCAATTCAATTTATGAATTAAAAAAAACACAAAACAGAAAAAAAAACACGTTGTGTTGCCTAAAAAGTGATGAACTCGCCAATCCAACAACCCCCCACAAACCCACATCCGATCACTTCCAACAAGATGAGGGGCAATGAAAGGAAGCATCAGGGCGCAATGCAGGTGTGTGCAAATCTCGGGCGGCACAAAAAACGTGCAAATTTAAAGATAGCCGCCCTAATGAAACCTCATCCTCCCTTTACATATTCGACACGCCCTCTTAAGCCCAACACCCCCTCCCGTTCGGTCCCTGGAGGCAAAGCAAGTCTGCCGGTTTAAAAATTCAAATGCCGCCAAACTGAAAGAAAAAATCGCCAAATTAAAGAAAAAGAAGCTTTGAGTTGAATGGGAATTTGTAATAAGGGGATATATGATATTTTTTTCGAAAAATTACTTTATTGGCGAGCTTTTATACCAAGACACTCATACTGTGTAAGAAAGTAAATTTTATGAAGTAACCTAAATGGGAGAAATGGACGGTATAATATCCGAAACTATGTAAAAAGATATATATATATATATATATATATATTAAACTTTCAGTCTGTGTATATTTTCTAAAACCTCCTAATTAAAAGATAGATATTTATATGAAAGTTTGTGAAAGAAATTTCCTGTTTTGCTACGTCACGCAATCTATGAGACACCCCTCCCCCATGTCACGTCACTATCACGCATGTCTCTAATTTAAACAATAAAATGTTTATCATTTGGCTGGTTTTGGTTTTGTTAATTAACGTCGCACTAGAGCTGCACAGTGGGCTATTGGCGACGGTTCGGGGTCAATCTCGAAGGAAAACCCGGGAACACATACACATTCATACATACACCTCCTTATTTTAGAACCATGGTCAGATGACGTGGAAACACCTAAACTGGCACCCAACGCCTTCAATAGACGTCGGGACTTTGGACCCCGATCAGATTTATCGTGCACCAGTCCCGTATACACGCCAGTATAATTTATTGGATATTCTGGACGACTTTCTAGTATTTTTGTAGCGAAGCTGGCAACCCTCCGATCGCAAGATCACTACTTTTTTACTTTTCTATGTCAAGTCCATTTCCCGGATTCGAACCACCAATCCTCTGATTATTAGCTGAACGCCTTACCAACTGAGCAACTGGGGCTCCTGTTTATCATTTGAAATTTATAATTATTAAAAGCAACATTTAACAAATAATAACAATGTGAATATTTCTAAAAAAAAAAAGTATAGATATTTTTTTAAATATATAGGAACTGTATAATTTGAGAAAGTGTTTGAAATTCGTAACAAAACTTTCCTGCTCATTAAAGTGTTGGTTGGTTGATAAAACGTCGCACTGGAGCTACACAATAGGCTATTGGCAGCGGTTCGGGATTTATTGCGATTACTGACCCAGGAACAATGCCTCGTAATTATGAATCATGGTCAGACGACGAGGACAACACCTGATCCAGTACTTAACTCTCCAAACTTCTACAACAACGTGAGCACATTTGGGCAAAGAACAAGAGCAACTCCCACTTGGAGATGTTGAGTTAGAAGACGAACCTCGAACTTGCAACCCTCCGAATACGATTTCGATGTGTTTCAACCAAGTAAATATACAAGAAAGATCAGATGGTTTTAAAGTCAACAATTAATCACTTCACTTTAAATATATATATACTTTATTAAAAAAACAACTAGTGAATATGTTTTGTTACCAAAATATGGATATTGTTAAAAATTACTTTCGGTCACTTATTTTCAAAACTGAATCCTTTTGAAACCAAAAGACAATCAAAATTCACAAATTTATTTGAGTTTGGTTTGCTTTTTGTTAATTAACGTCGCACTAGAGCTGCACAGTGGGCTATTGGCGACGGTTCGGGGTCAATCTCGAAGGAAAGACCCAGGAACACATATACATTCAAACACACATTCATACATGCACCTGGTTATTTTAGAACCATGGCCAGATGACGAGGAAACACCCAACGCCTTCAATAGACGTTGGGACTTTGGACCCCGATCAGATGTAACGTGCACCAGTCCCGTATACACGCCAGTATAATTTGTTGGATATTCTGGACGACTTTCTAGTATTTTTGTAGCGAAGCTGGCAACCCTGCGATCGCAAGATCACTACTTTTTAACTTTTCTATGTCAAGTCCATTTCACGGATTCGAACCACCAATCCTCTGATTAGTAGCTGAACGCCTTACCAACTGATCAACTAGGGTTCCAAATTTATTTGAGCAAAAGCCTTTACATAATTACTGAATTAAAAAAATTAAACACTAATTTTTTTTTTAAATTCCTATAAACAAATTTAAATAGTTTAAAAACAAAAAAATTCTCCCCCCCCCCAACAAAAATAAAGGCTTAAATTTAATTTTCACTTGTAAAAACCAGACATTTGAGCACTAATCGTCCATTATTAAAACAATCCCAAATAATATATTTCTCGCCAAATCTGGCAGCAATGGCGCAAAACAGCTCCCCCCAACAACTCCTATTTGCTAAGCCGATAAAGCCAGTTCTAAATCTGGAGAGTTTTAAAAAGGCAGGCGAAAATTTCCATGTTTAATCTGGGCGACTGGATAAAATGAACCCTCCCCCCCCCCCCACCCCTAAATTCAATCCCCTACCCCCCTGAGCAAAGTAAACGATTTTACAGAGCTTTAGTTTAGCGTGTATCCCCTAACATGAAATATGAGTAACGAAAACCGATTATTGTAACTAGGTATTAGATTAAAGGGAGGTGGAGTTAAGGGTCACCCCCTCACCCTCTCTCTCAGGATTTCAAAATGAACACTTGAGTAATTTTATGTTTCTTGATAGGGTATGTGAGACAGATGCACAAACAATAAGTGATAAAAAAATTGGGTGTGACTGTGTCGAAGCACAGCCAAGTATGTTTAACGTGATGTGTCATTTCAGCATATTATAGAAATAAGGAGCTGGTCGCCAATGATAAACTTCGCCAATAGAAGGAAGACAAACAAGGTTTGTTTGATTTGATTAAATAACGTCGCACTGGAGCTGCACAGTGGGCTATTTGCGACTGTTTCGGGACCTATCTCGAAGGTTTGGTTTGGTTTTGGTTAATTAACGTCGCACAAGAGCTGCACAGTGGGCTATTGGCGACGACGGTTCGGTGTCAATCTCGAAGGAAAGACCCGGGAACACATACACATTTATACATGCACCTCGTTATTTTAGAACCATGGTCAGATGACGAAGAAACACCTGATCTGGCACCCAACGCCTTCAATAGACGTCAGGACTTTGGACCCCGATCAGATGTATCGTGCACCAGTCCCGTATACACGCCGTTAATTTTTGCGGATGTTCTGGACGACTTTTCTAGTATTTTGTAGCGAAGCTGGCAACCCTCCTTCGCCTAGGATCAAACCAGGAATCTTCGTATTCCCAGCTGACGCCTTTAACCGCTCGGAAAAGAGTCGCCCAAAGATGTAAGAAAATAAAACACCGGCTAATATATTCAATAACTTCTTATTTCTGCTTAAACAGACATCAATGTCAATTTGTATCGAAGATAACTTTTTTTTTCACAGCTGTTTCGACCTGCTTCTTTCAACACACTCTGACCGCTGACAGCTTAATCAGGTGTCACGAATGTAACAACCTTTTGATCACTTTTCGGTGAGCTGTGATCTTCGACAAAAAAACGTACAACGAAACACTTCAAAGAGATTGAGATGACTTCAAACATTAGAAGTCGATGCCGATCGAAAGCATGTGGTTTAATTACACGTTATGGGGTGTGACGTAGCACTTAATTGACCGAAGACCAGTGGTATTTGAATAAGATAGAGTTTAATGCTTAAGGTCCATTTTACATGGAGGCCTACGTGGCCGAGCGGTTAAAGGCGTCAGCTGGGAATACGAAGATTCCTGGTTCGATCCTAGGCGATGGAGTTGACAATGAAAAGTAAAAAAAGTAGTGATCTTGTGATCGGAGGGAAAAGTCGTCCAGAACATGCGCAAAAATTAACGGTGTGTATCGGGATTGGTGCACGATACATCTAATCGGGGTCCAAAGTCCCGGCGTCTATTGAAGGCGTCGGGTGCCAGTTTAGGTGTTTCCTCGTCATCTGACCATGGTTCTAAAATAACGAGGTGCATGTATGAATGTGTGTGTGAATGTGTATGTGTTCCCGGGTCTTTCCTTCGAGATTGACCCCGAACCGTCGCCAATAGCCCACTGTGCTGCTCTAGTGCGACGTTAATTAACAAAACCAAACCTTACACAAAATAAAAAATTTCAAAGTTTTCTGAACCAAACGACAATAAAATAACTCAACATCCTCCCCCTAACCCCATGCCAAAACCCCAGCCCCTCTTTACCCCACACCGCAAGGGGCCAACCCCGCGAAAGCCCCTAGCACCACATTACACGCCCTACTGACCAACCGAGCCTCGTTATGATGATCCCCCCTATATCGTCTGAAGGTGCCTTATTAACTGCAACCAAGACGTATCCCCGTAACAAGTGCAGGGGGGGTTGGGGGAAGGTTCATATTAATGGGGCCGAGCACAATGGGCTTTCGCGGGGCTTGCCCAGGGTTCGGGAGGGCCTGAGACAGTGCAATTAGCCGAGCCACAACGGGCAGACGCTTGGCCAACTTGGAGGATATTACAGCCTGGTTGGGCTTTTGTGTAGGGGTTGGGATGAGAATGTTTTTTAATGAAGGTTGGAATAGGTTGGTTAGAATTATAGTTGGTTGAATTGACGCCACACTAGTACTGCACAGTGGGCTATTGGAGACGGTTCGGGGTTTATCGCGATTGGTTTGGTTAGTAAAAGTCGCATTAGAGCTGCACAGTAGGCTATTAATGACGGTTCGGGGTCTATGTGAAAGAAAAGACGCAGGAACAAAGCCGCGTATTCTTCCCACCCCATAACTCAGATGACGAGGACAAAACCTGAGCCTAGCATTAGGCACAACCTCTGTACATACAGTGGAGACTGTGCGTACAGTAGAGACTGTGTTTACAGTGGAGACTGTGTTTACAGTGGGGACTGCGCGTACAATAGAGACTGTGTGTACATTCGAGACTGTGTGTGCGTACACTGGGGACTGTGCTTACAGTAGAGACTGTGTGTACAGTGGCGACTGTGTGTACAGTGGAGACTATGTTTACACTGGGGGCTGTACATACACTGGGGGCTGTACATACAGTGGAGACTGTGCGTACAGTGGAGAATGTGCGTACAGTGGAGACTATGTTTACACTGGGGGCTGTACATACACTGGGGGCTGTACATACAGTGGAGACTGTGCGTACAGTGGAGACTGTGTGTTCAGTGAAGACTGTGCGCACAGTGGAGACGGTGTGTACAGTGGAGACTATGTTTACACTGGGGGCTGTACATACACTGGGAGCTGTACATACACTGGGGGCTGTACATACAGCGGAGACTGTGCGTACAGTGGAGACGGTGTGTACAGTGGAGACTATGTTAACACTGGGGGCTTTACATACACTGGGGGCTGTACATACACTGGGGGCTGTACATACAGTGGATGCTGTGCATACACTGGGGACTGTGCGTATACTGGGACTGTGCGTACAGTGGAGATTGTGCGTACACTGGGGAACGTGCTACTGTGGAGACTATGCGTTCATTATGGAATGTAGATACAGTGGGGCTGAGCCTGCTTGGTTTTTTTATTCTGAAAAATCAAAGCAACAATAATTCAGATTATTTTTTTACCAAGAATATTTTAAAGGCATTTCACGTTCAAAACGTTATTAACTATTCAGATACAATATCACATAAACTATTAAAAACCCGAGTTACTCTCAAAAAAAAATCCTTGAACAACTATAAGTACTGGAATCCCTTCCACGCAGCAATCTGCCCTGTAATTACAGAGTTGCTGGCGAACACCACAAACAAGGATATTGCGTGACTCCAAGAGCCTGCGAAATTGAATAACCACATAAGAAAAGAAATTGAAGAGGTATCTTGACGACGTTGTCGGAGAACGCTACCATCTCGCTTTGATCTGGAACGTTGTCAATCAACGGTTTCGGCGTCTTTTTCAAGTTTCTTTTGTGGTACCCGAAATTGGAAGCACGGTGTTTGATGTGGTGAATGATACATGTTTTTTTGACGTCGGGAGACTGTTTGCTGGAGACTGATTGATCAGGAAATTGTTTTGGAAGATGGTTGGACTAGGGGGGGTGGGGGGGGGGGGGGTTTGGTCGGTTTTATTAATTAACGTCGCACTAGAGCTGCACAGTGAGCTATTGGCGACGTTTCGGAGTCTATCTCGAAGGAAAGACCCGGGAACGATGCCTCGTATTTTTGAACCATGGTCAAATGCCGAGGACAACACCTGAGCTGGCACCCAACGCCTTCAATAGACGTCGGGACTTTGAACCCGGATCAGATGTATCGTGCACCAGTCCCGTATACACACCGTTAATTTTTTGTGGATGTTCTGGACGACATTTTAGTATTTTGGTAGCGAAGCTGGCAACCCTCCGATCGCAATATCACTACTTTTTACTGTTCTTTAGTCTAGTCCATCGCAAGGTTTGAACCGGGGACCCTTGGATTCCCAGCTGGAGCCTTCATCCACTCGGCCACGGAGGCCTCGTCTATCTCGAAGGAAAGACCCGGGAACAATGCCTCGTATTTTAGAACCATGGTCAGATGACGAGAACAACACCTGAGCTGGCACCCAACGCCTTCAATAGACGTCGGGACTTTGGACCCCGATCAGATGTATCGTGCACCAGTCCCGTATACACGCTGTTAATTTTTGCGGATGTTCTGGACGACTTTTCTAGTATTTTGTAGCGAAGCTGGCAACCCTCCGATCGCTACATCACTACTTTTTACTTTTCTTTGTCAAGTCCATCGCCTGGCATCTAACCGGGAACCTTCGTATTCCCAGCTGATGTCTTAAACCTGGACTTGCAGTGATTGTTCGGAAGTCGTCGTACTAGAGCTGCACAGTGGGCTATTGTTGATGGTTCGGGATCTACACTGTTAAAAAGGTTTAATTCAAGCATCATTGGGCACGTTGGGTTCTAGGGATGGTCACCATTTAGAAACATCGCGTGGTGTTGGCCTATAAAAGGGGCCCTCACTGGGCCCCTGATTACCGAATAAGCCCGTGAAACCCAGTCTTATACTTTACATTTTTGAGGGGCCCCCAAATCGAACATATTATATAAATATTTAGCACCCCTAACATATTTTCTTACTATTTTTAACTTTAAAAAATTGCATTACAAACTTCATTAAACAAAACTGTCACTTGTTTTGCTAAATTTGTTCGAATATTTAAAAAAAAAATCAAAACATACAGAATATTAGAAATAAACATTACTTATTAATTTGTTTTGATATATTATTTAAATGTTTTTTTTTCTTTCTATTTTCCTTTGAAACCCATTTTAAATGCAATCTTCTATTAAAATAGAAAGTCATTTGCAAGTCAAAGTGGTTATAAAGCAAAAGCAAAAGTTATTTGTTTGAAATTATATAAAAATTAATTCTATAACAATAAAATATAATACCTATATACACTTAATATTGCTACAATGCTTTGGCACTAAAAAACACCACTAAATCACTTAAAACAAAATGTTGGGGCACAGTATGGCTGCTTCCACATTGGCTTCAAGTTGCCCATAAAGAATACAAGTTTTGAGCCTTCCAGAAGTTACAGTTAGAGTTTACACGTCAGAGGTGTTTTTTCACTCAGACTTTTATATCTTAAAATATACTTAAAATATACCGGTTTTTCGATTGATTAGTCATAATAACACAAACATTTTCGTTAAAAATTTATATTTTTACTTTATAAAAAAAAAATAAGTCTACTACTCATCGAACTAATTCGATTGCCAAATTATAATATACACACATTTTAAAATATGCTTATCATATTATACATTTCTCTATTAATAATAATAAAAAAGCATTAGTTTTTTTTTTAATTTAGTATCAAGGAAAACTAAACGCTGAAAAAGACAATTTAAAGTTTTCTTTCGTTGAAAACCATACCTATCATCCAGCTTAAAATCCCAAATAACCCATTAAAAAACATACATACAGTTCAAGAATTTTTCAAACATATTCACCAGAATCAAAACTATAATTTTAGCAGATAAAAAAAAATCTTAAATTTTACAAATTTTGGGGTACTGTGTCCCTATTAAATGAAGGATTCCAAGAAAATAAGCGTAAATCATAGACATAAATATCGCATAATAAATTTCGCCGCCAACTTTATTTCACTTTTGGCAGGAAAAGTGAAACGGCGAATGGCGAAAACGTGCCAAAGTGGACGGATTGGGTATTTTGGCTGAATTTACGACCTAATAAAATGAGCAATTATACGACTCGACTTTCGAGACCTCAGGGGGGACCATTTGGTAAAGCAGGTCAGAAATAGACAAGGACACAGGCATCGTAAAATCCTCAAATACATTCATTTAATTTTGTTAGACTGTGCATAGAATGTTTGCTTGCTGCCTATTGCATTGGTATTTGAGTTTGTTACGTAATAATGATTAAAGTTGTCGTTGATATAAGTAATCCCAGATGCAAAAGTAGCTATGTGTACTTTTAAACTTTTGGAGCAAATGGCAAAAAAACTGTCGGAACTTAACAATTGTTCATAATATTTCTTTTTGTTAAAATGAAGAAAATGTACAACAATTTTTCACTATTTAGTTTAAACTGAGTTCTCAGATAATTGAATAAGTTATAATCTAATTTTAAATGTTTGTGTAATTTGTTTTGTACACTCTAGCTGCAAAACTAGTTATATCCATATTTCAACCAATCGCAAATTCATGTATGAATTTGTGTGTGAATGTATATTTTTTCCCGAGTCTTTCCTTCGAGATAGACCCCGAACCGTCGCCAATAGCCCACTGTGCAGCTCTAGTGCGACGTTAATTAACCAAACCAAACCAAAAAACTGACGCCTATTGAGGTTGCGTCGGGTGTTGTCCTTGTTATCTGCCCATGATTCAAAAATACGAGGCATCGTTCCCGGGTCTTTCCTTCGAGATCGGTCCCGAACAGTCGTTAAAAGCCCACTGCGTAGCTCTAGTGCGACGTTAATTAACTAAACCAAACCTAATTATGCAGGGCCAGTGGCGGATCCAGGATTCGGTTAGTTTGGTTAATTAACGTCGCACTAGAGCTGCACAGTGGGCTGTTGGCAACGGTTCGGTGCCTATACCGAAGGAAAAACCCGGACAAAACCAACGTTCAATGACACTCATGTTAACCACTGAACTCTAACTGTAACTGCTGGAAGGCTCAAACTTTGTTTCCTCTACGGGCGCGTTGAAACCAATTGAAAGCTGCCATACGGTGCCCCAACATTTTTTTAAAAATGATTTAGTGGTGTTTTTTATTACCAAAGAATTGTAGAAGTATTAAATATATATAAATATTATATTTTCTTCTTATAGAATTAATTTTTATATTGCCAAACAGATAGTTTTTGCTCTTGCTTTTTAACTACTTCTACTTTGACTTGCAAATGACTTCCTATTTTAATAGCAGATTACATTTAAAATGGGTTTAAAAAGAAAATAAAAAAAACTTACCCTAAAATAATATATGTCGGCGTATTTTAACATGAAAAATATACGAAATATTCCGGTATCAAGAAAAGTGTGCCCCATCATGGCGGCCTCCATATCGGCTTCAAGTCAACAAAATGTCTTGCCCTATCCAGAAGTTACAGTTAGAGATCAGTGATGTTAACTAGATATAACTGCTTTTGCATCTTATCTTAATCCAGCATAGAAATCGTAGGAATATCTACTTTTAAAAAATCGAATATTTTTGGATATAACCTGTTTTGTATCTATTATTATATGGTATAACTAAGTCTGCGCAACATCTTTGTTGAGTACTACATTTGCAATAAATGTTTAAACAATGTTGTATAGTTAAGTCTATGCAGCATTGTTTTTTATTGAACACTTTATAACTTTGTTTAACGTGTACTTTGTTTAACGAGTTTTTGCATCAAATGCGCGATTAAATTTATACATTATTGCTATTTAGCAGTTAGCACTTTGCAGCACTTTTTTTTTAAATAACAAAGGTTATGCAGCATTATTGTTGAGCACTTTGTTTTACATATTTTTATCCGTTGTATAACGGAACAATAAACATTGTTATTAAAATATGTATTGTATGCCTTTATATATAATGTATAATATGCCTATGCAGCATTGTTGTTGAGTACTTCGTATTACATTTGCAATAAATGTTTAAATAATGTTTTATAATGAAGTCTGAGAAGCATTGTTTTTTATTGAACACTTTGTATTATATGTCTTAAAGTCCATTTCTTAACCAAGTCAATGCAACACAACATTGTTGTTGAGTACTTTGTTTAACGTGTTTTTGTATCAAATGCAAAATTAAATTTATTCATTATTTCGCAGTAGCTCACAAAAGAAGCCCTCAGCGCAATGCATCTTGGGATACTGACAGTAGTTTCGTTATGCGCAGAACTTGAAAAACGGTCAGAGCGCACAAAAGAACCCATCGGCGCAATGCATCTTGGGATACTGACAGCAGTTTCGTTATGCGCAGAACTTGAAAAACTTGGTCAGAGCGCACAAAAGAACCCATCGGCGCAATGCATCTTGGGATATAGATTACTACGCAGAACTAGTCGGCTATACTTTATATTTTGGCACTTTTCTGTTTTTTAGTATACGACCCGTACGGAGAGATACCCATATAGATGTTATAGATATATTCATTTAAAAAAAAAATTATAAATATTTTTATAAACCATTACAAATCAAAAATATATGAGATGAAATTAAAATACTTTTTTTAGAATTAAAATTGCATTTCGATTAATTATTTTTAAACATGACACCCCGATTAGACAGCCGTAAATTTTAATTGGCATAGACCTTGATTACGTCTTTAAATCCCTTGTACAATAAAGGCTACAAAACATTATTATTGAATACATAACATAACATTTAAATAGCTTCTTAAACAAATTCACGTAGCCCCAGTTGCTCAGTTGGTAAGGCGTTCAGCTACTAATCAGAGGATTGGTGGTTCTTATCCATGCGACGGACTTGACATAGAAAAGTAAAAAAGTTGTGATCTTGCGATCGGAGGGTTGCCAGCTTCGCTACAAAAATACTAGAAAGTCGTCCAGAATACCCAACAAATTATACTGGCGTGTATACGGGACTGGAGCACGATACATCTGATCGGGGTCCAAAGTCCCGACGTCCATTGAAGGCGTTGGGTGCCAGTTCAGGTGTTTCCTCGTCATCTGACCATGGTTCTAAAATAACGAGGTGCATGTATGAATGTCTGTGTGAATGTGTATGTGTTCCCGGGTCTTTCCTTCGAGGTTGACCCTGAACCGTCGCCAATAGCCCACTGTGCAGCTCTAGTGCGACGTTAATTAACAAAACAAAACCAAAACAAATTCACTGACATACCCTTATTTACCATACCTTGAGCACAGACAAAGCCCATAGAAATGTCCACTATCAATTTCAAAAAAACAAAAAATCTCCCAATCTAAGGATTTAATCAGCCGTCCACTAATCAAGCAACACTCGCGAATCAAAGTCACAAGTTCTCTCTCCAATCAGCAGTTTCAATTGGGCATGATTGACAACTGGATCAACACTCCGGGTTCTGGCAACAAGGATCTTTCCTCATATCAGTGGCCAGATATCAAGGGTGTACTTGTAAGGATACGAGGATGACCTCAAGCGTGGTCCACAAACATGTCAATCCAGGAAGAAACGGAGTTAATTAATGCTGTGTTCAATCAGGAAAATGGCTGCTTGTTTTTTGAAGTATTGACACACGAATGGTTTTGTTTGGATAAACATCTCGGGCTGACACGCATCTGTATTGTTGAATGTCAAAGGTTGTTTATTTTTAATTGAATTGATACGGGGACGGAAGAATTCGATTTAAATCAACGGACCAGTGGTGGGCCGTGGATTTTTTATTTTTATTTTTGTAAATTAAATTGAATTCTTCCATTTGTAGATTTGAAAGGATTTGTCTCTCATTTGAGTAGCCCCGACGCAAAAGCAGTTAAATGCAAGTAAAGAATTTTTTTGAGGGAGTCAATGGCGAAAAATTATCAAAACTTAACTATCGTTATTATTTTTTTTGTGTGTGTGAAAATGAAGAAGAGATGGACAGGGTAACAATAGAAGTATTTTTATGAGTTTATGTTAAAAATGTTTTCGAGAATATACGTTTTTTTTTTTTTTTATGTGTGTGAAAATTAATAGGAATTGGACAGGGTAACAATAAAAGTATTCTCATGAGTTTATGTTAAAAATGTTTTCGATAATTTATGAGGGTTTTTTTTGTGTGTGAAAATGAAGAGGATATGGACAGGGTAACAATAAAACTATTTTCATGAGTTTATGTTAAAAAAGTTTTCGAGAATTTATGAGGTTTTTTTTTTGTGAAAATGAAGAGGAAATGGACAGGCTAACCATAGAAGTATTTTCATGAGTTTATGTCAAAAATGTTTTCGAGAATTTAAAAAAGTTTTTTTTTTTTTTTTTTTTTTTTTTTTTTTTTTTGTAAAAATGAAGAGGATATGGGCAGGATAATATTAGAAGTATTTTCATGAGTTATTTAAAAAATGTTTTTTTCAGTTTAAAATGAGTTTTCTTTTTCACTAATTTTTTGTAAAAAAATTAAGAGGAAATGGGCAGGGTAACAATACAAATATGTTATGTTTATGTTAAAAATGTTTTCGAGAATTTAAAAGTTTTTTTTTGTTGTATAAATGAAGAGGAAATGGGCAGGGTAACAATATAAATATTTTCATGAGTTTATGCCATGTTAAAATTTTAATCGATTTTTTTTTTTAAATAAAGAGGAAATGGGCAGGGTAATAATAGAAGTATTTTTATTAGTTTATGTTAAAATATTTTCATTAGTTTAAAAGAGTTTTTTTTATGTAAAGATGAAGAGGAAATCGGTAAGGAAATGGAAGAGGAAATGTACCAATACAAATATTTTCGTGAGTTTATGATAAATACGTTTTCGTGAATTTAAATCAGTTCTAAATTTACAAGTAAGAGACAAAAAGTAATTAAGCTTCTGATTGTGGTGGTGGGGGGGGGGGGCGGTTACTAATCATTTCCTACCTTTACAAAACATGGAGGATGAGTATCGACCAACCGCAGAATATAATTCCGCTTCTATGCGGATAAGTGACATACCATCATGTAGAGAAAGGTGAGCCGCGTCTACATAGCTAATTGTTAACCCTTTCCCCATTTGAAGAGCAGTGTCGCCATTGGCTGCAGTATGCGATTCCGCCGTATAACTAACTCTACAGGGAATCAGCATGTGACGATAAATAACCTACCATCATGTAGAAGACAGTAGGACGCGTTGAACAGGTTGTTTGTTAACTCATTCCCCGTCTGATTTTTGTACAACATAAATGGGAACGTCGCCCTTGGCTGCAGTGTGCTCTTCTACCTCAACCATAACTCCATGAGGAATTTGCCTTTGAGAGTGAAGGACCAACCATCGTGTAGATAAATTAATTTCGCGTCAACCAGGTTGGCTATTTATCCTCTCCTCCCTCTAACTTTTGTATCTTTTGAAGTTCAAAAGTATTGAGGAACCAAATATGTTGGTACAGTGAGTGGGGCCTGTACATGCCTGTAAAATATTCAATATATATATATATATATATATATATATATATATATTTCTGTTCCATAATCTTTTGAAATACATTGTTGTATAAAAGTATAACTTGAAAAATGTCGGGTATGTACTTGTGAACATACCCGACACTTTTCAAGTTATACTTTTATACAACAATGTATTAGATTATGGATCACAAATCTATAGGTTGAATATTTTATTGCTCTCTAAATAATTTTTCATTGTGCATTATTGTATACAACACCATTATAAAAACCGATCATAAAACTAGCGCCATTAAAAACACAAATAATAACGGAATATCTCGCATATATATGAATTGACGTCCATTATTACTCTTTATGACTATAACTGAATAATATATAAGATTCGACTATAACAATAATACACAATATTCTATCCCATTCACTGACCATTATTCGCACTATATAATCCACTATAAATCAAATCCTAACTACTCGAGTCATAAAATCCCCCCCCCCTAAGAAAAAATAGTCTCAATACGAAGTTTCTCACGCTTTTCTCAGAAAGGACTGCCAAATGTAAAATTTCATTGTCGCCAAAAAAATCGCCAAACTATAAAAAAAAATCTGTAGATTTGGGAAAATACATTGTAAGGATAAGGATAGGACATGTGTTTTTTACTAACAATATGACCGAACTGCACTGCAGAAATGTATGATCGTAATTTTTTATATTTACTGTTGTTTAGTTGGTCATATGACGAGAACGACAACTTTGTTGGCAACCCACTTTCAAAATTTTGGCTCTACTATCAACATAAGAGCATTTGGATCACTGTCAGAATTAACGTATACTAAATCGTCCATGTTTTAATTTGTACACAAAAAATATTATTTTTCCCGTTTTTATATCGTATTTAACTTTATTAACCTTTGCACTCCGTTGTCTCTCTTCAGGTGACAACATATATATCAGATATTTTGATTACCAGTTCTTTAAAATAAACGGGAACACCCTGATCTTGTGTTTAAAAGGAACATCGATTATTTTTAACTTGTCCTTTTGCAGATCTAAAACCGATTAACATTTTTTTCTTCTATGACCATAATAAATTAATGGGAAAAATAACAGAAAGAGGAATAACTGTTCCATAAAAAAAACGTAAATGTCGAATATGTTCTTGGAGTATAAAAGGTTAATACTTTTCTATGTTTAGTATTCAATATGCAAAATTAAATCCAGTAAATAATCTAAATCTTGAAAATAAAATACGGAAAATAAATTTAGTTTAATATTTGAGTTATTTGTTCAAACTGGAATAGCCACAAATCTACAAATTCATAAATATTTTTAAGGCCTCCGTGGCCGAGTGGATAAAGGCGTCAGCTGCGAATCAGAGGGTTCCTGGTTCGATCCTGTGCGACGGATTTGACTAAGAAAAGTAAAAAAGTAGTGATCTTGTGATTGGAGGGTTGACAGCTTCATTACAAAATGCTAGGAATTTCGTCCAGAACATCCAAATAAATTATCGACGTGTAGACGGGACTGGTGCACGATAAATCTGAAAGGGGTCCAAAGTCCCAACGTCTATTGAAGGCGTTGGGTGCCAGTTCAGGTGTTGTCCTCGTCATCTGACCATGGTTCAAAAATACGAGGCATCGTTCCCGGGTCTTTCCTTCGAGATAGACACCGAACCGTCGCCAATAGCCCACTGTGCAGCTCTAGTGCAACGTTAATTAACAAAACCAAACCATAAATATTTTTAATAAAAAAAAATTAAAAAATATATAATAAATTAGCCAAAAAGGCGATATCTCGCCAAACACCGATTCCTTAAACACATTATATACCCAGGTACACACATTCGGGTCATAAATATACGTAACACCTCTCTCCCACTCCCCCCTCTGGGTTTAGTTGTTTGTGAAACCTGACCTAAAATTTGATCACACCTGGGAAAAATCGTTTGCGATTTCAAGATAGATGGCCTGTAGGTATATTGTGAAGTTTACTAAAGCAATTTATTTCGAGGGGGAGGAGATACAGGACGAAAAGGGGGTTTAGACCAAGGTGTGTCCCTAGTTTTACAAAGGGGGGTTCTTGTTTTTTATAGGTAGTTAAAGGAAGGAATTTTCTTTTGCTGCGGTGCTTAACCCCACTGTGGGTCTGAGGAAGGGGATGGGGGGAAGGGATGTGTGAAAGTTTATAGTGGGAGGAAGTAGTTAAAAGAGAATTATAGCTGGAAGGTAAATTTTGTGAAACTTTCTTCGTGGGTTACTTGTGAATGTTGCTTCGGTTGGGGGTAGGGGGGGGGGGGGGGGGAGTATGGGCCTGCTAAAATGCCACGTGACGCATTTTCAAGGTCATTGAGCGACGCTGAAAATACGCAATAGAGGTGGTTGAATTTACGTTGTATTAGTGCTATATATTGAGCAACTGACTATAATCAGGTTTGGTTTGGTTAATTAACGTCGCACTAGAGCTGCACAGTGGGCTATTGGCGACGGTTCGGGGTCAATCTCGAAGAAAAGACCCGGGAACACATACACATTCACACACACATTCATACATGCACCTCGTTATTTTAGAACCATGGTCAGATGACGAGGAAACACCTGAACTGGCACCCAACGCCTTGATAGACGTCGGGACTTTGGACTCCGATCAGATTTATCGTGCACCAGTCCCGTATACACGCCAGTATAATTTGTTGGATATTCTGGACGACTTTCTAGTATTTTTGTAGTGAAGCTGGCAACCCTCCGATCGCAAGATCACTACTTTTTTACTTTTCTATGTCAAGTCCATTTCACGGATTCGAACCACCAATCCTCTGATTAGTAGATGAACGCCTTACCAACTGAGCAACTGGGGCTCCGACTATAATCAGGAGGGTCTCCAGTTGTCCAGTGGATAAAGGCGTTCAGCTGGTAATCAGAGGATTGCTAGTTCGATACCGTGCGGTGGACTTCACAAAGAAAAGTAGTGATCTTGCGATCGGAGGGTTGCCATCTATTCTACAAAAATTCTAGAAAGTCGTCCATAACATCCAAGAAATTATACTGGCGTGTAGGCGGGTCTGGTGCACGATAAATGTGATCGGGGTCCAAAATCCTGACGCGTATTCAAAAATACGAGGCAACATTCACGAGCCTTTCCTTCGAGTTAGGCTCCGAACTGTTGTCTGTTCAGCTCTAGTGCGACGTTAATTAGCCAAACAAACAAAACAAACAGAAGATTGCTAGTTCCCGGGTCTTTCCTTCAGTGTAGGCCCCGGACCGTTGCCAATAGCCTAATGTGCAGCTCTAGTGCGACGTGAATTAACCCAACTAAACCAAATCCGGGATTCGCCACTGGCCGTGCATAAATAGGTTTGGTTTAGCTAACTAACGTCGCACAAAAGCTACACAGTGGGCTATTGACGACTGTTCGGGACCTATCTCGAAGGAAAGACCCGGGAATGATGCCTCGTATTTTTTAACCATGGTCAGATGACGAGGACAACACCTGAGCTGGCACCGGACGCAACCTCAATAGGCGTCAGGACATTGAACTCTGATCATATTTATCGTGCACCAGTCCCGTATACACGCCAGTATAATTTGTTGGATGTTATGGACGCCTTTCTAGTATTTTTGTAGTGGCTGCATAAATAAAATATACCAAAAAAAAACATTTTGGTTTGGTTTGGTTAAATAACGTCGCACTAGAGCTGCACAGTGGGCTATTGGCGACGGTTCGGGGCCTATCTCGAAGGAAAGACCCGGGAACGATGCCTCGTATTTTTGAAACATGGTCAGATCACGAGGACAGCACCTGAACTGGCACCCAACGCCTACAATTGACGTCGGGACTTTGGACCCCGATCAGATTTATCGTGCACCAGTCCCGTATACACGCCGTTATCTTTTGTGGATGTTTTGGACGAGATTCTAGTATTTTAGTAGCGAAGTTGGCAACCCTCCGATCGCAATAAAACTACTTTTTACTATTCTTTAGTCTAGTCCATCGCGAGGTTCTGAACCAGGGACCCTTGGATTCCCAGCTGACGCCAAATCCACTCGGCCACGGAGGCTTCCCAAAACAACAAAATTAATAAACAAGACATATTCCCTCAAAATCCAACCCCCCAATTTCTTCCCCGCTAGAGTTCTGACCATTACAAACTTTCAGACCATATGATTGATCAGACCCCGACCACTGGACAAATATTATATTTTCATTTCATATCCCACTACATATCAATCAACCCCCCCCTGTACCACACCATCAAAAAACAACTTTCGCTCATCCAACGGGGCCCGCCCTTAAAGCAAATATCCATCACGAAGCCAACCAGCCTCCCTTAACGACCCTCCCCCGTCACATTAACGGGACCCGGTACCCGTTACAAATAAATGACCCCGTTCGCTTCGCCAATCTGTTTTTTCCCTTCCTGGACGAAAAGGGAAAAAACTGGAGAAAATGCAATTAACACCGGTGGGTTCTTATTTTCGTTCGATTTAATAAAGGAGCGTTCTTGACGTTCCCTGATGGTCAACTGATATACCTCCCCCCCTTAACGGTCACTTGGTGTTGTAAGGGGGGGAGGTCCAGTTAGGAGGGGGGGGGGGGAATGGATTGGAAACGGGAAAGTGTAATGGATGTAGGTCCGGTTGATTAACTCTGTTGTCCGGTTCGGTTGCTTGGCTTTGGTCAGTTTGAGGTTTTTGTGTGTTTGTTGGGTTTGTTGCTTGTTATACGGGAAATTAACCGTTGCTGAAGCAAAAAGCCTAATGTTTCACTTAAAGAAAATGTTAAAAAGTTACCATGTTGATATTAATTCGTAATATTATATGTGAAGTCATCCTATTCAAGACGTATACACTAGATTATCTTTTATTTTTATTCGCACTCTCCTTGCGTCAGACGTGGCTGATCGGTTAAAGGCGTCAGCTGGGAATACGGAGATTCCTGATTCGATACTAGGCGATGGACTTGGCATAAAAAAGTAGTGATCTTGCAATCGGAAGGTTGCCAGCTTCGCTACAAAAATACTAGAAAGTCGTCCAGAATATCCAACAAATTATACTGGTGTGTATACGGGACTGGTAAACGATACATCTGATCGGGGTCCAAAGTCCCGACGTCTATTGAAGGCGTTGGGTGCCAGCTCAGGTGTTGTGCTCGTTATCTGACCATGTTTCAAAAATACGAAGCATCGTTCCCGGGTCTTTCCTTCGAGATAGGTCCCGGACCGTCGCCAATAGCCCACTGTGCAGCTCCAGTGCGAAGTTATTTAACCAAAACCAAACCAAACCCGTATACACGCCAGTATAATTTGTTGGATGTTCTGTACGACTTTCTAGTATTTTTGTAGCGCCTGCATCAATAAAATATACTAACAAAATAAAATTAATGAACAAGACATGTTCCCTCAAAATCCAATCCCCAATTTCTTCCCCGCTAGACATCTGACCATTACAAACTTCCAGACCATATGATTGATCAGACCCCGACCACTGGGTCCAAAGTCCAGACGTCTATTGAAGGCGTTGGGTGCCAGTTCAGGTGTTTCCTCGTCATCTGACCATGGTTCTAAAATAACGAGGTGCATGTATGAATGTGTGTGTGAATGTGTATGTGTTCCCGGGTCTTTCCATCAAGATAGACCCTGAACCGTCGCCAGTAGCCCACTGTGCAACTCTAGTGCGACGTTAATTAACAAAACCAAACTATTATTTTCGCAATCTCCTTGCATCAAACGAAGATTCCTGGTTCGATCCTAGGCGATGGGCTTGACAATGAAAAGCAAAAAAAGAAGTATCTTGTAATCGGAGGGTTGCCAGCTTCGCTACAAAATACTAGAAAAGTCGTCCAGAACATCTGCAAAAATTAACGGCGTGTATACGGGACTGGTGCAGGGGTACATCTGATCGGGGTCCAAAGTCCAGACGTCTATTGAAGGCGGTGGGTGCCAGTTCAGCAGGTGTTTCCTCATCATCTGACCATGGTTCTAAAATAATGAGGTGTATGTATGAATGTGTATGTGTTCCCGGGTCTTTCCATCGAGATAGACCTCGAACCGTCGCCAATAGCCCACTGTGCAGCTCTAGTGCGGCGTTAATTTACCAAACCAAACCTCAGGACATTAGACATCGATCTGATTTATCGTGCACCAGTCCCGTATACACGCCGATAATTTTTGTGGATGTTCTGTACGACATTCCTAGTGATTTGTAGTAAAGCTGACAACCCTTCGATCACAAGGTCACTACTTTATTACTTTTCTTAGTCAAGTACGTCGTGCAGGATCGAGCCAGTAAGTCTTAGTTGTAATTGTTGAAATTTATTAAAAGTGATTTATGAAGGCAGTCTATGTAGGTATGCAGCTGCACTTTTGATGCATTTTTGAGTACATGATTTTTTCAAACATGAAACATGTATTCGAAGCAATGATAAGCATCGAATGCAATCAAAACTGAGTACATTTTACTTATATTTAAGTACCTTTTTTCAACAATGCATATTTGTTTTAGATTAAATTAAATAGTTTTCAGCAACAATAATTCCGCCTCAATTGGCGATAATGAATCCATTTTGAATTTCGTTTCCACAATTAGTTAAATTATCCCAATACAGAGCAATTATCTAAGAACCTCTCCAAAAATCGCCAACTCGTCCATCAAACCCTGCCAAAGAGAACTCATTAATTCTTCTAATTCGTCAAGGGGGAAAAAATCCTTTATTGAATGAAAAACACGCCTAATAAAGGTAAACTCCATTCTTCTACCGTTCAAATACCAGAGCAGCTATTTTCAAAGCCAAGGATTAAAAATCCTATTTTTTTTCCCTTGATGCACAAGTTCTTAAGGGATCGTCCACATATTTCGCCATGTGCCAATGAGGCGGGGGATGAGATTATATTCTGCGTGACGTGTGGGTAAGGAGGGGGGTGGCGTTACGTGATGATGTCAATTTTTATAGAAAAATTGGCACATCATTTTCGAGTGGTACGAATTCTTCAATGCAAAAAAAGTGATGCTTAAAAATGAGTACATGATCCTATTCGTTTTTCTTTGTGTTCAATTGCATCGTCAATGAGTGAAGAGGGACTCAAATTTAAGAAACCGCACTGTCGTAAAAATGAGTAGTGTGATTTGACATTGCTAATCTCAGCTTATGTTCAAGCCATCTTAACAAAGCGACCTGACAAGCTTAAAATAGTTGTTCAGAAGATGGTTTTCCACATTATTTGATGTCGATTGCTTAAATTGAAACTGAGTTATTACAACTCAATTATTTTACTCTCCGTTCTTTTGGCACACCTCTTAATTAAGTCTTCTGTTTATAACTTCTTCGCATCGCCCTATTGGTAGAACGGATAAAGAACTAGACTGCGGTGCCTTAGGATATGGGTTCGATTCCCGGTAAGTCTGGGTTGTAATTGTGGATATTTATTGAAAGTGATTTATGAAGGTACTCTATGTAGCCTAGCATCTACTCTTTTTATTCATTGTGCTTATTTTTAAGTTACTCATTTTTTTAAAATTGAAACTTATGTATTCAGAGCCATGATAAGCATCGAATGTATTCAAATATTAGTACATTTTACTTATTTTTAATTACCTCTGTTTAACAGTTTCATTTCACCAAGAACTTTGGTTTTGGTTAAAATAACGTCGCACTAGATCTACACAGTGGGCTATTGGCGGCGACAGTTCGGGGTCTATCTCGAAGGAAAGACCCGGGAACACATACACATTCACACACACATTCATATCTGCACCTCGTTATTTTAGAACCATGGTCAGATGACGAGGAAACACCTGAACTGGCACCCAACGCCTTCAATAGACGTCGGGACTTTGGACCCCGTTCAGATTTATCGTGCACCAGTCCCGTATACACGCCGTTCATTTTTGCGGATGTTCGGGACGACTTTTCTAGTATTTTTGTAGCGAAGTTGGCAACCCTCTGATCACAAGATCACTACTTGTTTACTTTTCTTTGTCAAGTCCATCGCACGGGTTCGAACCACCAATCCTCGGATTAGTAGCTGAACGCCTTACCAACTGAGCAACTGGGGCTCGTGAAAATAATAAAGATAATCTAGTATATGCGTCTTGCATAGGATGACTTCAAAATATAATATCTCGAATTGATATCAACATGGTAACTTTTTAATATTTTTTTTAACGGAAATATTATGCTTTTTGATTCAACAACGGTTAATTTCCCGTATAACAAGCAACAAACCCAACTCGGTGAAATGGCCACGGAGGCCATTTCACCGAGAACCTCACGCGCGTTTTACTCGTTCTCGTAGAATGAGCCTAAACATAGAGCGGCGTAATTAATAAACGTTCCCCTAACTGATCAATCTGGCGATTTTTTTTCCCGTGACGCCTACTTGGCGCGTTTCTTTATTTTCGCCGCCATTTTTTTTTCTTCTTCCCCATTCCGTGTGTAAATTGGAGGCCACGAAAACTTGTCTCTACCAACGTCAGATTACCGTCTGCCCAACGTTTTGACAACCATCTCGGCTGCAATTCAATTAGCCGATAAAGAAATATGGAAGGGGAGAGGGGGAGATAATTCTTTGGCGAACTTCTCTAAAATAAATCTAATGACCATAATAAAAATATTATGAGGTTAGTGGGGATTTTTAAGTGTTTTTTGACGATGAAGAGTCCCAGGGATCGGGGTTTGACCATGGCGTCAGGAATGATTGACATAGGCCGCCCTATTCTTTCGGTTTTGGCATAGAAGGAGAGGTTTTCAACATCCTTGAAAAGATCTTAACTAAATCATCGCGTTGACATTGGGATGGAATAAAAAAAAAATGAGATTTTGGGTGCCTTTCATTGATTTTATTTTCTTTTCTTTTGGATGTGGAATACCATTTTTAAGTATTATATTTTTTTCAGACAAGTTAAATAAGTAGATAATATGTGTAGGTTACTAAAATACTCTCCAAAAGGATCTTATTTTTTTTTTTATAATTAACTTCTACCTTTTATTTTTAATTTTATATTTTAGAAAAAAAAATATATAAGATTTACAAAAAATATATACGTTTTTTGTTCTGAAACTGTTGTATCTTCGTATCCAATGGCAACTCGTGAATATGGTAAAATAACTTTTTTTTTTTTTAAAAAAAAAGGAAACACGACTTAAGGAAAATGCGCTAAAGTGTTAAAAAAATAATTTTTAATTTTACGGACAAGTTGAAAATATTGAAATATTTAATATCAATTTTATACCTATTAAAACTTTTTGACATCGGCGCCAAATTTACGTATGATTGTTGTAAATTGGCACCAAATTCAAAAAGTTGTAATTAGTATAAATTTTATATTAAATAATTCTATATTTTCATCCTATTCATAAAATTTAAAATAATCTTTATAAAAAAATGGAAAACCGATTTTAAGGAAAATGCGATAAAATGTAAAAAATAATTTTTAATTTTACGAATGAGTTGAAAAATTTAAATTATTTAATATCAATTTTATACTTATTATAACTTTATGAAATCGACGCCAAAATTAAGGTATGATTTTGTCAATTTACACCAAATTCAAAAAGTTGTAATAAGTATAAAATTGATATTAAATAATTCTATATTTTCAATTTATTCATAAAATTTAAAATAACCTTTTTAAAAAAAAGAAAAACCGACTTTAAGGAAATGCACAAAAATGTATTTTTTTTTTTTTTTAATTTTACGAACGAGTTGAAAATATTGAATTATTTAATATCAATTTTATGCTTATTAAAGCTTTTTGAAATCGGCGCCAAAATTTAGGTATGATTTTTATAAATTGGCACCAAGTTAAAAAAAATGCAATAAGTATAAATTTGATATTAAATAGTTCTTTATTTTCAACTTAATCATAAAATTTAAAATAATCTTTCTAAAAAAAAAAAGGAAAACCGACTTTAAGGAAAATGCGCTAAAATGTAAAAAATAATTTTTAATTTTACGAACGAGTTAAAAATATTGAATTATTTAATATCGTATTTATACTTATTAAAATATTTTGAAATCGACGGCAAAATTTAGGTATGATTTTTGTAAATTGGCACCAAATTCAAAAAGTTGCAATAAGTATAAAATTGATATTAAATAATTCTATATTTTCAACTTATTCATAAAATTTTAAATAACCTTTTTTAAAAAAAAAGGAAAACCGACTTAAGGAAAATGCGCTAAAATGTAAAAAATTATTTTTAATTTTACGAACGAGTTGAAAAAATTGAATTATTTATATCAATTTTATGCTTATTACAAATTTTTGAAATCGACGCCAAAATTTAAGTATGATTTTTGTAAATTGGCACCAAATTCTAAAAGTTGTAATAAGTATAAAATTGATATTAAATAATTCTATATTTTCAACTTATTCGCAAAATTTAAAACTATTTTTTACTTTTTAGCACATTTTTCTTCAAGTCGGTTTTTTTTTTAAAAAAAAGATTACTTTATATTTTCCATTTTAGTTTTTAATTTAGCAGGGGGGTTCGCCCCCTGCTCTATTATTAACCAAGAAATGCAAGTTGTTGCTCGCATTTTTCCTAGGCAAAAAAGTGGGTTGGTTTAGTTAATTAACGTCGCACTACAGCTGCACAGTGGGCTATTAGCGACGGTTCGGGGTCTATCTCGAAAGAAAGACCCAGGAACACATACACATTCACACACACATTCATACATGCACCTCGTTATTTTTGAACATTGGTAAGATGACGAGGAAAAAAATGAACTGGCATCCAACGCCTTCAATAGACGTCGGGACTTTGGACCCCGATCAGATTTATCGTGCACCAGTCCCGTATACACGCCGTTAATTTTTGCGGATGTTCTGGACGACTTTTCTAGTATTTTTGTAGCGAAGCTGGCAACCCACCGATCACAAGATCACTACTTTTTTTGTCAAGTCCATTGCACGGGTTCGAACCACCAATCCTTGGATTAGTAGCCGAACGCCTTTAACCACTCGGCCACGGAGGCCCAGAGAAAAAGTGGGAGCTACGCCCGAATTTCTTTGTTATTTTTAAAGCCAAATTTCTTTCATTATTATCTTTTTTTCCCCGACTCAAATACTCTGGTTTATCCCACCCAAAAATAATCTACAAATACAGACTGCAGTAATCCGTTTACAATTCTATTCACCCAACGGTTCAACTTCTGAATATCAATTCCCAGGCAAATCCAAATACGGTGCAACCCCCCCAGAAAAAAAATAATAATCGCCAAATCCGATTTTATTCCCTCAACAGACATATGCCCCTATCAAACGGGTCAAGCTCGAGCGCTCGTACTTTCAATATCTCGCATATTCATGCTCGTCCTAATCCCGGGAAAACCATGGCCCTGCCCCCCTGTGGTACCACCCTGGTACACCCCCTGTACCCCCCCCCCCCTCCTCCACACCTACACCGAACACAGGCCTTCAATTAAGACGCTTGAACAGTCTTAACATATTTGGCACAAAATCGACGATTTGGCGCATTTGGATAATTGTTCATTGTTTACAACAGAGGTTCTCAAACTTTAGGTTCTTGGACCACCTTGTATTAACAGTAAAAAAACAATTCAGGAACCAAATATTACATTTCATTCAGGAATTAAATACTATATGTTTCAATAAAGTTACGAAGAAAAAAATCTAATTATTCTATTCTTTAAAAAAATAGATAAGGTAGTTTTGAAATTAATATAATCATGTGCATTTAATTGATTTCAAATAATAATATTGATAATATTTCAAATTGCTTCATTTTTCACCAACTCCTATAGTCAAATCCTATAAAAGTGTATAAAAAATACACTCTTAAAGTTTTTAGTGGAAGGATCACACTTTAAATTTTCAATCCAAAAATACGTGTTTAATAAATGAAAATATATAAGCAGATCTATAATAGCGCTAAAAAGAAGAAAAAAAAATTACTTTTGTCAACAACATATTAAAATAATTAATTTAGGGTTGAAATCCATAAGAATTTAGGTAAAAAAGATGCAGTACCAATGCACAAAATGTTATTTATTTTATATGAAAATCTGTAATTTTCTCAATAAAATGTTTTGGCATAAAATAGAATACATTATAAAACAATGCGCGATTTTTTAAATCGATATGGCTATTTGTATACTAAAATCGACACCTGTCGAATCCTTATAACTTCAACAGGAATTATCCTATAGGGATAAATAACGTACCATCGTGTTGAGGTAAATGAGACGCTTCAAACGTGATTATTAATCCATTCCTTACTCTTACATTTGCATCGAGTGGGGGAGATGGGGAGTGTCGACTGTAACTGCAGTATACGCTTCCACCACTATAACTCCACTTAGGGTCGTCCTATGAGGATAAAGGAAATACCATTGTTTAGAAAAAGGAGTGCCGCGTAGACCAAGTTGATTGTTAACCCATTCCGCCATCTGAACTTTATCCGATTTCGTCTGCTGTGTGAGTTTCCACCCTCATAACTCCACGGCGAATGAGCCTATCGGGGAAAATGACCTATCATCGTGTAATGGAAGATTGGCCAAGCCAACCAGATTGGCCACTTACACAATCCCCTTATGACCTTTATACCACGTCGGGGGCAAAACAATGATCTCTAACTGTAAATTCTCGATTTGGCAAGATATTTTGTTAACTGGAAACCAATTGAAGGGGAAATAACTGTACCCTACTTTCATCGCTACCGCAATATTACTTATATTTTCATGTTAAAATAAGCCGGCATGCATTGCTTTTGGCTTTGTTTTTTTCTATTTTCTTTTGAAACCGATTTTAATTGCAATCTGCTATTAAAATAGAAAAACTTTTGCAAGTCAAAGTCGAAGTGGTTAAAAAGCAAGAGCAAAAACTATGTGTTTGGCAATATAAAAATTAATTCAATAAGAAGAAAATACGATAATTATATACATTTAATATTTCTACAATGCTATGGTATTAAAAAACACCACTAAATCACTTAAAAAAAATTAGGGTACAGTATGGCTGCTTCCACATTGGCTTCAACGCGCCCATAGAGGAAACAAGTTTTGAGGCTTCCAGAAGTTACAGTTAGAGTTCAGTGATCTATTCCAAGGAAGAGATCCAGGAACAGTGCCTCGTAATTTTGAACGTAGATTAATTAAATCGTAATTTTAATCCATCTCATCATGATTCAAGATTACGACGCAGCGATTAAGGACAAATAACCACGACAGATTAAATATGTACAGTTGGAAAAAAAAAGAACCACCCCTTATTTTTCGGCCAGTTTTTACTTTCGAGCTAAACTTATTATACCATTTTGTAGGGAATAAAGTCCATTACACATTACACATTGCTTTCCAAAAAAATTGCATAGGGGGACAATCTTCATATTAAAATCCGCACCAACTTTAAAAAATTTGGGTTAAAGTATGGCTGATTCCACATTGGCTTCAACGCGCCCATAGAGGAAACAAGTTCTGAGCCATCCAGAAGTTACAGTTAGAGTTCAGTGGGCCAAAATTATTCACGAACCGAACCCACTGAACTCTAACTGTAACTGCTGGAAGGCTCAAGCCTTATTTCCTCTATGGGCGCGTTGAAGCCAATTGAAAGCAGCCGTTCTGTGTCCCAATATTTTTTTAAGTGATTTAGTGGTGTTTTTAATTACCATAGCATTGTATAAATTTTAAATGTATATAATTATTATATTTTCTCTTATGGAATTAATTTTTATATTGCCAAACAAATAGTTTTTGCTCTTGCTTTTTATCTACTTTGACTTGCAAATGACTTTCTATTTTAATAGCAGATTGCATTTAAAATGGGTTTAAAAAGAAAACAGAAAAAAAACTCAGCCAAAAGCAAACACGTCGGCTTATTTTAACATGAAAAATATACGAAATATTGCTGCATCGATGA
Organism: Troglohyphantes excavatus; assembly: GCA_963932185.1. NCBI lineage: Eukaryota > Metazoa > Arthropoda > Arachnida > Araneae > Linyphiidae > Troglohyphantes > Troglohyphantes excavatus. The sequence goes on from OZ010678.1 coordinate 46,776,378, forward strand.
AAGTGGCGTACATCATGGCTGCCTCTACATCGGCTTCAAGTCGACCAAATGTCTTGCCCTATCCAGAAGTTACCGTTAGAGATCAGTGACCGAACCTTACAGTACAGAAGCGGCCTCTACTTATTTTTAAAAGGCCTCCGTGGCCGAGCGGTTAAAGGCGTCAGCTGGGAATATGAAGGTTCCTGGTTCGATGCCAGGCGATGGACTTGATAAAGTAAAGTAAAAAGTAGTGATCTTGTGATCGGAGGGTTGCCAGCTTCGTTACAAAATACTAGAAAGTCGTCCAGAATATCCAACAAATTATACTGGCGTGTATACGGGACTGGTGCACGATACATCTGATCGGGGTCCAAAGTCCCGACGTCTATTGAAGGCGTTGGGTGCCGGCTCAGGTATTGTTCTCGTCACTCGTCATCTGACCATGGTTAAAAAATACGAGGTCTTTCCTTCGAGATAGGCCCCGAACCGTCGCCAATAGCCCACTGTGCAGCTCTAGTGCGACGTTAATGAACCAAACCAAGTCAAGAAGTTACAGTTAGAGTTCAGTGGGCCAAAAGAATTCGCGAACCGAACCCCTTACAGTACAGAGCCCCAGTTGCTCAGTGGATAAAGGCGTTCAGCTACTAATCAGAGGATTGGTGGTTCGAATCCGTGCGATGGGCTTGACAAAGAAAAGTAAAAAAGTAGTGATCTTGTGATCGGAGGGTTGAAAGCTTCGCTACAAAAATACTAGAAAGTCGTCCAGAACATCCAACAAATTATACTGGCGTGTATACGGGACTGGTGCACGATACATCTGATCGGGGTCCAATGTCCTGACGCCTATTGAGGTTGCGTTATGTGCCAGCTCAGGTGTTTCCTCGTCATCTGACCATGGTTCTAAAATAACGAGGTGCATGTATGAATGTGTGTGTGACTGTGTATGTGTTCCCGGGTCTTTTCTTAAAGATAGACCCCGAACCGTCGCCAATAGCCCACTGTGCAGCTCTAGTGCGACGTTAGATAACCAAACCAAACCTAGGAAATAAAGTCTACTACACATTTATATACAAAAAATGTGCATATGAGACTATTTTCATATTAAAATCCGCACCAATTTTAAAAAATGTGTGTTACAGTATGGCTGCTTCCATATTGGCTTCAACGCGCCCATAGAGGAAACAAATTCTGAGCCTTCCAGAAGTTACAGTTAGAGTTCAGTGGGTTAAAAATATTCACAAATCAAACCCCTTACAGTACAGTGCGGCCTCTATTTTGCACATTATTTTTAATTACAAACTTGGCGACTTTATTGGCGACATCAACCACCGGCAACCCTGACCCAAACCCCCAATGGGAGCTACTGGCGGACCGAGATACGAAGGTGTCGCCATTCTGATAAAGCCTAATCTCGCAATAGAAGAAGAGGAGAGTAGGGAGGTGGGGGGAGGCGACGCACAATAGGCGGATTAACTACCTGGGAGGCGTCGGGAGGTGGGAAGGGGGGGGGGGAGTTTAATTAAGTCCTTCACGGTTCCCGGCATTTGCATCTGAGGTTGATCGGTGAGGGGGGGGGGCGAGATTTTGTTCGGAAAGTAGGGGGGGGGCACGTCTTTGGACGGTGGTGGTTTCATGGGGGGGGGGATAGGGAGGGGGGGGAGTAGATAAGAGAAAATTAAAAATAAAGTTTGGGGTAAGTTTCTGAATTTTGTATTCTAGGTAGAGTTTTTCCTTTGGGCAAGTTTCTGCATGTATCGGATGCGTTGATCAAGTAGTTAGAACGAATTGTTTGTTGATTTTTGAATGTCCAAAATCGTCTGACAGTTACTCAGTTGATAAGGCGTTCAGCTACTAATCAGAGGATTGGTGGTTCGAATCCGTGCGATGGACTTGACATAGAAAAGTAAAAAAGTAGTGATCTTGCAATGGGAGGGTTTCCAGCTTCGCTATAAAAATACTAGAAAGTCGTCCAGAATATCCAACAAATTATACTGGCGTGTATACGGGACTGGTGCACGATACATCTGATCGGGGTCCAAAGTCCCGACGTCTATTGAAGGCGTTGGGTGCCAGTTCAGGTGTTTCCTCGTCATTTGACCATGGTTCTAAAATAAGGAGGTGCATGTATGAATGTGTGTGTGTTCCCGGGTCTTTCCTTCGAGATTGACTCCGAACCGTCGCCAATAGCCCACTGTGCAGCTCTAGTGCGACGTTGATTAACAAAACCAAACCAAAATCGTCTGACATTTTATAAATGTATGCAATTTGTTTCCCTTCACTGTTAAAAATGGGTTCTCAAAAGTAAATCAAATGTACTCATTTTTGGTGTACATTCGACGCTGGTCATAGCTCTGAACACGTCGGTTTCGTTTTTGAAAAAGACATGTACTCAAAAATCAATAAAAATGAACAAAAAGAGCAATTTCTTGCCTACATAGGCGGTCTTCATAAATCACTTTCAATAAATATCCACAATTACACCCACGGCCTACCAGGAATTGAACAAACATCTTCAGGCACCGTAGTCCAGTGCCTTATCCATTGTACTACGAGGGCGACGTGAAGAAGTTATAAACAGAAGAAATGTTAAAAAGGCGTTTTCGACCAGAATGGGAAGTAAGATAATTGAGTAGTAATAACTCAGTTTCTATTTAAGCAATCGACATCAAACAATAAGGAAAACCATCTTCTGAACAACTATTTTCAGTTTGCCAGGTCACTTTGTTAAGACGGCTTGAACAGAAGCTGAGATCAGAAATGTTAAATAACACTTATCATTTTTGAGAAAGTACGATTACTTAAATTTGAGATCGTCTCGCTCATTTACGATGCAATTGTATTCAAAGAAAAACAAGTATGCGCAAGTACTCATTTTAAGTACTTTTTTTATGCAGTAAACTTAATAAATTGCAACTTAATTGCGACGTAAAAATCTTCCCTCTTGTCTATAAAACGCCTTTTACCATTATACTGTTAGATTCCAGTTTCTTTCTTTAATGCAATGGATTTCCCATAAATATCGCGGCTGACTTCAATTCCAATCTTACTTTAGTCACAACAACTCGCCAACACGAATATTTTGGCGTAACTTTCACACAGAAACATTTTAGTGTTTTTTTTAGTGCCTCCACACGAAAATCCCTGGCCGAACCCTTTTGGACCAATGACTGATTTTCCTGACTCAATCTAATGGAAGATAATCCCTAAAAATCCCTGTTTTTAAATATGAAAAGTACCTACGAGAGTAAACACTCTTTCATTTTTAATGTAAACCTGACGTTGTAACTAAACGTCTTTCAAAGAAAGAAACGTTGAAAAGAATGGGTCTGGAGAAATAAATGTTTTGAACCTAACTTATCGGCTTTAATTGCTATACTATTACCACTAACCCCCCCCCCCCCTCCCTCCGTCCCTTAAAAATCATACAGAATGATCCCTAACTATAGAATCTTTACATGCATACATTTCGAATATTTTTATAAAGCACAATAAATGGTATGAGCATATAATAAAATATTTTAATTTAAATAATCAAATAGTTACTCACCGATTGAAGTTACAGGCAATAAAATATCTCTTTTCTTGGTTTAATCCATTTTTGTGACAGCGATGGCAACCATGCAAAATGTCAAGCGCCTTCGTAACAGACCTTAAGCCTTGATTTTTTAAGTAATAAACCTAAAAGGAAAATAGACGAAATTATTCAATGGTAAGTAATAAACTACAAAATATATACAATAAAGATAAACAATTGAAGGGGTGGGTGAAAGAACCAGACAGCTCCACTTTTTTTCTGATTTAAACTTTTCACTTATTTCTACAAAGAAAAAATATCCTCTATCAATTAGTTCAAAAATCAGACAGCTCTAAGCTATATACAGCTATAGAGACGGCTATAACCGGAGCCAAAGAACAGGAACCTGTTTATGACTTATTCACGTCGTCATGGTAGTGAAAAAAATAAGGCACTGGGCTGTAGTGCCTGAGGATCTGGGTTCGATTCCCTGTAAGTTTTGATTGTAATTGTCGATTTTTATTGGAATCGATTTACGAAGGCAGCCTATGTAGGCAAGCAACTGCTCTTTTTATTCAGTTTTTAGTACATGCCTTTTCCAAAAATGAAATTTATGTATTCAGGGCCATGATAAGCATTAAATGTGCTCAAAAATGAATACATTTTATTTATTTTTGAGTATCTATTTTTATCAGCGTACCTTCGTGTGTGTTAATAATACAATTTCTATTTTTTTTAATGTTTTTATGCCTTTGGAATTTAATTACCAGTTTGTAAAAATAAAATTGGTTCATTTTATTTATTATCAATTTAGACAACACCAAATACATATAACATAACATCATTCGCAATAACATCATTCGCAATAACATCATTCGCAATAACATCATTCGCAATAACATCATTCGCAATAACATCATTCGCAATAACATCATTCGCAATAACATCATTCGATATAACATCATTCGCAATAACATCATTCGCAATAACATCATTCGCAATAACATCATTCGCAATAACATCATTCGATATAACATCATTCGCAATAACAGCATTCGCAATAACATCATTCGCAATAACATCATTCGCAATAACATCATTCGATATAACATCATTCGCAATAACATCATTCGCAATAACATCATTCGATATAACATCATTCGCAATAACATCATTCGCAATAACAATCATTCGCAATAACATCATTCGCAATAACATCATTCGCAATAACATTATTCGATATAACATCATTCGCAATAACATCATGCGCAATAACATCATTCGAAATAACATCATTCGCAATAACATCATTCACAATAACATCAAGCGTATTTACCCACAGCATTTATATACCCACCAAGCGCGGATCCAGGTGGGGGGTAAAGGGGAAATTACCCCCCCCCCCTAACATCTAAGATTACATTTTCAAAAGTCACCTTAGACAATGAAAAATTTCAAACTAAGGGGGTCAAATTTGATGTTCATACTGTATTACCCCCCCCCCCCTCCTAACAATAATCTATGGATCCGCCCTTGATACCCACTCCAAAAACCAAATGCCCAAAATCCATTTTTCCTATTTCAACTAAACACAAATTATACATGACTCAAACAATATTTTAACACCACTGCATATTAAACATATTAAAATATGAGCAGTCACAAAAGCAAATCCAAAACACCTCCATGCTAATCTCCGTAAACCCACCTCTACCCCAAAACTATCCTCTATTACAACTCGTCGCCAACTGTCAGAACTTGGCAACAGATTTTAATTAAAACACCAAACCGATGCAACACGGTGTTGCATTTCCCTTCCCCCCCCCCCCCCCCCCCCCCCAATAACAAAAGAATTTTTCAATTTTCGGAAATGGATAAACCGATAAATACATCAAAACTCTTCCTCTCCCACCATTTCGCCAATAAAAGGGGTGGTAGAAAAATAAAATTTCAATACCCCCTAAAAGCCAAAAAGGGAACGAAGATCGTTTGGCACAGACGAAAATCGTCCATTGTGACAGGCATTCATCTGGGCCAATGGGGAGAGGGGCGCATATTTTTAAATAAAATGGCGCAAATTGTTCGATTGGTGGTGGGGGGTGGGGAGGGGGGAAGAGAAGGGTTGTTGGCGCTCATTTTAGAGGGGAGGGGGTGTTGAGACGATTGCTGCGAAGCTCCAAACGACACCTGTGATAAATGACTTTGTCAGATTGTTTGCAGATTTGGGGAGTAACGTAGTTTTTCTTGGTGTGAGTCGTCATTTTTTTGAATTTTTTTTTTGAGATTTATTATTTGAATTTGAAGTGGAAAAAATAGTGGAAGGATCGCAACTGGCCAGCTGCTGATCCAATTTCAAATCAAAATTTAAGTTTTTTTTTCTTAGAGTTAATCAATGGGAAAAAAATCGAGATTTTCACCATGCATGTGTCTATATAAATTACTATGTTACTAAATTCGCTGTTGTTGGACCGCATAGAAAATAAAGTAACAGGGAAATAACTTTTTCAGAACGCAGGAACATATTAATAATTTTAGATAATGGGTGATTTGCATGTATGTGTTTAAAGTACTCTACATGAAAAGTAATGAAACCAAAAAAGCAATTATATAGAACTCAAAAACACGATGATTCGAACGTAGTTGGCGATTTATTTGTACGCGTTTAGAGTACTTCTCTGCGTGGAAAGTAATTTAACCGAGAAAGTACTTTTACAGAACGCAATAAAACGTTCTAACATTAAAAATTAGAATGTTGTTGGCGATTTATTTGTACGCGTTTAGAGTACTTCTCTGCATGGAAAGTAATTTAACCGAGAAAGTACTTTTACAGAACGCAATAAAACGTTCTAACATTAAAAATTAGAATGTTGTTGGCGATTTATTTGTACGCGTTTAGAGTACTTCTCTGCATGGAAAGTAATTTAACCGAGAAAGTACTTTTACAGAACGCAATAAAACGTTCTAACATTAAAAATTAGAATGTTCTTGGCGATTTATTTGTACGCGTTTAGAGTACTTCTCTGCATGGAAAGTAATTTAACTGAGAAAGTACTTTTACAGAACGCAATAAAACGTTCTAACATTAAAAATTAGAATGTTGTTGGCGATTTATTTGTACGCGGTTAGAGTACTTCTCTGCATGGAAAGTAATTTAACCGCGAAAGTACTTTTACAGAATGCCAAAAAAACATTAAATATTAGAAGGTAGTTAGCGATTTACTTGTACGCGTTTAGAGTACTTCTCTGCATGGTAAGTAATTTAACAGAGGAAAGTACTTTTACAGAATGCAAGAAAACATTAAAAATTATAAAGTAGTTGGCGATTTATTTGCATGCGTTTAGAGAACTTCTCTGCATGGAAAATAATTTAACCGAGAAAGTACTTTTACAGAACGCACGAATACATTAATAATTTGAAAGTACCTGGCGATTTACTTGTACGCGTTTAGAGTACTTCTCTGCATAGAGAGTAATTTAACCGAGAAAGTACTTTTACAGAACGCAAGAAAACATTTAAAATTAGAAAATTGTTGGCGATTTATTTGTACGCGTTTAGAGTACTTCTCTGCATGGAAAGTAATTTAACCGCGAAAGTACTTTTACAGAATGCCAAAAAAACATTAAATATTAGAAGGTACTTAGCGATTTACTTGTACGCGTTTAGAGTACTTCTCTGCATGGTAAGTAATTTAACAGAGGAAAGTACTTTTACAGAATGCAAGAAAACATTAAAAATTATAAAGTAGTTGGCGATTTATTTGCATGCGTTTAGAGAACTTCTCTGCATGGAAAGTAATTTAACCGAGAAAATACTTTTACAGAACGCACGAAAACATTAATAATTTGAAAGTACCTGGCGATTTACTTGTACGCGTTTAGAGTACTTCTCTGCATGGAAAGTAATTTAACCGAGAAAGTACTTTTACAGAGCGCAAGTAAACATTAAAAATTAGAACGTATTGACGATTTAGTTGTACGCGTTTAGAGTACTTCCCTGCATGGAAAGAAATTTAACTGAGAAAGTACTTTTACAGAATTCAAGAAAACATTAAAAATTAGAACGTAGTTGGCGATTTACCTTTACGTGTTATAGAGTACTTCTCCTCGTGGAAAGTAATTTAACGAGAAAGTTTTTTTACAGAACGCAAGAAAACGTTAAAAACTAGAATGTAGTTAGCGATTTAGTTGTACGCGTTTAGAGTACTTCCCTGCATGGAAAGTAATTTAAATGATAAAGTATTTTCACAGAACGCAAGAAAATATTAATAATTTGAACGTAGTTGGCGATTTACTTGAACGCGTTTATAGTACTTTCCTGTATGGTAAGTAATTTATCCGAGAAAGTACTTAAGAATGCAAGAAATTATTTAAAATTAGAACGTAGTTAGCGGTTTACTTGTACGCGTTTAGAGTACTTCTCTGCATAGAAAGTAATCTAACCGAATAAGTACTTTTACAGAATGCAAGAAAACATTTAAAATTAGGAAATTGTTGGCGATTTATTTGTACGCGTTTAGAGTACTTCTCTGCATGGTAAGTAATTTAACCGAGAAAGTACGTTTACAGAACGTAAGAAAACATTAAAAATTTTAACGTACTTGGCGATTTACCTGAACGCATTTAGATTACTTCTCTGTATGGAAAGTAATGTAACCGAGAAAGCACTTTTACAGAACGCAAGAAAACAATTATTAAAACGTACTTGGCGATTTACTTGTACGCGTTTAGAGTACTTCTCTGCATGGAAAGTAATTTAACCGAGAAAGTACTTTTACAGAACGTAAGAAAACATTAAAAATTTTAACGTACTTGGCGATTTACCTGAACGCATTTAGATTACTTCTCTGTATGGAAAGTAATGTAACCGAGAAAGCACTTTTACAGAACGCAAGAAAACAATTATTAAAACGTACTTGGCGATTTACTTGTACGCGTTTAGAGTACTTCTCTGCATGGAAAGTAATTTAACCGAGAAAGTACTTTTACAGAACGTAAGAAAACATTAAAAATTTTAACGTACTTGGCGATTTACCTGAACGCGTTTAGGTTACTTCTCTGTATGGAAAGTAATGTAACCGAGAAAGCACTTTTACAGTTCGCAAGAAAACGATGATTAGAACGTAGTTGGCGATGTACTTGTACGCGTTTATTGTACTTCTCTTCGTGGAAGGTAATGTAACCGAGAAAGCACTTTTACAAAACACTCCAGTAATTTTACATTGTGGATAACTTATTTCTGTGTGACAAAATTACAACTTTAGTCTTCAGAATCAAAACTTTAGAAATCGGACTTAGAATTCCAGATGTCAAGCTCGACATTTTCAAAGGTTAGACTGACAGGTATACATGTCAGACTGACAGAAACACATGTCAGACTTTCAACTATAGTGGTCAGATCTACAAGTTTAAAGATAAGGCTGACAAATACAGAGGTGAGACAGATCAAATAGGTTAATTACCCCTATATAATTTTATTTCCATTACAGCGGGACAGAGATCCTTACTCTATGCCGCACTAACTTAACAACCCCTTCAGCAAATCTCCCCCAATTTCAATATCAAGACGACCCCCTTGTGCTGCCACGCTCCTTTTACATCCTACTAAAAGAGTATCAAAGAAAGCAAAATTCCCCGGTCCTCTCTTTCAATGGCGCAGCATCTCTTTTGCGATAAAAGCATATTGACGTTACTTCCATACATACTCCCTACCCTGGAATACATGCTGAAAAGGACGAGGGGGGGGGATTCAAGACGAGCACCACAATTCGCATATAAGGGCTGCTGCCGAATTAGGTATTTAAAAATCGCCAAGAGTGATCGCCAAGCTTTTTAAAAAATTGCGGTGTGCGATTTTGTTGGGTTTTTAAGTCGTTTATTTGAAAGTATAAAGGAGACTTACGAGAAAGTATGCACTTTGGTGTATGAATGTGTTTATTATTTAATGATGAAGTGCATAGTTTTACACAAGAGTTAAATAAATGGTCTTAGAACAGGTTCATTTGTTACGTCGCGCATTTATGGGGAGAGGTCTATCATACCAGTCTGTGGCGCGACATGTTGTAATATTGCAGTTTTTACCATTATTGCAGTTTTTACCACTGTTACAGTTTTTACCATTACTGCAGTTTTTACCATTATTGCAGTTTTTACAATTATTGCAGCTTTCACCGTTATTGCAGTTTTTACCATTATTGCAGTTTTTACCATTATTGCAGTTTAAACCATTATTTCATTTTAAACCATTACTGCAATTTTTACCATTATAGTAGTTTTTATCGTTATTGCAGTTTTTACCATATTGCAGCTTTTATCGTTATCGCAGTTTTTACCATTATTGCAGCTTTTACCGTTATCGCAGTTTCTACCATTCTTACAGTTTAAACCATTATTTCAGTTTTTACCATTATTTCAGTTTTTACCATTATTGCAGTTTTTATCATTTTTGCAATTTTTACTATTATGGCAATTTTTACCATTATTTTAGTTTTTATCTTTATTTGAGTTTTAACCATTATTGCAGTTTTTACCATTATTGCCGTTTTTACAGTTATTGCAGTTTTTATCATTATTGAAGTTTTTACCATTATTGCAGCTTTTACCGTTATAGCAGTTTTTACCATTATTACAGTTTAAACCATTATTTCAGTTTTAACCATTACTGCAATTTTTTCCATTATTGCAGTTTTTACCATTATTGTAGTTTTTACCATTATTGCAGTTTTTACCATTATTGCCGTTTTTACCGTTATTGGAGTTTTTATCATTATTGAAGTTTTTACCATTATTGCAGCTCTTACCGTTATAGCAGTTTTTACCATTATTACAGTTTAAATCATTATTTCAGTTTTAACCAATACTGCAATTTTTTCCATTATTGCAGTTTTTACCATTATTGTAGTTTTTACCATTATTGCCGTTTTTACCATTATTGCCGTTTTTACCATTATTGCCGTTTTTACCGTTATTGCAGTTTTTATATCATTATTGCAGTTTTTACCATTACTGCAATTTTTCCCATTATTGCAGTTTTTACCATAATTACAGTTTTTACCATTGCTGCAGTTTAAACCATTACTGGATTTTACACATTGTCATAGTTTCTATTTCTATTGTTGAAGTTTCTATTATCGTTGAATATTCTATTATTATTTCAGTTTCTATTAGTATTGCATATATTATTATTGCATTACCTAACATTGTTAAAGTTTCAACCATTTTTACAGTTTCAATCATTATTACAGTCTCAATCATAATTGCAGTTTAACCCTTTAGTTTCATCCACTGTTTTAGTTTCGTTGTTATAATTTTCGCCCTTAGTGCTGTTTCAACCATTTTCATAATCTCCACAGTTTTAACATATTTGTAACTTTCATTGTAGTTTATTACATTGTTGTTTTAATTTGAAACAACGTTGTTCTTTCAACCATTTTTGGAGTTTCAACCATTATCGAAGTTTCAACACTTATGTCTGTTTAAACCGTTAATGTGCTTTCAACCGTTAATGCAGTTTCAACCATTATTGCAGTTTCAACCATTATTGCAGTTTCAACCATTATTATAGTCTAATCATTTTTGCAGTTTATGACATTAGTTGTATTCATTATTTTATTTTCATTATTATACATTATTCAGTACTGTTTTAACAATTGTTACAGTTTTAACTTTCAACCATTGTCATAGTTTAAAAATAATATAAAAATTATATATTCTAGTTTAATGAATTATTGTTGCAGTTTGCAGTTTCAACCATTATTGCAGTGTCAACCATTATTGGTTTCAACCATTCGTACTGTTTCATCCAATTTAAAGCATTGGTCTCATCCGTTATTTTATGTTCATTATTACAACTTCCTTAGTACTGTTTTAACCATTGTTATAGTTTTAACTTTCAACCATTGTCATAGTTTTAACATATATAAAAATTATATATTACAGTTTAATGCACTGTTGTTGCAGTTTGCAGTTTCAACACATATTGTAGTTTTAATCATTAGTGTAGTTTCAACACTTATTACAGTGACAACCATTACTAATTTTAACCATTAGTACCTTTTCATCCAGTTTAAGACTTTAGTTTTATACGTTATTTTATTTTCATTATTATATTGTAGCTTCATTAGTAATGTTTTAACCATTGTTACAGTTTTAACTCTCAAACATTGTTATAGTTTTAACTTTCGACCATTGTTATAGTTTTAACTTTAAACCATTGTTATAGTTTTAACTTTCAACCATTGTTATAGTTTTAACTTTCAACCATTGTTATAGTTTTAACTTTCAACCATTGTTATAGTTTTAACTTTCAACCATTGTTATAGTTTTAACTTTCAATCATTGTTATAGTTTTAACTTTCAACCATTGTTATAGTTTTAACTTTCAACCATTGTTATAGTTTTAACGTATGTATAAATTACATATTAAAATTTAATGCACTGTTGTTGCAGTTTGCAGTTTCAACCTTTATTGCAGTTTTAAGCATTAGTGTAGTTTCAAACCTTATTGCAGTGTCAACCATTACTGGTTTCAACCATTGGCATTGTTTCATCCGATGTTAGAGTTTTAACATACATGAACCTCTTGATTTAAAAATGATGCTTCTGCATAAAAAACCTATGCCAAAAGCACCCTTTTAAAATCAAACAGCGTTCTTTCAACCATTATTGAAGTTTCAACCATTATTCAAGTTTCAACATTTATGTCTGTTTAAATCGTTAATGCGCTTTCAACCATTAATGTAGTTTTAACCATTATTGCAGTTTCAACCATTATTATAGTCTAATCATTATTGCAGTTTATGATTTTAATTGTATTCGTTATTTTATTTTCATTATTATACATTATTCAGTACTGTTTTAACATTATTCAGTACTATTTTAACATTTGCAACTTTTATCGTAGTTTAAAGCATTGTTATTGAAGTTCGAACCAATGCCACAGTCATTGTTTTATTTACAACCGGATGACAAAACAACAATTTTCCCGAAAAATCGCCAAAAACAGCGATTCCACGCCGTTTGCTGCACCACCAACCCAAAATATCAAGGAAAAAGGGGGTGGGGGGATGAAGATGCTAAAAGTAGGGAAGGGGGGTGGAGTATAGAGATAATTTAACAGACGATGAATTAAAGTACGCTGTCGACGCATTTCCTCGAAGGTATTTTCTTTCTTGAAGGGAAAAAGCAAGAATACCGAAAGGGGAAAAGGGGAAAAGCAAAGGAACGATACCGAAATGCGCTTGGAGGCTTGTGCTACGACAGAGTGAGAGTAAATTAGTGGAAAGGATGTATGCGACGCGAAAAGTGGGGAAGGAGGGGGGGGGATCTAATAGGGTTTTGTTAAATATGGAGTTTTGTAATGGATTTTCGGATTTTATTTTATTCGTGTAGATAATACGGCAGTGGCGAAGCGGATGTAGTTATTCCTTACCAGCGTGAGATTTAATTAAATAATAGGAATATATTTGAAAAAATAATTGAGTTAAAATATTTGTGTGTGTGTGTTTGGAGATTTAAATGCAAACAGCGTTTGGTGATCTTTCTAAAGCTTGGGATAGGTTACTATAAAAAAACTATGAATTCTTTTGATTTCAATGTAGTTAATTTGCGTAAAAGGGAAGGGGTGTTAATATATTCTTTGAATTTGTAGATGCAAGCAGTTTCTTGAAAGCTAATGGATATACACTCAAACTTGTTTTTGTGCGGTGAATAGGGACCGCATAAAAAAAGCATAAAAAAAATTGCACAACATTTCACAAGTAGCTATAAAAAATAGTTTTCGCAACACAATTAAAAAATATTTTTTTATGCGGTGGATAGGGACCGCATAAAAAAAGTCCCACATAGAAAATAACTCAAAACCTTACGAAATTACTAGGAATTGCTTTTTTAAACGAAATCAAGACACGAGGCTTGACAGCTACTTGGAATCTCGCCATATCTTTTGGAATCTGATTTAGAAAATACACATGCGAACATTTTTAAATATTTTATTTACATATGTACTTATTTTACACATACACAACTTTTCAAAACGTATAATCATTATCCTTCGTAGTCTGACAATACGCGAACTTGGTTCAAAATCGCTTTCGTAACTTGAAGATACTACCTCGCACTCGTTTAGAGTTGACTTTTTTTCAGTTACCATGTAGTCAGTGATCAGTTTTTGCGACGACTGTTGTTTCACTAGACGCTTGTATATGCCTCGGTAGCCAGATAATCAATTATGTTCTAATTTTATTGAAATTTTCATATACCGCACAAAAAAAAATCGCATAAAAATAGCCGCACAAAAAAAAATCGCACAAAAAAAGACCGCACAAAACAGGTTTGAGTGTATTCTTTTAATCGGTAGTTTTGGTTGCGATATGAACCCTTTTTTTTGTCGTAGTAAAAAACACTTTTTTATTTTAAGTTGTGTTCTCTGCACTGATAAAAATAAGTACTGAAATATAAGTAAAATATACTAATTTTTTATTACATTCAATGCTTATCATGGCTCAAAATACATAAGTTTCAATTTTGAAAAAGACACGTACTTAAAAATAAGAACAATGAATATAAAGAGGGCTTACACAGGCTGATTTCAAAAATCCATTTCAATAAATATCAACAATTACAACCAAGAATTATCGGGAATCGAACCCAGATCTTAAAGCACCGCAGTCCAGTAGTAATGTGGAAAGAATGTAAGCAGGTTAAGAAAACGGCAGATTTTTTTTATGATCAATTTAATTAAAAAATTAAAGATTTTTTTTCAAAATGTTTCATAAAACCTGTAAACTGCAAAAATTCACTTTTGAAGCATTGATATTTGAAAAGGATAATGCAAATTTAAAAAAAATAAATAATAATAATTATGTCAGAAAATTAAAAACAAAAAAAAATGTTTTTTAAAAACTGCAGTTTGTTTGTTTTCTTTTAAAACGTTCAAAATACTTCAATTTAGCAATTTTTATGAATATTTTATAGTTACTATTGTCGGATAAAAATACACTGTTAAAAAAGTGTATAAAAATGGGTACCTGAACCTTCTCGTTTTTCTTTGAGTACAATTGCATCGTAAATGAGCGATGACGTACTTATATTTAAGTAACCGTACTTGAACAGTGTGATATATTACTGATTTCAGCTTCTGTTCAAGCCATCTTAACAAAGCGACCTGACAAACTTAAAATAGTTGTGCAGAAGACGATTTTCCACATTATTTTATTTTGAGTGTTTAAATGGAAACTGAGTTATTACAAATGGATTATCTTACTTCCCATTCTCTTGGCAAACCTTTTTACCATTTTTCCGTTTATAACTTCTTCACGTCGCCCTGGTTGTACAATGGATAAGACACGGAACTGCGGTGATGGGGATATGGGTTCGATTCCCGGGAAGTCTTGGTTGTAATTTTCGATATTTATTGAAAGTGATTTATAAATGCAGCCCATGTACACAAGTTTTTATTGTTTTTTGACTACATGTGTTTTTCAAAATAGAACATGTATTCGGAACTATGATAAGCATCAAATGTAATAAAAAAAATTAGTATATCTTACTTATTTCTGAGTACCTATTTTTAAGAGTGAAGATGTTTAGGTGCATTACATATAAACTCTATGTACGGGCAATTGCGATGGACTACACTAAAGAATAGTAAAAAGTAGTGATATTGCGATCGGAGGATTGCCAACTTCGCTACCAAAATACTAGAAAAGTCGTCCAGAACATCCGCAAAAATTAACGGCGTGTATACGGGACTGGTGCACGATACATCTGATCGGGGTCCAAAGTCCCGACGTCTATTGAAGGCGTTGGGTGCCAGCTCAGGTGTTGTCCTCGTCACCTAACCATGGTTCAAAAATACGAGGCATCGCTCCCGGGCCTTTCCTTCGAGATAGGCCCCGAACCGTCGCCAATAGCCCCAGCTCTAGTGCGACGTTAATTAACCAGAAACCAAAAAACTATATACGGGCAAAATTTTATGTATTGCATTCGGCAATAGTCTTGCACCAGTACAAAAAACAACCAATTCGTAGAAACCACACTATGCATTCCATTCTCACCAAAAACAAAATATTCGGAAAATCGAAAAAAAGAACTAAAGGTATGGTATGGGGGGGGGGGGGGATCCTACCAAGAGACATGTCCACCACCCCCCACACGATGGCGAACCTTGTAGTAGAGGTGGGATCTATTTCCGGCAGACGATATCGGGAAAGAGAAGGCCTGTCAATCTACCAGGAGGGGGGGCTACCCAGGGGATTATACTCACCCCCCCCCCCACTCCTCCCCGACACAAAACGAAAAGAGAGAAGAACGAAAATTGAAAATTCCGCCGGAATGAGATGCCATTCTTCTGTATATATACTACTGCCAAAAGATTTTGGCGGGGGTGGTAGCTGTAGGAAGAGCGGGGGAGGGGGTCGTCCATATTGGTGCGCTCGTCGGTGAAGCTGCCCCCCCCCCCCCTTCCCCCCTCCATCGTTCTAATCCACGCGGCCGAGGTGTCGAGAGGCAGGGGGAGGATGCGGAGGAAAGAAGACCTCACACTCTTTACCTAGCATTGCTCGGAGAGGATAGTAGGGAGGGTATGGCGGATTTGGCGCGGTTATCGCAATTTTGGCGAGGTTGTTGAACTAATTTTTTTTAATATTTATGCCTTTGTGCGCATATGTGTTAATCCTCAGTCTCGCACTAAAACCACCTATTTTGGTTTGGTTTTGGTTAATTAACGTCGCACTAGAGCTGCACAGTGGGCTATTGGCGACGGTTCGGTGTCTATCTCGAAGGAAAGACCCGGGAACGATGGCTCGTTATTTTAGAACCATGGTCAGATGACGAGGAAGCACCTGAACTGGCACCCAACGCCTTCAATAGACGTCGGGACTTTGGACCCCGATCAGATGCCTGTCCCGTATACACGCCGTTAATTTTTTTTCGGATGTTCTGAACGACATTCTAGTATTTTGGTAGCGAAGCTGGCAACCCTCCGAACTTTTTACTTTTCTTTGTCAAGTCCATCGACTGGCATCGAACCTCGAATCTTCGTATTCGCAGCTGACGCCTTTAACCGCTCGGCCACGGAGGAATCTCCACCTATTTACAAATTCGGAGAATGAGACCCACATGGTAACCACATGCGTGACTAGGAAGCGTTGAGCGTAATCTGTTGGCGCATAGCGAAAATTTAAGGTCCGCTTTTTTATGTCCCCTTATTTTCTCTATCAATTGTTTTATTTTCCAGTTTTGTTTTAATTTAGTAAATAAACATATTAATTTAAAAGTAAACAAGTATTTGACAGTAGGGGGGGTATGGCGAATTTGGCGAGGTCATTGCAGTTTTGGCGAGATTGTTGAACTAATTTTTTTTATATATTTATACCTTTGTGCGCAGATGTGTTAGTCCTTGTTACTTAGTCCTTACTTAGTTCTTAGTTACTTCCGCTTTTTAACCACTACGACTTTGACTTCCAAATAACTATGTATTTTAATAGCAGATTGCATTTAAATGGGTTTCAAAAGAAAATAGAAAACAACTCAACCAAAAGAAATACATGTCGGCCTATTTTAACCTGATAAATATACGAAATATTGCGGTAGTAATGAAAGTGGGGTGCAGTTGTTACCCCTTTAATTGGCTTCAAGTCAACAAAACGTCTTGCCCAATCCAGAAGTTACAGTTAAAGATCAATGTTTTAAACAGCTGTTATTGAACTGGAATTATTCCCGGGTCAATTTTTGAAGTGATTGTTTAAATTTTAAATGTTAATTTTATTAAACCTGTTTAACAAATAAACCAAACGTACTATAACAAAAATTTCATTTTTGTGCCTCTAACCAAATTCGATTTATTCTGACATTTTACACCGTGGCAGTAAATCCCTAACTTCTATAAATTTCCAATTCATAAATATAGTTACATCCAGCGATTGAAGCTTCGCAGCCATCATACTATTACCATGGCGACACATCATCCTTGGCGACGGAATCAAAAAAAAGATTCAGAAGCCAAGAAAACCCAACACCGGCAACCCTACTCCAACTCGCTGCTCACGCTGACCACATATCCACGCGACTGTTTATACCGAAAATCCCAAAACACGCCCGTGACGTTATACACGCGCGCTTATACGCGGAAGAGGGGGGGGGGGGGGGGGTTCGGAGGAGAACTCTGAACACCTCAGAGTTAAAACGGGCTAAGTCAAATTTTTGTCAAATTTGAACTAAAGCTGTCATTAAACAGTGTTAATGTTGTTTATTAGTGTAATAAAGGTTTGGTTTGGTTTGTTTAATTAAGGTCGCACTAGAGCTGCACAGTGGGCTATTGGCAACGGTTCGGGGTCAATCTCGAAGGAAAGACCCGGGAACATACATATTCATACACACATTCATACATGCACCTCGTTATTTTAGAACCATGGTCAGATGACGAGGAAACACCTGAACTGGCACCCAACGCCTTCAATAGACGTCGGGACTTTGGACCCCGATCAGATGTATCGTGCACCAGTCCCGAATACACGCCAGTATAATTTGTTGGATATTCTGAAAGACCTTCTAGTATTTTTGTAGCGAAGCTAGCAACCCTCCGATCGCAAGATCACTACTTTTTTACTTTTCTATGTCAAGTCCATTTCACGGATTCGAACCACCAATCCGCTGATTAGTAGCTGAACGCCTCACCAACTGAGCAATTGGGGCTCCCGACGTCTATTGAAGATGCTAGTTCAGGTGTTTCCCCGTCATCTGATCATGTTTTAATAATACGAGGTATCGTTCCCAGGTCTTTCCTTCGATATAGGCCCCGAACCGTCGTCAATAGCCCAATGTTCAGCTCTAGTGCGACGTTAATTAACCAAACCAAACCAAGCCGACCAAAGCATTATCCAACTTTGACAACCAAATGACTTTCAAGGCCTTACTCCACTTTACCTCTGAGTCCTCTATATATATGGAGGACATATATGCACTCCAATCTCCCCCCCCCCCCCTCCCCCCCTAGAACTCCATCAGCAGAGCTCCGCAAATATTTATTTTAAATTTTCTCGGGCTCCGGAGAAATTACTCGTCCCGTTTTCGGAGGCTTTGTTTACTAGCCCCCCCCCCCTTTACAGTTGTTGAGGGGAAGGGGGGGGGGGGGGGGCGCCAGTCAGTTTATCACGTGACCGGGTCCGCTGGGAATTTTTAAGAATAGGAGATGGCGATAATGGGGGATCTCTAAAGATGATGATGGTAGGGGGATGGTGATAATGCTTGGTACCCCCTGTTCCGGGCGCTGGTGTGCAGATGGTTGTTTTAATTACGATGATTTGGTTGGAATGTGTAAGTTGCTGAATATGTATGTTATTCTTGTAATGAAGTCAATATTGAATTGTATTAAGGGGGGGGGGGGATGTGATACTAGAGGTATCAGATATCGTAAGTTTTGGTTGGATAGCAGAAACATGGTTTTGGTCGTTGTAATTTTCATTTCATAATATGTAGCAATCGGGTGAATCTTGAATAATATTTAGTCGGCTTATTGACAAACTACCTATTTGCCATGGTAATATCAAGCAGCTGTAGCGGTTTGGCACGCTTTTTTAGTAAGTCGCCAAATGATCCGATGGCAAGCCGCTACAGCTTGTAGACTTTATCATGGTTGATAGGTGGATTTGTGAATTAAACCTATGAAATATTATTCAAGATTTACCCACTTATCTCTAACAGTATCTCGGGGGCCCGGTACCCCAGTGGATAAAGGTGTTCAGCTAGTAATTAGAGGATTGCTGGTTCGAATCCGTGCGATGGACTTGACAAAGAAAAGTAAAAAAGTAGTAATCTTGCGCTCGGAGGGTTGTCAGATTCGCTACAAACATACTAGAAAGTCGTCCAGAACATCCAACAAATTATACTGGCGTGTATACGGAACTGGTGCACTATAAATCTGATGGGGGTCCAAAGTCCCGATGTCTATTGAAGGCGTTGGGTGCCAGCTCAGGTGTTTCCTCGTCATCTGAACATGGTTCAAAAATACGAGGCATTATTCCCGGGGTTTTCCTTCGAGATAGAACAAAAACCGTCGCCAATTGCCCACTGTGCAGCTGTAGTGCGAAGTTAATTAACCAAACCAAACCTACGAAATGTTATTCAAGATTCATCCACTGATCTCCAAGGCCTCCAGTGGCCCAGTGGATAAAGATGTTCAGCTAGTAATTAGAAGATTGCTAGTTCAATGAACTTGACAAAATAAAGTAAAAACGTAGAGCGATGTAGTAGTAGTAAAAGTAGTAGTTGCGATCGGAGGGTTGTCAGCTTCGCTACAAAAATACTAGAATGTCGTCCAGGTTTAGTTTGTTTAATGAACGTTGCACTAGAGCTGCACAGTAGGTTATTGGCGAAAGTTCGGGGCCTATCTCGAAGGAAAGACCCGGGAACGATGCCTCATATTTTTGAACCATGGTCAGATGACGAAGAAACAACTGAGCTGGCACCCGACGCAACCTCAAAACGAGAATGTCGTCCAGAACATCCAACAAATTATACTGGCATGTATACAGGAATGGTGCACGATAAATCTGATGGGGGTTCAATGTCCTGACGCCTATTGAGGTTGCGTGGGGTGCCAGATCAAGTGTTGTTCTCGTTATCTGATCATGGTTAAAAAATACGAAGCATCGTTCCCGGGTCTTTCCTTCGAGATAGGCTCCAGAAACGTCGCCAATAACTCACTGTGCAGCTGTAGTGCAAAGTTAATTAACCAAGCCAAACCTACGAAATGTTATTCAAGCTTCATCCACTGATCTCTAAGGTCAACAGTGGCCTAGTGGATAAAGGTGTTCATCTAGTAAAATACTAGAAAGTCGTCCGAAACATCCAACAAATTATACTAGCATGTATACGGGACTGGTGGACGATAAATCTGATCGGGGTTCAATGTCTTGACGCCTATTGAGGTTGCGTTTGGTGCCAGATCATGTGTTGTCCTCGTTATTTGATCATGAGGGTAACCAGCTTCGCTACAAAAATACTAGAAAGTCGTCTAGAACATCCAACAAATTATACTGGCGTGTATACGGGACTGCTGCACGATATATCTGATGGAGGTTCAATGTCTTGACGCTTATTGAGTTTGCGTGGGGTGCCAGTTCAGGTGTTGTTCTCGTCATCTGACCATGGTTCAAAATACGAGACTGTGTTCCCGGGTCTTTCCTTCGAAATAGGCCCCAGAACCGTCGCCAATAGCCCACTGTGCAGCTCTAGTGCGAAGTTAATTAACCAAACCAAACCTACGAAATGTTATTCAAGATTCATCCACTGATCTCCAAGGCCTCCAGTGGCCCAGTGGAACAAAAATCGCGAGGCATTGTTCATGGTCTTCCGTTCAACAGACCGATTTGTAACAAGCCAGTGCTACGTTAACTCAACCAACTACAAAGATGAGATCGCATTTCCTACCATCGGAAGCCAAGTACCAATTAAAACCACCCACCCTTCTCATGGGTAAAGCAGGCGTGAAGAGGAAGAGGTCATTCTTGACCGGGGGTGGAAAGACAAAAAGAAAAAGATCCGTTCCGTCGCTCCAGCCCAGCCCCAAAAACCCTGGCACGCGTCCAGCAAACTGAAGTGAAGAGAAAACCCACTAATGGGTGGACCTCCGCTTCCGTCCTGCCACCTTGAAATACTGCCAAATATTTATCAACACCTGAGTGGCAACGCTGACCGCGTAATCATTGCAGAGTTTTTCTTCCTTTTTCTCGCCAATTTCCGTCGGGTTTTTTTCGCCAAGAGGAAATCGTCCTTGGTTAATGGTTGGAAGAAGAAAAAAAATGTTGAGGTGAATTGTTGATGCATGAAATAGTTAAGTTTACGTATGTGTTTCATGAGTAAAGATTAATTGGGTTTTGGTTTGGTTTGATTAATTAATATAGCACTAGAGCTGCACAGTGGGCTATTACGATTAATTGGAATATATTACCATTGTCGGGTTTGTTTTGTTTTAATTGTTATCCTATTATTTTGTATACATTCTATCATTTTACATTTAATAACTACACTGTTAAAAATTATTGCAACCTTGCACCAAAATTTGGTACCCATTTAGCTGCAACCAACATTTGGTGCTTAGTTTCACCATTTTAGGGTGCTACCACGGATACCATTTAGTGGTGAAATGTTGCACCAAAACTCATAACGTTGTATGAAACTCAAACTTCGTGCTTTCTTAGTATTTTAGAAGTAGTATTTTTGTAGCGAAGCTGGCAACATTTCGATTGCAAGATCCCAACTTTTTTACTTTTCTTTTTCAATTCCACTGATGGGACTCGAACTAGGAACCCTCTGATTCATAGCTGAACAGAAGGGGATATTAGCAATATTAAATCACACTACTCTGTTTTGCGAAAGTGCAGTTGTTTAAATTTGAGTACGTCATCTCTCATTTATGATGCAATTGTACTTAAAAGAACAAGTACGTCCATGTACTCATTTTTATGCACACTTTTTTACAGTGTACGAGAGCCGTAAGAATGTTGGTAAATTCCCATAGATTTGATAAAATCACAAACATAGTTGGCAAATTCCTGAAACATTTGGCTTTGTTTTTCACATGAAACCTCTTAGTTTCATTTAAAAAAAAAAATGTTTCATAAGTTTGCGAACCACACAGTAAAAAGAAATGAGCTTAAAATGAGTACATGAACGTACTCGCTTTTCTTTGAGTACAACTGCATTGTAAATGAGCGATAACGTACTCAAATTTAAGTAATCTTGCTTTCGCAAAAATGAGCAGTATGGTTTAATATTGCGAATATCAGCTTCTGTTCAAGCCAACTTAACAAAGCGACCTGGCAAACTTAAAATATTTGTTCAGAAGATGGTTTTCCACATTATTGGATGTCGATCGTTTAAATTTAAACTGAGTCATTAGAATTCAATTATCTTACTGCCCATTTTTTTTTCGCACGCCTTCTTAACATTACTTTTGTTTATAACATTTTGTGTTCGATTCCCGATAAATTATAATTGTCGATATTTATTGAAAGTTATTTAAGAAGGCAGCTTATGTAGGCAATACAGCTCTTTTTATTCATTTTTACTTATATTTTAGTACATGTCTTTTTTAAAAATGAAACTTATGTGTCCAGGGCAGGGCCTGATTACCGAATAGGCCCGTGAAGCATAGGCTTACACTTTACATTTTTGAGGGGCCCTCAAATCACACATTTTATATAAATATTTAATACCCCTATAATTTAGTTTGCTACTAAATTTACCTTAAAAATTTGCCTTACAAACTTTAGCAAAAAAAAATTGCCCCTTGTGTTAATTTTGTTTGAATATTGAAAAAAATCAGAACATACGGAATATTAGGAATACTCATTACTTATTAATCTATTTTATAATATTATTTATAATGTGTTAACGTCATTCAGGGACAAGGATTCAGTACATATTAAAGTTTTATTTGATGTTCCAAGATTTATTTGGGTGCAATAGGGCCCCCATTTAAAGGCGGTCTTCCTTTGATTCAATGTCTTAATCGGGCCCTGGTCCGAAGCTATGATAAGCATCGAATATATTCAAGAATGAGTACATTTTACTTATTTTTGAATACCTATTTTTAACAGTGCAAGTTTGGGATTTTGCCCCCCTACCTACTTATGTTCCAAGCCCACATATATTTGTCTACAAATACATGGGTTCTGCGTGTAAAACTCTGCAAATGAAATATTCCTGATTAAAAAATCCACTGTTAAACCCACCACACAATCCGCCACACAACTCCCCCGCTAAAACAAACATTTACTTTCATTCCTGCAGGCCCGCTGCCGCCCCGCCACAAGCAGCAACCCAGCTCTTGCGGCACACTGAAGGGCCAGTGTCGGCAAGAGACAAGAGGGGAAGGGGAAGCCGCTAACAAGCGTCGACCGTGTAACGAGGATCGGGGGAGGGTTGGGGTGCAGGGGCGCACGCGGTCGTTAGCAGGGGCGCAGCGAGGGCCCTTCAGAAAAGTCGGGCTTGTCGAGAACTTGTCGAGAACTGGTTTCTGTTCTCATTACCTGGCTGTGCTACTTTCGCTCGGGTGGGTTCTTCTTGGCGAAGGATTTGGCGACGTTGGGAGTTTTCAGTTGCAGAGATTCCTTAAATTAGCAAGAATGTAACATTCTATACTCGAGGACAACCTAAGTTGAACCTGAAGTGGAAGCCATGATATGTATGTATAAATATATAATATGCTATGATATGTATAAATATTCAATTGCTTTAGGGTCAACTTAGGTTGTCCCCGAGTATAGATAACTTAAGGCAAGATACTGTACACACCGATGCTGGTTATAGATTTGGTTTGGTTAATTAAGGTAGCACTAGAGCTGCACAGTGGGCTATTGGCGACGGTTCTGGGCCTATCTCGAAAGGAAGACCCGTGAACGATGCTTCGTATATTTGAAGCATGGTCAAATGACGAGGACAACTCCTAAGCTGGCACACGACGCAACCTAAATAGACGTCAAGACATTGAACCCCGATCAGATTTATCATGAACCAGTCGCGTGTACACTTCAGTATAATTTGTTAGATCCCGAGACAAAATAAAGGTGTATGCCTCTAGTATGCCGCATATATGCCGCATACATGTGGCATACGTATGCCTCGTATGCCCTGTGAGAATATCCCATATTACTCTGGCATACGGTGGTGGTATGCGACATGTATGCGCCTGGCATATCGCCACCGTATGCGACATGTATGCGCCTGGCATATCACCTCTGTATGCTACATGTATGCGGCTGGCATATCACCTCTGTATGCCACATGTATGCAGATCGCATCAATTGTGAAGGTTACATGACGGCTTTTTTCCACGATGTTTAGATTAACTTTTGAAAAAAAATATAATTATTATTTTTATTTCACATTTGGTGGAGAGTAAAATGCTACTTTTTTTTTTTTTTTTGGAAACAGTAATTACTTTAAATATAATTATTCTTAAAAAAAAATTGCGGCATGAAATGTAATAAGAAAAAATACTGCTTAAATAAAAGTTGCTTATGAAATTTTTAAAAAAATCTCAATGTATGACTTTATAATTTTATACGAATATAATTAGGAAATGCAGGATTAGGATTTTTAGTTCGAGACTATTATTTTTCTTTTTTTAAAAAATGACATTTCTTGAAGAGGATTTTTTGAAGCTCAAACTTTTGCTTTAGTGAATGCAAAACTATTCTATGTATATTCATATGAAATTATAATGTCATACATTGATATTTATTTAAAAATCTTATAAGTAACTTTTATTTAGGCAGTATTTTTTCTTATTACATTTCATGCCACAAAAACTTTTTTAAGAATAATTACATTTAAAGTAATTACTGTTTCCAAAAAGAGAAAGTAACATTATACTGTCCACCAAATGTGAAATAAAAATAATAATGACATTTTTTCAAGTCAATCTAAACATCATGGAAAAAAGTCGTCATGTAATATTCACAAGATTTATACACCCCTTAAAATTTGAAACCTGCTCCTGTGCTTAACATGAATAATAAATTTGTTTTGGGAATATTTTTCGTAGTATAAATGAAATTTTTCATGTCAAGAAACTGATATCTATCAATTGTAAAATAATGACTAATATCTCAAAGAAAGTTTAATGATTCTGACATGAAAAACACTACCAAATAAATATTAGTTAAATAAAAGTTATGGCCTCTAGGCCCGGGCCTAATATGCCTATTAACTCATACCTTGATTCTCCCAGCACCTTCCATAATAAATTCATTTCTGTCCTGGGACTCACCCGAATTTATTATTCATGTTAAGCTTGCTCCTTTCTCCACTGCGGGATGTATTCCGCTGTGTGTTTGGCTGAACCTTTAACATTATTCCGTCGTACGGCACAGTAATTATTTCACATTCCCTCAATTAGCCTCTAATGAGATTAGCAGGTATAATAGTGCTTTTTTTTAACAGAATTGGTTTCTATTACTTCCAAGAACCGTTGACACCACAACAAACTGCGAGTGACGTAATGGATGATTCAAAATGTTTTGCGCTACTCTTCACCCGCGCATGCTCAAATGACGTTCGCCTACGCTCACTATAAATCGTTAAGTGGAAGTGAAGTATCTCTTTTGAGCCTTCACTGAAGGAATTATGTGTAAAAAGTTCGATTTGACGTTAATGGTTCTATATGTGAGCGATGGGGCCCTTCTGAAGACAGACTTCAATTGCCCAAAGACCTTGGACTTAACTTATACATCCAATTATACAGTTGTAAACACCCAATAAATCTCAACATTAATTATATGTTTATAATTGTGACACAGGCGAATATGAGCGCCCCAATATGCAGAAATCATTTTTTAAGTCGATTTTGCAACATGGGTAACATTTTTTAATATCTAGTGTCAAGAGTCGTTTTCAAGATAAGAAAATAAAATCGAAGCTATATAACGTTAATAATTAAATATAAAATGTAGAAATCATGTGGAAAGGAATCTCAAAGAAATTGTTTAATTGTATTGTGATATATAATTAAAATTTTAGATAAAAACAGATTAAAAAGGCAATTTCAAAATCTACTAAAAAATAACAAACAGTTATTTCACAAAATGTTGCAATTGTTTTCGTATTCATTTATATTTTAATTCGAATGAAATAGTTGATTCTTTTCTATTATTTCACATTAGGTATGTCATAGATATAAAATGCCTATATGTTATAGTTCACAATTAAAAATCAATTTCAAATTAGCATTTGCAAATTTATCAGTATAACGTTTTCTAATTTAAAAATATCATAATTTTTTTTGCATCGTACAATATTTGAAGGGATAGGTGGAAGAACTAGGTAGCTCCACTTTTTTCTGATTTTCATTTTTTCACTATTCCTTTATAGTGAAAAAATGTAAGTTAAGGGTCAGTGGGTACACAATATATTAAATTAAAAAAACGCACACACACAAATCCATTTTTTATTCCCATTTCAAATTCACTATGATTTTTATCATCCTCAATCTATTACTATAATGCAATGGTTTCAAAGAAGTATAATGTAACTGGAGATACTTAAAAATCAACTTAACAATTATAAAGTTGAAAACATTAATGTCGCAATAAATTGGATCTAAATAGGAAGCATATGCCATTCGCATACACCGGGCATACCACCTCCGAAGTCATCATTTCAATGGCATATATGGCATACATCTCGCATACGAACAATCGGCTGGCATACGAAAGGCATACACCAGGCATATTAATATTTTTGTCTCTGGATCGAAATAGGAAGCATATGCCATTCGCATACACCGGGCATACCATCTCCGCGGTCATCAATTCGATGGCATACGTGGCATACATCTCCCATACGAAAAATCGGCTGGCATACGACAGGCATACACTCGGCATACGAAACTTTTTGTCTCGGGATGTTCTGGACGACTTTCTAGTATTTTTGTAGCGAGGCTGGCAATCCTCCGATCGCAAGATCCCAATTTTTTTTTTTTTACTTTTCTTTGTCAAGTCCATCGCATGAATTCGAACTAGCAATCCTCTGATTACCAGCTGAACGCCTTTATCCACTGGGCCACTGGAGGCCCTCAGATGCTGGTTGGAGATTTTGTTTGTTTAATTAAGATAGCAATAGATCTGCACAGTGGGCTATTGGAGAACTGGTTGGAGGAAAAAACGGCGTACTAGAGCTACACAATGAGGTATTGGCTTTCTGAATCTATTCCGAA
Organism: Troglohyphantes excavatus; assembly: GCA_963932185.1. Taxonomy (NCBI): domain Eukaryota; kingdom Metazoa; phylum Arthropoda; class Arachnida; order Araneae; family Linyphiidae; genus Troglohyphantes; species Troglohyphantes excavatus. Next base: position 46,803,587 of record OZ010678.1, read on the forward strand.
GGGAAGACCCGGAAACACTACTTCGTAAACTTTATATATAGTCACATGCATATGACAACACCTGAGTTAAGACCCCATTCCACAAACTCTCCAGCGTCGTGAGGACATTTAGACTATGACAGATTTATTGTGCAACTACCTGCTCACCACGTAAGTTTGTTTGCGAAGGTTTATTTGCGAGTTCAAATCTCGGCTCCAGATCAAAACCGCTTTGTAGAAAGAATTGAAGCCCGTTAACATTATAAGTACACAAGCAGAAGTTCTGCCAGAAGAGTATACGGGAAGCACTTTTGTACATAAACAGTGTTACAGTTGGAATTTTGAAACTTTATTTTGCTTTTATTCCAATTCAGAATTTACAAGACTTTCTGGTTCAGAAAATTCCATTATATCAGAAGGCAAAAAAAACTTCTAAACGATTGTAAAGGCTAGTCCTAGCGTCAATCGGCTGTACATAACGTCCTACCGGAAGGACGTTGTACGTCCTAAAGTTAAATAATCTTTCGGGGTCCGAATATCATCACGCCGATCATCGTATGAAAATATAGAGAGAAACAGTCAATTGGACGAATACTTGGCGAGCAAGCGAGCGAAACACCGCCAAGTTAGCACCCCAACCCTTTCCAGGAACTCTGGCAACCCTTCCGATGCCGCCCTATCTACTAAAGGCACTTGTGCATGCTTGTTAAGCACAAAGGCAAGGGATAGACAGATCCACAGACGACATAGCTGTGAAGGGGTAAAGAGACAGCAGTGCTACAGCTCAACATAGAGCCCCCTTCTAATACTCCCCCTCCCCTAAGCAGAATTGCCTATTTTTTATTATTATCATACCCACATTATGTGTCAAGGATGTTTGGTATTATGAATTTAAAGTGTTGTTTATGTATTCAAAATATGTTATTTCTTCACATATTTTACTGATCTTTTGATTATAATTCATGTTCCAAATCCTTTTGATAATCAACCACATTCCACACCAATACCCCAGGTTACTTTACCCCGGGATAGTTTACCCTAGGTTACTTTATCCCGTGTTACTTTACCCCGTGTAACTTTACCCCGGGTTACTTTAACCCAGGTTTCTTTATTCCAGGTTACTTTAGCCCGGGTTAATTTACCCCAGGTTACTTTTCCCCGGGTTACTTTACCCCAGGTTACTTTATCCCGGGTTACTTTACTACGGGTTACTTTACCACGGGTTACTTTACCCCGGGTTACTTTATCCCGGGTTACTTTATCCCGGGTTACTTTACCCCAGTTTACTTTAACCCAGGTTACTTTACCCCAGTTTACTTTAACCCAGGTTACTTTACCACGGTTTACTTTACCCCGGGTTACGTTATCACGGGTTACTTTACCCCAGGTTACTTTACCCCGGGTTACTTTACCCCGGGTTACGTTATCACGGGTTACGTTATCACGGGTTACTTTACCACGGGTTACTTTACCCCAGGTTACTTTACCCCGGGTTACTTTACCCCAGGTTACGTTATCACGGGTTACTTTATCCCAGGTTACTTTACCCCGGGTTACTTTACCCCACCTGTTGAAGGGATTTACACTGCAGAGTAGTAAAGTAAACCTTAACTGTTAAAAATAGGTACTCAAAAACGAATAATAAGAAGTAAAATGTACTCATTTTTTTTGTACTTTCGGTGTTTATCATAGCTCCCAAAACATAAGTTTATTTTTTGAATAAGACATGTACTCAAAAATGAGTAAACGTGAATAAAAAGAGCAGTTGCTTGCCTACGTAGGCTGCTTTCATAAATCCCTTTCAATAAACGTCAACAATTGCAGCCAAGACTTACCGGGAATAGAACCCATATCCTAAGACACCACAGTCCAGTGTCGTATGCGTTGTACTACCAGGGCAATGTGAAGAAGTTATAAACAGAAGAAATGTTAAAAAAGGTGTGCCAAAAGAATGGGAAGTTTATTGAGTTGTAATAACTCAATTTCTATTTAAGCAACCGACATCAAATAATGTTTAAAACCATCTTCTGAACAGCTATTTTAAGTTTATCAGGTCGCTTTGTTCAGATGGCTTGAAGAGAAACCGAGATTAACAATATAAAATCACAATGCTCATTTTTGAGAAAGTACGGTACCAACCACCAAACTTAAATTTGAGTACGACATCGCTTATTTACGATCCAATTTTACTCAAAGAAAAATAAGTAAGTTCAGATACTCATTTTTAAGTAATTTTTTTTTTACAGTGTGGTTGGTTGTTGATTGGTTGATTGAAAAATGTTGCACAAGAACTGCAAAGTGGGCTATTGACATAACAAGGTATGTTACACGATAACATCAGGTATTCTGTCATAATGGTTATTTTTTACAACTGACATAATGGAATAAAATATTTATTTTTGTGTTACATTTTTGTTGCAAATACGGAAAGTTAAAATTGCGGCCCATGGTAACCTTTTGTCTGGGCCATAAACTATTGTTTTCTTTGAGAATATGGTAAACCTGGCTCTCTTCGGCCGCAATTGGGCTATTGCCGGGAAATAAAGGGTAAAAGACAACAACAAAAAATTATTCTAATTTTAAAATATTTACAATGTTTTTAAAAATAGAGGCACCAGAATAATTTTAATACGTCGATTTGGTTTGGTTTGGTAAATTAACGTCGCACTAGAGCTGCACAGTGGGCTATTGGCGACGGTTCGGGGTCAATCTCGAAGGAAAACCCGGGAACACATACGCATTCACACGCACATTCATACATGCAATTCGTTATTTTAGAACCATGGTCAGATGACGAGGAAACACCTGAACTGGCACCCAACGCCTTCAATAGACGTCGGGACTTTGGACCCCGATCAGATGTATTGTGCACCAGTCCCGTATACACGCCTCAGACCTGTGCGAATGAATATGGTTTTGGTTTTGTTTTGTTAATTAATGTCGCACTAGAGCTGCACATTGGGCTATTGGCGACGGTTCGGGGTCAATCTCGAAGGAAAGACCCGGGAACACATACAGATTCACCTCGTTATTTTAGAACCATGGTCATATGACGAGGAAACACCTGAACTGGCACCCAACGCCTTCAATAGACGTCGGGACTTTGGACCCCGATCAGATTTATCGTGCACCAGTCCCGTATACACGCCAGTATAATTTGTTGGATATTCTGGACGACTTTCTAGTATTTTTGTAGTTTTAATACGTCGAAGACTAGATCTATTAATAAAATGTCTTTGAACAAATAAAAACAATGGCTAAATAAAAATTATTTCGAATGCTCCAAAAATACGTCCCAAAGCTTTGTCATCCAAACAACTTCACCACCCCCCAAAAAAAGAAATGACAAGACAATTTCATTAACCCAACCACCCAACACTTTATGGGGGGTGGGAAAACAAAAAATAGAATACAACCTCCAAATAAATAGCCTGACGAAAACCACTCCCCCCACACCCCATTAGGCCGATTACCCTGTCGAGTCGTCTGCGTTTTCCGAAGATTGATTCACCGAAGATTATGCGCGACCCCCCCCTGAAAAATACGTCACCCCCATTGTTTAAAGCCTTCTTCTGCTCATAACCACCCTATTTATTAACTCGTCTGCTAATGGCCGACCCTGCATTATCGTCTGCGGTTTTAAAAGATATCGAGCAGAGAGAGAGAGGGAGAAGATTATTAACACGGCGCTGGAGGGGGCAGTTCGTGGTTCGGCGAATTTGCCGCTGTGTGGAGCTGGCGTTGCTAATCTAATCGGGGTGGAAAGAGGGGGGGAGTTGTATCTCTGAGTTGTGGGGGATGGGGGGGGGGATAAATATATGATTTAATAATGGGGTGTTTATTGATTTTTACACGTCCTTGTCGGGGGTTTTGCGGGGGGAGGGGCTTTAATTTGCTTCATGGCTTTCAGCGATGGATTGGCAGTGGCGGGTCGGTTGCGATGGGAAAGTGGCGTAGTATTTTGGGGGCATGTGTAATATTTATTTACAGGACGTGACAGGGGCGTGCAGTGGCGCTTTTTGGTTTCGGCGCACCAGTTAATTAGCGGGAGCAAGTGCCACCTTTTTGAAAATGTTTACAAATGTTCATCGAAATTGTTAAAATGGGCAATTGCGACTTTCACTCTTAGCCCTTGCCATCCCCCCCCCCCCTTCAAAACTTAAAAACATATAATCGCCGCCATTGCAGCGGGGCTGTCACATACAAAAAATATTGGGGGGGGGGGGGGTTAAACATAAAAACCACAACTTAAAAATATGAATTTCTAATTTCCACAGTACTAATAAATTCCATTTTAAAACTCATCGGAACTTTTGTTTTTAGGTTAGGTGGGATTAAAGGTGTAAAATAAACAATACACTGCAAAAAAAAGAACTTGACACTGAGTACCGAACCTACTCGTTTTTCTTGGGAACAATTGCATCGTAAAAAAGCGATAACGCACTTAAATTTAAGTAACCGTACTTTCTCAATAATGAGCAGTGTGATTTAATATTGCTCATCTCAGCTTCTGTTCAAGCCATCTTAACCAATCAAAAACAGTTTTATTTGAAGTAAACTTAAAATAGTTGTTCATAAGACAGTTTTCCCACATTATTTTATATCGATTGCTTAAATGGAAACTCAGTTATTACGACTCAATTATCTTACTTCCCATTCTTTTGGCACACCTTTTAAACATTTCTTCTATCTATTACTTCTTCAAATCGCCTTGGTAGTTTAACCTGACTGCGGTTATAATTGTCGATATTTATAGGAAGTCATTTATGAAAGCAGCCTATGTAGGGAAGCATCTGCTCTTTTTATTCATTTTTGAGTGTAGAAGGCTATATACGTTTTTTTGTAATGTTTTAATTCATTTCATTTATTATAGAACAGTTTTATTTGAAACTAAATCATGAACGAGCATAATTTCCGATTCGTGTCAGAGGCAAGTGTGTAGCGAACTCCAAAATCGAACTCCAAAATCGAACTCCAGAATTTAAGTTTAATCTTAATGAGAAAAGTTGAGCTAAGTTTCTAATCTTCTTTCGATAACCTTGTTACTTCATGTATGAAAAATATTTACTTTCTTCAGCCATTAAATAAGGAACTCCAGTGACAATGTGGATAAAGGCGTTCACCTAGTAGTCGGAAAATTTCTGGTTCGAATCTGTGCGATGTACTTAACAAAGAAAAGTAAAAAAAAATTAGTGTTCTTGTAATCGGAGGGTTGCTAGCTGTTCGGGCCAATCACATCACTTTGTTCATTTGGCGCTGTGGCGAAATAGCCATCTTTAGGATACGGCGCCAAATGACGTGATTTTCCGGCAACCCTTGTAGCGGATTGTTTTGATTAAAAGTTGTTTCGTTAAGCAGGCGATCCATAAGATCGTTCTTTTTCACGCTCACAAAGCTGAGCATTTTAAGCTATTAAAATCTGTAAATATAGTCATCCATCCAGTAAATATCTTTGTTAATAACCCAATCAACTGATTTGTCATTTAAGATAACCAACACCTACACTTTAATATAAGCCGCCGCTACACTAGCTTCGCTACAAAAATGCTAGAAAGTCGTCCAGAACATCCAACAAATAATACTGGATAAAACTGGCGTGGAGCAAGATAAATTTGATGGGGGTCCAATGTCCTGACGTCTATTGAGGTTGCGTCGGGTGCCAACTCAAGTGTTGTCATCGTCATCTGATCATGATTCAAAAATACAAGGCATCGTTCTCGGGTCTTTCCTTCGAGATAGGCCCCGAACCGTCGTCAATAGCCCACTGTACAGCTCTAGTGCGACGTCAATTAATCAAAACCGAAAAAAATCAGGGCTAAATTTCCCCTACTCGGATATTTTTAAAACTTGAAATTCCCTATTTTTTGGGTTTCCAGATTTTTATTACCTTGACGTTTATTTATTGAGGTTGTGTCTGGTGCCAGCTCAGGTGTTGTCCTCGTTATCTGACCACGGTTCGAAAATACGAGAATACGTGACAGCGATCCCGGGTCTTTCCTTCGAGATAGACCCCGAACCGTCGCTACTGTGCAGCTCTAGTGCGACGTTTTTTCAACCAACCATCAACAACTAAGAAATAATTTTTAAGCAATGTAAATATCTGATTTATTGCTAAAATGTAACAAAACAATACGTTATTCTTTTTTTTAAAAATAATCTTCAAAATCATTTTCTCCAGCAGCTAAAAACGAAACAGACAAATCGACAAATCAGCCCTGCTCCCTTTCCCCCCTCTCTCCACTCTCTTTTTCCAACCACATCACAAGCATCGGTGTGACGTCAGCCCACCCTCCCCCTTTTTCCTTTCATCCAACCAGAAACGTCAATTAGCGGCCTTTGTTTTTGGCTGGTCGAGAACAATAGGCGATTTGACCAATCAGCATCCGAGCCGATTCTCCCTTGCGTAGCTCAATAGACGCGAGCGGAGTTGGAGGGGAAACAGTGGATATTTTTTTATAGATAAATTTAGTACGCTTTTAGGAAGATCTATTCCGACTCTATAACGGGAAGATGGGTGGCCTAGGCGGTATAGTACCGGTACCGGACTCGTAACCGAAATGTTTAGTTTGGATCTCGGTATGACAGAGTGATCGGAGCATAGAGTAATGATACAAATAGAGGAATAAAAATGCTGATTTCCGTGTGTCCATCATTGAAACCACGTGATATGTGGAAATGCCAATTCATTCATGCGCCAATATTACTTGGCAGGCCTTGGCGACTTTAAGAACTAAACGAGATCGAAGTATTGTAATATGGTCTTGTGTTACATTTTGTATTTAAATATAGTTTTTTTTTAACGTGTGGCACACTTTAAGGGAGTTTAACATATATGTTAAGGAGATTTTTCTTACTTTGTAGTTTTGAAATAATTGCATTACGTTTTTATGTAAAAAATTTACCACAAGCGAAGTTCTTTCAATTGTTATTTTGTATACTTCAATAAGAATACGGACAGAACTCCTTATCACCAAAAGAAAAGAAAGTGCGCCAAATTTGGAACTCCTGCAGATGTCTGAACGCCAAATGTGGCAGCGCTATAACCACGTGATGTGAGTTTTTCTTTTCAATGTTGACACCGCGGCCTTACGAGAGTCTGGTATTGAAGGCGCTCTCTATTTAATATTACAACTCTCTGGATCGGAGAGTTGCCAGTTCCGTTTCTCAGACTTCGCTAAAAAAAGATGCCCTCAACAATGTATAGGGTATAGTTAAGTCTTATAGGTACTGTACTGGTGTCCGTTCAATCTGTACTGATCCACATCTGACCATGCTTTAAAATTATGAGGTAGTATTCCTTGGTCGCCAATGTCTAGCTGTAGTACAATGTTACTTCACTCAATATAACACTTTGTCCGTAAATATATATATATATATATATATATATATATATATATATATATATATATATATATATATATATATATATATATATATATATATATAATATAATATATATAATATATAATATATATTATATATAATATATAATATATAATATATAATATATAATATATATAATATATAATATATTATATATATTATATAATATATATAATATATATAATATATGTGTGTGTGCATTATATATACAGTTAATTATAATTAATACATACACACTATGTGTATTACACATATATGTATATACACATAGTATGTATTCAAAAATAAGTAAAATGTACACATTTTTAAATGCATTAGATGCTTATCATGGATCCAAATACATAAGTTTCATTTTTCAAAAGGACATTTATTTAAAAATGAGTACAATGGGTAAAAATTAATGAAAAGATCAGCGGCTGCCTTCATAAATCACTTTAAAAAAATATCGACGATAACAACACAGACTAACATGGGAATCGAACCCATAGCCACAGGCACCAGTGCCAAAAGAATGGGAAGTAAGATAATTGAGTTGTAATAACTCAGTTTCCATTGAAGCAATCGACATCAAACGATGTGGAAAACATCTTCTGAAACACCTATGTGCGTCAGGTCGCTTTGTTAAGATGGCAACTTTCAGGGTTTCCTCCAGATTATTAAGGGGGGGGGGGTGACTCCCCCCAATCTGGTTCTTATGCTTGTATTGCTTCGTGTTTGACGAAATAAATTTCGTTATAAAAAAAACGACATAATGAACAACAGTGTGACGAAATACTTAATCGCAGCATTTAGCACGCCTCTGTTTCGTCCGAAATAACAAAAGTTTCATCAAATATGAGAATGCATCTTTAACAGTGCTGTGGCGTAACATGGGGATAAAGGAGGACCCAGTTGTTGCGTGACGTAGTAATACTATATAGAATAAAACATTGAAATTTGTCTTACAAACGCTCAAATGAGTTAATTTTTAAAGAAATCCCAATATTAGTAATGGAACATTTAGTAAAATACAGATAACGGAAGATTTAATAATTATTTTTTAATTGCAAATATTTATCGTGACGTAACATGGGTTACAGAGGGGTGGGGGTTAAGGCCACGTGACAAAGATGGGAGACGACGGGGTGGGGGGAGATAAAACAAATAGCGTGACGTAATACATCAACACTCCCTTATTAGAAATAGTATTTTTATAGTTAATGGTCCACTACTAACGTGTAGTTTGAACCACGACAGATTTAACATGCACTAGTCCCTACAAGGCAGATGGATGACGAAGTTCGAACTCAAAACCCTTCGATTACGAGTCTTCCCAAGAATAGGATCGGTTATAACATGCAGCAATTCAGTGCAACCCTTTTAAGGTGCATTGACACTCAATGTAAGGACTTTCATAAACATCATAGGTATAGAAATTTCATAACGCTTGTGTGCATGATATTCAATATCAAACATAAGTTATCGTGATTTTCTTTCCAAATATATCTCTCCTATAACTTATTTTCGACGATTCACGCTATCCAAAGAAAACCAAAAACCCATCTTCCATCTTTGATAAAACAAACAAACAAAAAACAACCATCTACTACTTTCTCCTTCAGCCGTAGCCCCGCCCCCTAAGAATGACGTAACCCTGCAGGGCGTTACGCAATAGGACTCCTCCGCTCCATTGGTTACTTGAATCGCGACTGACAAGAGACTTAAATTAATTTCGAAGAGGAAACAGCAAAAGGCCTTTCTCTTAGAAATTGTTGCTTAAAATTCAGGTTTTGGATGGGCTTTTGCAAGGGTTCAAGGATGCTTTTGAGGAGCGCGAAATCTGGATCAAAAGCTCTTGGTTGTTTCTTTTGAGATCCTAGAAAATGGCTGCGAGTGAGTTTTGTTTACATCGCGGAAATCTACGCTTGAGGGTTGTGCTATTGACACTATGCACTCCTAAGCTACTGCAATGTAGGGTTTTATTGTATTTTTTTTAAATATTAGTTTTCACGTTATCTTTATAAAATTAAATGGAAAATAATTCAGATTTAAAAATAGAATAATAATATATTTTTTATCAAAATTACAATAGAATGCGGCATGTTATAACAAATCTGTTTTCCACAATTCGTGAATATTTTTTATACCTTGTTTGAAGTCTTCGTTCATCGATCGGAAGCCATTCGTTCATGGTTCTAAAATCACTCGTTCGTCTTTCTAAATTCATTGTTTAATTGTTCTAAAGTTATTTTTTTTATCATTCAAAAGTCATTGGGTCATCGTTCATAAGTCATTCGTTCATCGTTCAAAAGTCATTCGTTCATCGTTCAAAATCCATTTGTTCATTGTTCAAAAGTCATTCATTCATTGTTCTACAGCAATTTGTTCATCACTCTAAAGTTATTCGTACATCGTCCTAAAATCATTATTTAAATGTTTTGCCGTTGTCATTGTTCTAAAGTCATTTGTTCATCATTCAAAAGTCATTGGTTGTTCGTTTAAAAGCCATTCGTTCATTATTCAAAAGTCATTCGTTCATTGTTCTAAAGCAACTCGTTCATCATTCTAAAGTAATTCGTTCATCGTTCAAAAGCCATTCGTTTATTGTTCCAAAGTCATTCATTCATTGTTCTACAGCAATTCATTCATAATTCTAAAGTTATTCGTTCTTCGTCCTAAAATTATTATTTAAATGTTTTGCCGTTGTCATTGTTCTAAAGCCATTGTTTTCATTGTTCAAAAGTCATCTGTTCATTATTCAAATGTCACGTCCTTCGTTCAATAGTCATAAAATAATTCATCCATCGTTCAAAAGTCATTCGTTCATTGTTTAAAATCATTTGTTCATAATTCTAAAGTTATTAGTTTTTCGTTCTAAAGTCATTCGTTCATCGTTTAAAAGTTATTCGTTCAACGGTTTAAGGTTATTCTGTCATTGTTTTGAAAGTAACGATTCATTACAACACTATTATGGTATTATTATACAACACTATTATGGTATGGGATACACCACTATTATGGTATCATTTGAACCCAAGAACGTATGCAACCCATGTTAAGGAACTAAAGTAAACGTTAATTTGAGTATAAATGATACAATTCAAAGATTATCAATTTACCCTAGAGAACATAACCCCATACAAAACACACTAAGATACACCTTAATCTCCACTCATGCAGTACACACATCTCGACGCTTACGATTTAATTACTAACCATACCATATAACCCTAACTATAACACACCCAAGACACACATTAATTCCGACACACTTATGCATGTAAACTCCCCGGATAAAATACTCCACAGGCCACCCCAAACAGTCCGGACAACAAACAATATCCAGAGCGGCCCGCCCGCACTTGAACAAAAGCCCGGGTCCGCCATTACCCCCATTGTCCTTCATCACTTCCACGTTAACAGTTCCACTCTGGGCACTAAGGAACTTGCTTTATCATTCACCGACCTGCTCCTGACGCCGGCCACAAAGCCGATGGGGGCCTGCACCGGTTGCCGCCCCATTCATTGTGGCCGCCCCCTAAAGGGGCTCGAGTTTTAAAAGTTGCAGGGGATTTGAATATCCCGCATCAATGGGTCAACTGTGCTTGAAAGGCGCAGTGGACATTGTCCAAACCATCCACCCTGCCTAGAACCCTTCATAGAAGCATGTACGCAAACCATCCATTCCAGGCAACATATGGATAGGATTTAGAGCTCAAATGGATTAAGTCCACGAACGTATATTTCTAGAACATGGTCCACAAATTAACTGTATTTAGTTAAGAACAGTAACTATAATGACATGTAAGGGTTAAGAATTAACATAATACTGTAAATGTGTAATTTTTTCAGTGTAATAAAGATCCAATGCGTAATTTAACCTTTTGGACTCCAATGACAAACTGTAATTTTTTGAGTAACATGTAATTTTTTGAGTGTAAAAATACCTAGATCCATAATTTAACCTTTTCGACTCGAGTAGCGAACTGTAAGTTTTGAGTAACATGGAGTAAGAGTAACATTCAGTAACATGTAACATGTTTGAAAGGAATAAGGATCCAATGCGTAATTTAATCTTTTGGACTCCAATGACAAACTGTAATTTTTTCAGTAACATGTAATTTTTTCGTTGTAATAAGATCCAGATTCATAATTTAACCTTCTGGACTCCATGAGCGAACGTTAAATTTTTCAGTAACATGTAGTAGGCGTAACATCTAGTAACATGTTTAAAAGAGACATGTAATTTTTTCGGTGTGATCCAGATTCGTTATTTTACCCTTTGGACTCGAGTGACGAACTGTAATTTTTTCAGTAACGTGTAAATTTTTCAATGTTATAAAGATCCAGATCCGTAATTTAACCTATTGGTCTCGAGTGACAAACTAATATTTTCAATAACATGTTAATTATTTCGGTATAATAAAGATATAAATCAATAATTTAGTCCTTTGAACTCGAGTGACGAACTGTTATTTTTTCAGTGAAATAAAGATCCGTAATTTAAATATTTTGGACTGAAGAAACGAACTGTAATTTTTAGTAACATGTAATTTTTTCGGTGTAATATAGATCTAAATCCATAATTTAACCTTTTGGACTCCAGTGGCGAACTGTAATTTTTTCAGTAACATGTAACTTTTTTCAGTGTAATAAAGATCCGTAATTTAAATATTTTGGACACGAGTAACGAACTGTAATTTTTAGTAACCTGTAATTTTTTCGGTGTAATACAGATCCATATTTTAACCTTTTGGACTCCAGTGCCGAACTGTTATCTTTTCAGTAACATGTAACTTTTTTCAGTGTAACAAAGATCCACATCATTATTTTAACCATTTGGTGACTCTCAGTCTCCAAAGTATTGACCTTTTCTTTTGTGACCTGTTCATTTGGTCCCTGTTCTTAAAATTGAACGATAATTGCTTGTTCTTGAACATAAAAACTCCTCTATTTCGTCAGGTTGTTCTTTATCTAACTCCATTTAAAATAATGACATCACTTGGATATCGACATATTTTATTAAACCTTTGCACTCGAGTTTCGATTTAAAAGTCACATCTAAAATAACGAGGAGTTATTTTTTTCTCTCTGTTCTTCAAAATGAATAAGAACAACCTATTCTTGATTTTAATAAGTTATTATATTACAAACTTTAATTAATTTTTTTTGTCTTCTACAAGTACCAAGTTTATAGCAAACATTTTAAAAACACATAACAAAAGTCATAAACGACTAAATATAATGTTTGGCATACCCAGATTAATATTCAGCTTATTTCTTTAATTATTCACCCTAAACTTAAAAAAAGAACAGGCAAAGAATACCACTTCAAAAAAAAAGAACAGGCAAAGAATATCACTTAAAAAAAAAGAACAGGCAAAGAATACCACTGCCAAAAAAAGAACAGGCAAAGAATACCACTTCAAAAAAGAACAGACAAAGAATACCACTTCCCAAAAAAGACCAGGCAAAGAATACCACTTCCAAAAAAAGAACAGGTAAAGAATACCACCTCAAAAAAACAAAAAAACAGGCAAAGAATACCACTTCAAAAAAAAGAACAGACAAAGAATACCACTTTAAAAAAGAACAGGCAAAGAATACTACTTCAAAAAAAAGAACAGGCAAAGAATACCACTTCAAAAAAAAAGAACAGGCAAAGAATACCACTTCAAAAAAAAAAGAACAGGCAAAGAATACCACTTCAAAAAAAAAATACAGGAACGATATGTTACTACACAATAAAAAGAACCTAAACATCGGATATGTTCCTCAAATGGCTTATTTTGACAAAGATTAGACTTGCTCCACTGTGACTCTGAGGATACGTATCTTGACTAATAACCCAATGCATGTTTCAGATGGGGTTGAGGGGGAGGGGGGGGGGGGGAGAAGGGGGGGAATTTTCCATCAGCATTTGATCTGTTTCGAAAACTGACCATTGATGGTTTTTGAATAGTCTGCTTCGGGTTCGAGTCCTTTGAATGCATTCCTACCCTTTGTGTTTGCCGTGGTGCCCCTTGCTTTGAACACAAACTTTGCAGATGGACATTGGGCCTGTCAATGACACGTCTTGGGCTGCAGAATTAACGATGGCAATGAAGCCGGTATTAGTTACAGAGTCAATGGCAGCCAGGAATGGCCAGTGAAGCTCCGTGTCTACACATATGGTAATCAGCGACATTTGTATTTTTAGTTGAAGATAACTCCATGACGGCAATGGTCATTATAACCAACTCCATGACTATATCTCTTATGAATGGCGACATGTAAACATGTTTTGGGATTTTTATATGATTCAGCCGAGGGTGATTCCATATTTGAAATCATACGCATTTTCCAGAATGAATCGAATTTGAATTATAGATATGTATACCGTAGATGAGGTGTTTCCCCTGTTCATGATTATGTAGTTTATATTTTAAATGGGAATGCGCTTTGAAATCGAGGATGGCTCTTTAAATGCAAATGATTTATTAACAATTTATGGTTTAGATGCGACACTCATGTCTTAAAAATAACGACCTGTTCTTTTGTTACCTGTTCTTCCAATTGAACGAGAACTACATGTTATTGAACATAAAAACGCTTTTCGTTCGTTCGCTTGTCCCTTATCTAATATTTTTTTAGAGGAAAAGAAAAGAACAGGAACCGATGTAATTGTTCATTTTATGGAACAATTACATCCGTTCCTGTTCTTTTCCCTTAAAAAGAACGTTATATATATATATATATATATATATATATATATATATATATATATATATATATATATATATATATATATATAAATTCCGTTCTTTTTACGGAATTATTTCTCTTTATGTTCTTTTCCCTATTAATTTTTTGCTCATAGAGGATAACAAAATCATAATCTATTTTGGATCTGCAAGACAACAAGTGGAAAAAAAGATCATTTTTTAAACGCAAGAACATGTTGTTCTCGTTTATTTTAAAGAACAGGGGACCAAAGCACTGGTCGTTCTGTTGGCGCCTGAGAGGCGACAGCGGAGTGCAAAGGGTTAAAGGGCTAACATAAACTTTTATGTTTTAAGGTTCGAGACATACAATGCTAAATTTCTCTTCAAAAAATATTTGGGGGTTGTTGAAACAAGAAATTTCACAACTTAATGATTCGAAATCCTCAACTCAACTATTCGAAATTCCCAACTCAACAGTGTTGAAAATTCCCTGTTCCAACATATCGACATTTTTCATCTTTTTTTTTTTATATATATTTTAGGTAATATAAAACAGTTCTCTCACAAGCATTGATTCGTTGCACCCATATTCCAATGCAGTGTTCGTTCTGCGGTCTAACTTAAATGTAATCTTACAAGTTGGGCAATTTCTAATCTTCCCTAGCTTTCATTTGTTAATAATATTAATTTTCAGCATCCATAAATTTTCCCAACTTCCCAACTTTCAGGGTTTCCAGATTATTGGGGTGGTCGGACCCCCCCCCCCCCCCCCCCAGGTGCGACGGGCCTGACCCTTCTCTCAGGCGCTTTGCACCGGGGGAGATGAGAAACTTATGTATTCGGAGCCATGATAAGCATCGAATGTACTCAAAAATTAGTACATTTACTTATTTTTGATTACCTATTTTTATCAGCGTGTAGCATTAATACACGTCTCCTCAGTGGAACCAACCGACCGTTAAAGGTTAATTATGAATAAGAAATATTAATATTTAATAAAGATAAGTTCTATAAGTAGTGTAAAAAGGCCGATACCAGGCCGCGGTGCTGTGTGGATTTTGGTGGATTTTGGCGGTGCTCTGTGGATTTTTTGGCGGTGCTGTGTGGATTTTGGCGGTGCTCTGTGGATTTTTGGCGGTGCTCTGTGGAGTTTGGTGGTGCTGTGAGAATCAGGGCGGATCTCGTCTGTCAAGCCGAGGGGGCGTGGCCTAATGGAGATGACCTCAACCAATCAGGTGTAAGTAAGTGACGTCACATGCAGGGGACATGGGAACAGGTGTTGATCACTCATCGCCGCCGATGGGCAAGTCTCAACGTGTCACACCGTGTTTGTACAGGGATGGACCAATCAGAGTCTTGTGTGAGGATGACCTCATGAACAACCAATCAGGTGTCAGTAAGTGACGTCACACGTTGTCGGGGCAAGGTTTTACTAGTTCTGCTTGTAACCGCAAGGCGGCGCTGCATGTAGGGGAACGGACCAATCAGATGCTTGCTTAAGGATGACATCATGAAGAACCAATCAGGTGTCAGTAAGTGATGTCTATGGAGTGTCATGTGACATGAAAGTTGCTTTTTTGTTATTTTGCGTTTTTATTTGGGTATTGGTGGAAATTTGCGACGCACAGCATCTACACATTTTTAATTATAAGCTGTGGGTTGTGACATATGTTAGGAATGGTTGGTTGTTGAAAAAACTGTGAGCTGGGAAAGTAATGTGAAAAAACTGTGAAAGTAAATAAAATATGATAGAATTAAACTAATATTCTTATTTTAATATTTATTATATTTTAATATTTATTTATATTTTGATATTTATTTGTATTTTATTATTTATATTTTTACATTTATTTTTAATATTTAATTATATTTTAACTTCTATATTTTATTATTCATTTATATTTTAACTTCTATATTTTATTATTCATTTATATTTTAATATTTATATATATTTTATTATTCATATATTTCATACATATTTTAATATTTATTTATATTTTATTACTCATTTATATTTTACATATATTTTATTTACGTATACATCTGTGCCAAAAAAATTAACTCAGTGAGAGCAATTACGTCCCACTAGAGCTGCACAATGAACTTATGTTAAAGGGAATGACAGTAGTGTATATATTTTAACTATGGTTAGTACAAAAGAAAAGAATTTTGCAAGAATGGTTTTAGAAAAATATATTTTATGTGACCAACTCCAGCATATAATTTCGCAATATAACTCTATGAGGAATCATCCTATGGGGGTAAATAACATACCATCGTGTACAGGAAGGTAGACCAGATTAATAAGTAAAGCTTTTTTTTACCTTTTGACATGTGTACTAAGGGTATAAAAAATGACAGTCTGGGGTTCTATGAAAATAATGTTTATAACAATATACGTTTAAATTACAATTTATATAACGGAAATCAGTCTCAGTGGATGAAAAAAAAGTAATTAATATGAAAGCTGATACTTTGAAAAAGAACCTTGGGAACCAAAACCTTGTATTACGGTTAATTAAACTTTTTATAAAAGTAATGTGTTCTTTAAATGTTTTTCACATCATACGTAAAATTATTATTTTAAGAGGGAAAATATCATATCGTTATGACTAGAAGGAGGGATCTCACCTTGATCACAATTGGATGCATTAGAATTGCTTACTGTTTAGGAATATGATGTAAAAGTTACTCTATCGCACTGTTTGTTGTGCTGGGCTTGATAAGAGCAGATTTGGGGTTGGTATGTAAGATAATGGATCTATTACTTGTTCTAATACGTGTTGAATAAGGGAATTTGTCTTAGATGTTGCTGTTTTAGGGGTGTTTTATAATTGGTTGTTTGATTGAACGATACAGTGCAGCTATACAAAGGGGTTTATTTATACGCTTGGTACAAGTACACATTTTTTCTTATGTCATAAAATTACACTATAACAAAACGCATAGGTGGATGGTAGAAATGAAGTAGCACCATACAAGGGGAATTATTAGGGCTGGCTGATTAAATTTTCAAAGACTAAGAGGCAACAAGTTCCCATATGAGTACAATTGAGGTGAATGTGTAGAATTTGGCGACATCAAGTATCCACAAGGGGACAATTTGAGAGGTGTATTCGTAAAATTGGCGACATAAAGTACTCATAGGGAGACGTTTGTAGGCGTATACATAAAATTGGGGTGAAAGCGGGGTTTGTAGTTGTACATTAGACAAGAATAAATGAAAAAGTTTAAGTTTGAAATAAATTATAAAAAGAATAAATGTTAAAAAAAAAGTTAAAATACAATTTAAAAAGCAAAATGTAAAAAAAAAAAAAAAAGTTTAAAAAGAAAAATGTAAAAATAAAAAAAAGTTTAAGTGTGAATTAAAAACTAAAAGGTTAAGTAAGAAAAAAAAAATAACTAAAAGTGAAAAAAAAATTTTAAAAGTGAAAAAAAATATATATATATTTATATAAAAAATATTTGAAAAAAGTTTAAGTGTGAAATATATTATAAAACTAATAAATGTAAAATAAAAAGTTTACGTGTGAAATAGATTATAAAAAGTATAAATGTAAAAAAAATAAATAAAAAGTTTAAGTGAAAAATATAATGTAAAGATAAAAAAGTTAAAAAACAGTAACTGTAAAATAAAAAAAAAGTTTGTATAAAATGAACTTTTAAAAGAAAAATGAAAAAAAAAAGTAAAAACAATATATATAAAAAAAGTTTTAAGTGTAAAAATAAAATTAAAAAAAAAAAATTAAAAAAAAAAAAAGACAAATGTAAAAAAGAAAAACGTAAAAAAAAATTTAAAATTTAAAAAAAAAAAATTACAAACGAAAAATATGAAAAAAAAAAGAAACGTTAAAAGAAAATTGCTAAATGTAAAAAAGAAATGTGTTAAATGTAAAAGATTAACCATCATAAGTTTTTTACCCGAATCGACCCAAAGCCATATGGTGTTACGGAACGTACTAGCCCCATATAGGCACAGATGCCCGTGGTGAGTTCTGTGAATGGTCTACCCACTAATCAAACGACAAGTACCACAATTACATTAAATAATTAGCAACAAAAAAAGCAGGAAATACTACTATAGATATAAAAAATATTAACAAAGTATCGAAAATAGAACCAAAGGTAACTAATAAATCTGTATAGAATGAGTGTCTATAAATGTATAAGAGAAACCAATGTATATATTTCTACTAAAATGTTGACACATATACTAAATTTTTAACAAATTAAGTCAAATATTTGCGAAATAGAGAAAATAATACATACTTTTTAAAATTGTATCAAATAGTCTATGAATGGATAAAAAAAAATATCATGACATGTATTAAAAAAAAAATTAAAATAATGGACTTACGTGTAACACATTAAGTTAAGAAATTTATACTTATCAAAGAAAGTAACGTAAGTCATATAAAAAAAAAAAAAACCTGTAGTTAAGTACAATTGTTAATTGAATATGCTACAAAATATTGTCAAATTACACCATTTTTAGTGATAGGACAAGCAAACTTGTTAAAATGTCATATAATTATCAAAAATATTATACAAAGTACGAATTTAAAAAAAAAAAAGTAAATGCAAAAAGAAAAAAAAGTTTAAATGTAAAATAAAATGTAAAAAAAAAAAAAAATGTAAAAAATAAAAAAAAGTTTAATAAAAAAAAAGTTAAAAAATAATAAAAAAAAAATTTAAGTGTAAAATACAATTTAAAAAAAAATGTAAAAAGAAAAAAGTTTAATAAAAATTACATGTAAAAAGAAAAAAGTAAAAAAAAAAAGAAAAGAAAAAAAGTTAAAAAAGAAAAAAAAAAGTTAAAAAAGAAATAAAAAGTTAAAAAAGAAAAAAAGTTAAAAAAGAAAAGAAAAAGTTTAAAAAGAAAAAAAAAGTTTAAAAAGAAAAAAAAAGTTTAAAAAGAAAAAAAAAATTAAAAAAGAAAAAAAAATTAAAAAAGAAAAAAAATTAAAAAAGAAAAAAAAATTAAAAAAAAGAAAAAAAAATTTAAAAAAAAAAAGTTAAAAAAGAAAAAAAAAAGAAAAAAAAAGTTTTAAAAAAAATGGTTAAAGTGTAAAATACAATTTTAAAAAAAAAAATGAAAACATAAAAAATTTTAAAAAAAAATGTAAGTGTAAAATTACATTTTAAAAGAAAATGTGAAAATAGAAAAAAAAGTAAAAAGAAAATTGCTAAAAGTAAAAAAAAATAAAGGTGTAAAATGTTAAATAAAAAGACCTTAAGTGTAAAAAATAGAAGAAAAAAGTTTAAGTGTAAAATATTACTCATCATAAGCTTTTTACTCGTATCCACCCAAAGTTATATGGCGTTACGGAGCGTACTAGCCCCATATAGGCGCAGATTCCTTGGTGAGTTCTGTGAATGGTCTACCCACTAATCAAACGATAAGTACAATAATTATATTAAAATATTAGCAAAAAAAAAAAGCAGAAAATACTAATATAGATATAAAAAATATTATCAAAGTATAGAAAATAGAACCAAGAATAACTAATAAATCTGTATACAATGGGTGTCTATAAATGTATAAGAGAAACCAATGTTTATATCTCTACTAAAATGTTGACACATATACTAAATGTTTAATAAATTAACTCATATATTTGCGAAATAGAAAAAATGGTACATACTTTTTAAAATTGTATCAAATAGTCTATGAATGGATAAAAAAAAATTGTATATATAATTTTTAATTGTATCTATAAATGGATAAAAAAAAATCATGACATGTATTAAAATAATGGACTTACGCGTGACAGTTTAAGTTAAAAAATTTATATTTACCAAAGAAATTAACATAAGTTATTATAAAAAAAAAACTGTAATTAAGTATAATTGTTAATTGAATATGCTACAAAATATTGCCAAGTTATTCCATGGTAGTGATTTAACAACCAAACACTTTGTCTTTAAAGATTACGATAACGCAGTTTTAGAAACTAACATAGGGGCAAATGTGTATAATTATCATAAAATACTTCACATTACTGTTAAAATGTCATATAATTATCAAATATATTATACAAAGTAAGAAAAATATTACTTAATATGTTAAAATATTACCAATAGTACATGCCCAACAGATCAAAATGACCTTCAGCACCCTACGACACATGAAAACTTACGGAGATTAACAGCAATCTTGCCTCAAAAAATAAAACCAATAGTGTGCTGCTAAGGATAAAATGTCAAGTACACACCCAGTGTAGGAGATGTATACAAATAATATTGTTGAATTATTAACAAAGTGATTTCATTAATACTAAAAATAAGGTCTTTGTCACAATAATATATATATATATGGAAATTAAGTTCTTATTAGTGAAATTTATGTAATATTTTTAGACTGCTTTGTTCAATTTATAATATGTAGGTAGAATTTTTACATAAAAAAAACCCCTTTGTGTTTATCAAAAATATTTCACAAATTAAGAAGAAGAATACCTAAGGAAGGTCTTTGCACATGATTATAGTACAAAACCATGTGGATTTACATCAATTTTACCAGGAACAAGGGGGTCAGTATACGGCTATGAGTCAAATAGTCAATTTTAAAACCACATTCAGGCATTAATAACACAAATGCCTGAATGTGGTTTTAAAATTGACTATTTGACTCATAGCCGTATACTGACCCCCTTGTTCCTGGTAAAATTGATGTAAATCCACATGGTTTTGTACTATAATCATGTGCAAAGACCTTCCTTAGGTATTCTTCTTCTTAATTTGTGAAATATTTTTGATAAACACAAAGGGGTTTTTTTTATGTAAAAATTCTACCTACATATTATAAATTGAACAAAGCAGTCTAAAAATATTACATAAATTTCACTAATAAGAACTTAATTTCCATATATATATATATTATTGTGACAAAGACCTTATTTTTAGTATTAATGAAATCACTTTGTTAATAATTCAACAATATTATTTGTATACATCTCCTACACTGGGTGTGTACTTGACATTTTATCCTTAGCAGCACACTATTGGTTTTATTTTTTGAGGCAAGATTGCTGTTAATCTCCGTAAGTTTTCATGTGTCGTAGGGTGCTGAAGGTCATTTTGATCTGTTGGGCATGTACTATTGGTAATATTTTAACATATTAAGTAATATTTTTCTTACTTTGTATAATATATTTGATAATTATATGACATTTTAACAGTAATGTGAAGTATTTTATGATAATTATACACATTTGCCCCTATGTTAGTTTCTAAAACTGCGTTATCGTAATCTTTAAAGACAAAGTGTTTGGTTGTTAAATCACTACCATGGAATAACTTGGCAATATTTTGTAGCATATTCAATTAACAATTATACTTAATTACAGTTTTTTTTTTATAATAACTTATGTTAATTTCTTTGGTAAATATAAATTTTTTAACTTAAACTGTCACGCGTAAGTCCATTATTTTAATACATGTCATGATTTTTTTTATCCATTTATAGATACAATTAAAAATTATATATACAATTTTTTTTTATCCATTCATAGACTATTTGATACAATTTTAAAAAGTATGTACCATTTTTTCTATTTCGCAAATATATGAGTTAATTTATTAAACATTTAGTATATGTGTCAACATTTTAGTAGAGATATAAACATTGGTTTCTCTTATACATTTATAGACACCCATTGTATACAGATTTATTAGTTATTCTTGGTTCTATTTTCTATACTTTGATAATATTTTTTATATCTATATTAGTATTTTCTGCTTTTTTTTTTTGCTAATATTTTAATATAATTATTGTACTTATCGTTTGATTAGTGGGTAGACCATTCACAGAACTCACCAAGGAATCTGCGCCTATATGGGGCTAGTACGCTCCGTAACGCCATATAACTTTGGGTGGATACGAGTAAAAAGCTTATGATGAG
The DNA here is from genome assembly GCA_963932185.1 of Troglohyphantes excavatus. NCBI lineage: Eukaryota > Metazoa > Arthropoda > Arachnida > Araneae > Linyphiidae > Troglohyphantes > Troglohyphantes excavatus. Next base: position 46,825,536 of record OZ010678.1, read on the forward strand.
TAATATTTTACACTTAAACTTTTTTCTTCTATTTTTTACACTTAAGGTCTTTTTATTTAACATTTTACACCTTTATTTTTTTTTACTTTTAGCAATTTTCTTTTTACTTTTTTTTCTATTTTCACATTTTCTTTTAAAATGTAATTTTACACTTACATTTTTTTTTTTAATTTTTTATGTTTTCATTTTTTTTTTTAAAATTGTATTTTACACTTTAACTATTTTTTTTTAAACTTTTTTTTTCTTTTTTTTTTCTTTTTTAACTTTTTTTTTTTAAAATTTTTTTTCTTTTTTTTAATTTTTTTTTCTTTTTTAATTTTTTTTCTTTTTTAATTTTTTTTTCTTTTTTAATTTTTTTTTTCTTTTTAAACTTTTTTTTTCTTTTTAAACTTTTTTTTTCTTTTTAAACTTTTTCTTTTCTTTTTTAACTTTTTTTCTTTTTTAACTTTTTATTTCTTTTTTAACTTTTTTTTTTTCTTTTTTAACTTTTTTTCTTTTCTTTTTTTTTTTACTTTTTTCTTTTTACATGTAATTTTTATTAAACTTTTTTCTTTTTACATTTTTTTTTAAATTGTATTTTACACTTAAATTTTTTTTTTATTATTTTTTAACTTTTTTTTTATTAAACTTTTTTTTATTTTTTACATTTTTTTTTTTTTTACATTTTATTTTACACTTAAACTTTTTTTTCTTTTTGCATTTACTTTTTTTTTTTTAAATTCGTACTTTGTATAATATTTTTGATAATTATATGACATTTTAACAAGTTTGCTTGTCCTATCACTAAAAATGGTGTAATTTGACAATATTTTGTAGCATATTCAATTAACAATTGTACTTAACTACAGGTTTTTTTTTTTTTTATATGACTTACGTTACTTTCTTTGATAAGTATAAATTTCTTAACTTAATGTGTTACACGTAAGTCCATTATTTTAATTTTTTTTTTAATACATGTCATGATATTTTTTTTTATCCATTCATAGACTATTTGATACAATTTTAAAAAGTATGTATTATTTTCTCTATTTCGCAAATATTTGACTTAATTTGTTAAAAATTTAGTATATGTGTCAACATTTTAGTAGAAATATATACATTGGTTTCTCTTATACATTTATAGACACTCATTCTATACAGATTTATTAGTTACCTTTGGTTCTATTTTCGATACTTTGTTAATATTTTTTATATCTATAGTAGTATTTCCTGCTTTTTTTGTTGCTAATTATTTAATGTAATTGTGGTACTTGTCGTTTGATTAGTGGGTAGACCATTCACAGAACTCACCACGGGCATCTGTGCCTATATGGGGCTAGTACGTTCCGTAACACCATATGGCTTTGGGTCGATTCGGGTAAAAAACTTATGATGGTTAATCTTTTACATTTAACACATTTCTTTTTTACATTTAGCAATTTTCTTTTAACGTTTCTTTTTTTTTTTCATATTTTTCGTTTGTAATTTTTTTTTTTTAAATTTTAAATTTTTTTTTACGTTTTTCTTTTTTACATTTGTCTTTTTTTTTTTTTTTTAATTTTTTTTTTTTTTAATTTTATTTTTACACTTAAAACTTTTTTTATATATATTGTTTTTACTTTTTTTTTTCATTTTTCTTTTAAAAGTTCATTTTATACAAACTTTTTTTTTATTTTACAGTTACTGTTTTTTAACTTTTTTATCTTTACATTATATTTTTCACTTAAACTTTTTATTTATTTTTTTTACATTTATACTTTTTATAATCTATTTCACACGTAAACTTTTTATTTTACATTTATTAGTTTTATAATATATTTCACACTTAAACTTTTTTCAAATATTTTTTATATAAATATATATATATTTTTTTTCACTTTTAAAATTTTTTTTTCACTTTTAAAATTTTTTTTTCACTTTTAGTTATTTTTTTTTTCTTACTTAACCTTTTAGTTTTTAATTCACACTTAAACTTTTTTTTATTTTTACATTTTTCTTTTTAAAATTTTTTTTTTTTTTTACATTTTGCTTTTTAAATTGTATTTTAACTTTTTTTTTAACATTTATTCTTTTTATAATTTATTTCAAACTTAAACTTTTTCATTTATTCTTGTCTAATGTACAACTACAAACCCCGCTTTCACCCCAATTTTATGTATACGCCTACAAACGTCTCCCTATGAGTACTTTATGTCGCCAATTTTACGAATACACCTCTCAAATTGTCCCCTTGTGGATACTTGATGTCGCCAAATTCTACACATTCACCTCAATTGTACTCATATGGGAACTTGTTGCCTCTTAGTCTTTGAAAATTTAATCAGCCAGCCATAATAATTCCCCTTGTATGGTGCTACTTCATTTCTACCATCCACCTATGCGTTTTGTTATAGTGTAATTTTATGACATAAGAAAAAATGTGTACTTGTACCAAGCGTATAAATAAACCCCTTTGTATAGCTGCACTGTATCGTTCAATCAAACAACCAATTATAAAACACCCCTAAAACAGCAACATCTAAGACAAATTCCCTTATTCAACACGTATTAGAACAAGTAATAGATCCATTATCTTACATACCAACCCCAAATCTGCTCTTATCAAGCCCAGCACAACAAACAGTGCGATAGAGTAACTTTTACATCATATTCCTAAACAGTAAGCAATTCTAATGCATCCAATTGTGATCAAGGTGAGATCCCTCCTTCTAGTCATAACGATATGATATTTTCCCTCTTAAAATAATAATTTTACGTATGATGTGAAAAACATTTAAAGAACACATTACTTTTATAAAAAGTTTAATTAACCGTAATACAAGGTTTTGGTTCCCAAGGTTCTTTTTCAAAGTATCAGCTTTCATATTAATTACTTTTTTTTCATCCACTGAGACTGATTTCCGTTATATAAATTGTAATTTAAACGTATATTGTTATAAACATTATTTTCATAGAACCCCAGACTGTCATTTTTTATACCCTTAGTACACATGTCAAAAGGTAAAAAAAAGCTTTACTTATTAATCTGGTCTACCTTCCTGTACACGATGGTATGTTATTTACCCCCATAGGATGATTCCTCATAGAGTTATATTGCGAAATTATATGCTGGAGTTGGTCACATAAAATATATTTTTCTAAAACCATTCTTGCAAAATTCTTTTCTTTTGTACTAACCATAGTTAAAATATATACACTACTGTCATTCCCTTTAACATAAGTTCATTGTGCAGCTCTAGTGGGACGTAATTGCTCTCACTGAGTTAATTTTTTTGGCACAGATGTATACGTAAATAAAATATATGTAAAATATAAATGAGTAATAAAATATAAATAAATATTAAAATATGTATGAAATATATGAATAATAAAATATATATAAATATTAAAATATAAATGAATAATAAAATATAGAAGTTAAAATATAAATGAATAATAAAATATAGAAGTTAAAATATAATTAAATATTAAAAATAAATGTAAAAATATAAATAATAAAATACAAATAAATATCAAAATATAAATAAATATTAAAATATAATAAATATTAAAATAAGAATATTAGTTTAATTCTATCATATTTTATTTACTTTCACAGTTTTTTCACATTACTTTCCCAGCTCACAGTTTTTTCAACAACCAACCATTCCTAACATTATACCTATGATGTCACAACCCACAGCTTATAATTAAAAATGTGTAGATGCTGTGCGTCGCAAATTTCCACCAATACCCAAATAAAAACGCAAAATAACAAAAAAGCAACTTTCATGTCACATGACACTCCATAGACATCACTTACTGACACCTGATTGGTTCTTCATGATGTCATCCTTAAGCAAGCATCTGATTGGTCCGTTCCCCTACATGCAGCGCCGCCTTGCGGTTACAAGCAGAACTAGTAAAACCTTGCCCCGACAACGTGTGACGTCACTTACTGACACCTGATTGGTTGTTCATGAGGTCATCCTCAAACAAGAACCTGATTGGTCCGTTCCTGTACAAACACGGTGTGACACGTTGAGACATGCCCATCGGCGACTTGCCCATGGGCAGCGCTGCGATGAGTCATCAGCACCTGTTCCCATGCCCCCTGCGTGTGACGTCACTTACTGACACCTGATTGGTTGAGGTCATCTCCATTAGGCCACGCCCCCTCGGCTTGACAGACGAGATCCGCCCTGATTCTCACAGCACCACCAAACTCCACAGAGCACCGCCAAAAATCCACAGAGCACCGCCAAAATCCACACAGCACCGCCAAAAAATCCACAGAGCACCGCCAAAATCCACCAAAATCCACACAGCACCGCGGCCTGGTATCGGCCTTTTTACACTACTTCTATACCAATATAGCATACAACATAAAGGTAATAACGGATACTATGCGCTTCCAAAACATAAAAGCGCACATTAACACTTCTTCACTTTAACATCAATATAAAAACTATAATTATCATCTTAACAATTATCTTACAATTCAGGAAATTTTTGGCAACCCGAAATGCTAGCGACATAGTTTACGGAAAATATATTGTACGAGTACAAAGCATAAAAGTTTTTAAGAAGAGAAGTTATTTAAAAGAACTGAAAGAAAGTAATATTCAGAGCAGGAAAAAATTGAAACTTTTAATTGAAATATTTATTATCGCAATAAACCAACAAAGATTCCAATTCATATAATTGAACAGCTATTGCATACAATCCTTGTTTGCTTTTAGAAAACTGATATTTATAATATTAACTTTTTACTTCATTAGGATATATATTATTATTATTGGTACTTATTATTATTATTGTTTGTGATTATCAACTTTTTTTCTAAAGTGACAGATAATAACATTGCTATAACATTGTCAAAATAGATCAAATTTCAATTGTCAAATCAGAAAAAAAAAATATTGTTTGGAAATTAATACCAATCAAGAATATCTCCGCGTTCTTGCAATCACTTTGACGTCACATTCAAAGTTTTCACCAAAAGTTCCAGTTCAATAAATCTTCTATGATTCATAAATAAACATCCAGAATTCGAGAAAGCTTTAGGCTTAACTTATTATGTTCGAAGCTAACCGAGGAATCGGCATAATTCTGGTGCCATTCAAAATTAATACATTCTTTTAATTCCGATCATTAATTCCAGATTGAACCGCTGCCATTTTTTGAATTAATTCCCGGAGTAACATGAATGAAATTAATTAGAACGAAAAGGAAATATTCGAAGAAGAACAACAATAGATCCAAAGACTTGTTAAATACGAGTTGGCAACGCGAAATGCTGGTGAAAATTGATTAGGGGAACTTAATAATTAGCATGTTCCTCTTCCCCCAAAAAAATTAATAACGAAAAGACAGATATCTGTTAATTACAACTTTTGAAGAAGTCTCTTCAAGTATGAATTGAAACTGGAACAAAAGCGCGGCGGAACAATCATAATTAAACATGTAGGTCAGAACAATTTTCGAATAATCATTTTTCAGTTGCTCTTCGCATAAAAATCAATTTCTGCTTTGCGTAATTGTCACAATGACTTTTCTTGCACCGGCAATTAGACAGCCCATTGTTGGAACAGCTAGAAACAATATCATTTTTCGACTACAATGGTGACCCTTTGTTCCCGCTGTAATAGAAAAGAACTCGTACGTAATTACTGGTAGTGAAAACGGACTTTATTAAAAGGCGAATTTTCTCCCTCCGTTTTCCATTAAGCTGTGTTGAAGTAGAAAGTCAAATAGTCTCTGCTTTTGGAAAGTTAAACCTTTTCGTAATGCAAACGTCGATATCTCTTTATTTCGCGTAGATGCCTCGCTACACTGTAGATGAGTATCTCGGATATCGATTAGTCATTACGGCGCCCGATAGATGGAGCGACCGTCCGAAACGGGTTTTCTTCTTTTTTGCGGCTGTTGCCACACACTCGCAATAAAAGCGGACAAATTGCTTCATTGAAGAGTGGCTCTCCAGATAGCTCAAGGAACGGGGGGGAAATTCGATAATGATTTACAACTTGTAGGGGGAGACCTGGGCTATATCAAGAGCGACCGAACAAATAAAAAGATTTCGATTATTTAAAATCGTTTCGAGACAAATACGATATCGAGTTTGCGATCTTTAAAAAAACAACAAAGCCAAAATAATACTTTTCTGAAGTGGCGTTTGGAATATCCGAGGAGTTTTCGAACAGATGCGTAAAGTTCGAAAGAACTTTTAGGAATATTATAACTTTGATACTCGATATCAATAATCGATGCAAAGTCAAACAGATTTAAGATTTAAATGTAAAACAAGAATTTCTGATATAGATTTGGCCAAACTATCTTTGTTTACTTACATGCATTAGAAATGAAATTAAAAATCAATTTTATCAATCTTTAAATCGAGTATGGAATTTTGAAGCTATTTTTGATGCAAAAGGTATTAATTCGATTAATTTTTATAGTTCTTTGATTTTAGGTATCTAGACAAAGCTTCAAAGATGGTAATTATTTGAAGAATATATTGATATATTCATGAAACAAAAATCGATTACCACCAATTTTTTTTAGTACCGAATTCAGTCTTCTGTTATGAAACCGTTTCATTATTGCTTCTTCCCAAAAATTGCTGATACCATATAAAAAAAGTACTTAAAAATTATTTCGCAAAATTGAGCAGTGTGTTTTAATATTGCTCATCTCAGCTTCTGTTCAAGACATCTTAACAAAGCGACCTGACAAACATAAAATATTTGTTCCAGAAGATGGTTTTACGCATTGTATGAGGTCGATTGCTTCAATGGAAACTGAGTTATTACGACTCAATTATCTTACTTCCCATTTTTTTTTTTGGCATGTCTTTTTAACATTACTTCTGTTTATAACTTCTTCGCGTTGCCTTGACAGCTTAACGGATAAGATTGTGGACAGCGGTGCTGCAGACCTGGGTTCGATTCCCGTTAAGTCCATACTGTAATTGTCTATATTTATTGAAAGTGATTTATGAACGCAACCTATATTTGCAAGCTACAGCTCTTTTTATTCATTTTTACTCATTTTTGAGTACATGTCTTTTTTAAAAATGAAACTTGTGTATTCGGAGCCATGATAACCATCGAATGTAATCAAAAATGAATACATTTTACTTATCTCTGAATACCTATTTTAAACAGTGTATATTGATTTTAAAATGTCACGAACTTTCGAACCACCTAGTCCAGGGGTCGGCAACCTGCGGCTCTTTTGATGTAAAGTTGCGGCTCTCCAGTTCCATACGAAAAAAATAATAATTTATTATCAAAACCCTTAAAAAATAAGAAAATATATTTTTAAGTACCTAATTTCACAATAGCTTCCATTTTCATTATCGTTAATTACAAATCGTCACAATTACTTTCATTGTGGTATCGGTAGATACCACAATGAAAGTAAATGAACTAAATCTAAAACTGCAAGAAAAGGGCAACCTAGCCTACGCCTTGCTTGAAGAAGTAGCTTGTTTCGAAAAAAAAATTACTTCTTTTTGTTGAAGACATGGAGAGCGGTAAATTACTTCATTTTAAAAATCTGAAGCAATATCGCCATGAGACCAATGCAACTATTGATACGAATTACTTCAGCATAGCTTTAAAAAACATGAAGGATGGATTCAATGAGATATTCGAGCAATACAAAACAAACAAAAGTACACTCTCGCGTTCATAGTAAATCCTCTCAACACAAATACAAATGAGATCAACATTGAGCCATTTGGAATTGGTGCTGGATCGCTCCAAATGCAATTGCTAGATTTGAAAACCAAAGACTTGTGGAGTAGCAAGTTCACAGAACTCAAGAGCAAGTTGGGAGAGTTGGAGATCCAGAAATGCATGCACATCGCGCAGCACAAGTGGACAGCTCTAAAAGAAATTCCGCGAGTTGAGGCCTTCATATTCGGAATAGTCTTCCAGAATGCTAAAGTGAGGTGAAGAAGTTGGCATATGGAGTGCTGACGATCTTCAGGTCGACATATTCGTGCGAGCAAGCGTTCTCTTGCATGAATATAATAAAAAGAAAAGTTAGAAGTCAACTAAAAAATAAAAATCTAGAGTCGTGCTTGAAACTTAAAACAACAAGTTATAAGCCAGATTTAATCAAACTTTCAAAAAGCATGCAAAGTCAATGCTCCCATTGATGTAACTATCTATATTTGTATTTTTATATAAATAAATATTTTTCCGCATTTAAAGCCGTTTATTTTAAATCAAAAATCGAATATATATAAGCAAATACTATAATATTGAAACGAAAATTTTTAGTGGCTCTTTAAAAATTGGGAAATTTTGTAAATTGTAACTTTTGGCTCTTCCGTTTCAATAGGCTGCCGACCCCTGACCTAATCCAATGTTGGTTATGTAAGCTATAGTCTAAGACTTGGTAATGTAACCAAACCAATATTGACTCAATACCCCAATTGTTATTTATATATTATTTAAAGGCTACTAACGAACATAAACCCCCAACCTAACCTGTTGTCCATTGTAATTGCAAATATCACTGCTCCTGCTCGCTTCGCTCTCCAACCCACTCTTCTCTAAAGATACCCGAACGCGGCGGGATACCAACCGATGCTGGCGGCATGTCAACCCATTCAAGTCCCACCAAACAATGCCAACATATTTCTCCAAAAAAATAAAAATAAGCAGACGATCCGAAGGTCGTGGGGGGTCGGGCTCCAATCTCTGGTCTCCTGCCAGGCTCATCCCTTTTAATAGGTAATAAAAAGGGTTCGAAAGAGGAGGGGGAAATGTCGTCTGCGCAGAGCTTTCGTCATGCTTGTACAACCAGAATAATCCTATACTCCTTATGTTCTAATATTCCGTGTATTAGGCATCCCCCCTCCCCCTTTTGGGTATTATTGGGTCTGTCGTGCGGAAAAATGCATTAGATGAGTTGAGTTGTTTATTTAAGGGAATAAAGTATCGTCTGCTTCGCTGATGAGCTTTATTTTTTTATTATTATTAAATTTCCAAGTCATCTAATTTTTGGGATATTTGCAAGAAGGAATGTCTTGGACAAATGGATCTGTTTGTGAATCTGAGTAAAAAATGGTTTTGCAAATGGCTCTGTTAAAGATTTAACTTAGTGAATATTTGAGGGATGTTTTTTTTTTTGAAGGCAATATTCATTATTCGGTGGGCAGGTTGGTGGCCAAATGGTGTAAGTTCCAAAACAGAGTACCAAGCTTAAAGGGGGCAACTCGCCTTGGATATTATCTAAAGTGGAACGGAGCCCCAGTTGCTCAGTTGGTAAGGCGTTCAGCTACTAATCAGAGGATTGGTGGTTCGAATCCGGGCAATGGACTTGACATAGAAAAGTAAAAAAGTAGTGATCTTGCGATCGGATGGTTGCCAGCTTCGCTACAAAAATACTAGAAAGTCATCCAGAATATCCAACAAATTATACTGGCGTGTATACGGGACTGGTGCACGATAAATCTGATCGGGGTCCAAAGTCCCGACGTCTATTGAAGGCGTTGGGTGCCAGTTCAGGTGTTTCCTCGTCATCTGACCATGGTTCTAAAATAACGAGGTGCATGTATGAATGTGTGTGTGAATGTGTTCTCGGGTCTTTCCTTCGAGATTGACCCCGAACCGTCGCCAATATCCCACTGTGCAGCTCTAGTGCGACGTTAATTAACAAACCAACCAACCAACCAACCTTAGCCGAATGTTTAATCCAGCTGTCTGGTTTGGTTTTGTTAAACAACGTCGCACTAGAGCTGCACAGTGGGCTATTGGCGACGGTTCGGGGTCAATCTCGAAGGAAAGACCCGGGAACACATACACATTCACACACACATTCATACATGCATCTCGTTATTTTAGAACCATGGTCAGATGACGAGGAAACACCTGAACTGGCACCCAACGCCTTCAATAGACGTCGGGACTTTGGACCCCGATCAGATGTCACCAGTCCCGTATACACGCCAGTATAATTTGTTGGATATTCTGGACGACTTTCTAGTATTTTTGTAGCGAAGCTGGCAACCCTCCGATCGCAAGATCGCTACTTTTTTACTTTTCTATGTCAAGTCTATTGCACGGATTCGAACCACCAATCCTCTGATTAGTAGCTGAACGCCTTACCAACTGAGCAACTGGGGCTCTGTCTCATATTGGAAAATGAGTTTTGTCCCTTTTCGGAGTTTTGTGACGTACGCCACTTAGCAAATAAGCCTCTCCATTTAATGTGTCTCTTTCTGAAGAAAGGATTGGAAAGATTACTTATAAAGGATTTTCTAATATTTAATTGAATTGTTTTGAATAAAAATATTCGTTTGCTTTGGCATCATTGTACTGCACTGTTTAAAACTAAATGAGATGTATGAAACAAAATGGCGCATTTTGATTGACTTTAACCATATAATAAAAACATTAAAAAAAATGAAGAAAAATATGATTTTTAGTTAAAACATATGATTCGCAACAGTCAATAGACTCTGCAGAAAGTAGTTTAAATATTTTTTTAGAATTTTAACGCATGTAGCCAATTAACAAATGTAGCCATTAAGCAATATAGTTCTTCGTCACACACACAGCTTGAGTAAAGGCTATTTAGATCTTCGAGCATGGATCCTTTGTAGTAGAGTAGTCCTGACGTCACTCTTGCTAACATCAAAGTGAAGCCAACATGTATGGCCCCAGACGCATGGTTAATTACGTCATTCCATTCATAAATTTTCCCTGTTACACATTTCCCAATTCATTTTTCAATTTTTTAATTCATAATTTTGAAGAGATGGCACGTGATATGGACCTTCCGCTCTGAGATGTGGGCTTCACGATTATGACGTCATATTCTCTCTACTACAGACCATTCATGCTCGAAGATATAGATAAAATGACCTATTTAGTGTCTATCGGCCAAAAAAACTCATTGATTGCTAGTACAAAACTATATTGGTTGCTTGAATGTCGTACTAGGCTGTCGTCGATGGTTTGGTATATATCCCGTTAAGGACAGACCCAGGAACACTGCCTTGTAGTTTTTAACCATGAGATGATGAGGTTAAAACCATTTATATCCTTCATCCAGTTGTAAAATAAGTTAAATATATATATATATATATATATATATACTTTACAAAAAAAGGTGCTTAAAATGAGTATATGAACGTACTCATTTTTCTTTGAGTACAATTGCATCGTAAATGAGCGATGGCGTACTCAAATTTAAGTAACCGTACTTCCTCAAAAATGAGCAATGTGATTTAATATTTCTATTCTCAGCTTCTGTTCAAGCCATCTTTACAAAGCGACTTGACTAACTAAAACTAGTTGTTCAGAAGATGGTTTTTCCCATTATTTGATGTCGATTGCTTAAATGGAAACTGAGTTGTTATAGAATAATTATTTTACTTCCCATTTTTTTGGCTAACCTTTTTTAGTATTTCTTTTTGTTTTGGTAGATCAACGAAGAAAGCATTGGACTGCTGTGTTGAAGATCTGGGTTCGATTCACGGTAAGTCTTGGTTGTAATTGTTGATATTTATTGAAAGTGATTTATGAAGACAGCCTATGTATGCTAGCATATGCTGATTTTACTGATTTGTACACATTGTACTCATTTTTGTTCATGTCTTTTTCAAAATTGAAAGTTATGTATTCAGAGCATCGGACGTACTCAAAAATTAGTATATTTTACTTACTTTTGAGTGCCTATTTTCAACAGTGTAGTGCCGCGTAAATTCAACCAATCAAATCTCAATTTAAAAATAATTTATTAGTGATCATTTAATTGACCTCTCTTAAATATCTGAAAAATAAACACAAAAAAATCTATAAGTTTTTATAAAAAATGTAACTGCAGATCTATGTTGACAAACCAACTAAAAATAAAAAAGCATAACTGTAAAATTGCTCAATCAAGTATGCAACTTCCCCCAGTATATGATCCACTCCCCACCCGTATATATTTTCACCAAACGATAAAAAAAAACACCCCCAATACGCCATCGTCTGACGCAAGGCCACTGACAAATACCCCCCCGACCAAATGCGAGAATAATAACAGCACAAATAAAAAAAAAATCTTTCAACAAATACTGGCTTTCGACGGACATCCTGACAAAAACTTGACATCCCTTCCCCCCCCCCCCCCTCTTTCGCCAAACGATCGACCTAAAAGATGAAGTGAAGTGGGATGGAGATTTTGGGAACAGGGGGGGGGGGGGGGAGGAAAGCGTCAAGGGGCAATTTTTTGTATGGATTTTTTTTTTTTTTTAGTAAATTGCCCATTTGATTCTTGTTGAATGTCTCATTGAAAAATCAATTCTTGTATTTCGTATTGAAAACAGCACAGTGATCATCTTTTAAACATACAATAACAAAATTCGTTTTCAAAAAATCACAAAATATTTCGTCGGTTTTTGGTTTTTTTTTTTCAATTTTGCGACAAACTGACGTAATCATTTCGTCATTTTTGACGAAAAATGTAATTAACCCTTTTCACTCGTATGTTCCCTACAGGGGACATCGCATCTGTACCGTTGCGTTCGTATGTCGCCATAGAAATAGGAAAAACACAGAATTATAAAATGTAATTGTTTCTTTATGTTGTGCTTTTTATTTTGTTTCTTGTTTGTAGTTTCTTTGTTGTTTTTATTGTTTTTTAGTTAGTTTTGTTACAGTTACTTACTATTACTAGTTATAGAAAACAGAAATTCTTTGGGCAAACTGTGATAACTTAACCAAAACATTTCTGTTCGAAGTATTTCTAAGTTGATTTGCTATGGTGGAGGTGCCGGCATTACGTTCCTCCCCTAAATATTGTTTATATAGTTTGTTTATATTATTACATTTCTGAGATTTTTAATGCGGTGTAGTGTAATATACTTAAGTATTCTTAGTAGTTTCAATAAATTATTTTGACACGTTGAAAAATAAAATATTATGCGGCTACATTTCCATCCTAGGTCAAGGGGTGTATTCAGGGGTTATATATTTTAATTATTTTTGATTTAAAGATGATAAACCTTCTAGTTAAATTGGAACACATTTCCATAAAAAAATTCAACTTGTTCGAACATGAAAAAAAATTCAGAGTTATTTGCTAACTTTCTAAAGCATAATTACGAGTGCAAAAGGTTAAAACCCATTTCTAGCCAGGGCCTGATTACCGAATAGGCCTGAAGCCCAGGCTTACACTTTAAATTTTTGAGGAGCGCCCAACTCACATCATTATATATAAATGTTTAACATCCCCTTAATATAGTTTGCTACTAAATTTTTCTTAAAAGAATTTCATTACAAACATTACTAAAAACAATTGCCACTTGTGTTAAATTTGTCCAAATATTCAGTGGGAAAATCAAAGCATATAGAATATTAGGAATATACATTAATTATTAATATACAATGTAAAAAAAGGTGCTTAACAATGAGTATCTACACCTACTAAATTTTCTTTGAGTACAAATATCGAAGAACTGACTCGAACAGCGGACCTCTCGTTCCAAAGTTCAACGCTCTATCCACTCGGTCAAGAAATCTCGTTTGAATTCTGGCAATATAGGGTAACAAATAGAGCAATATAGAGTAACGTAACGTAATAGAGCAGTATAGAGTATAGTAACAATATAGAGTAACGTAACGTAATAGAGCAGTATAGAGTATAGTAACAATATAGAGTAACGTAATAGCAAAGTTAAAGAACCAAACATGAACTGATTAACTAGAAAAGAGCCGAAAAGGAATCTGAGTAAATGACTTTCGTTCAAAATTTGAGGATTCTTGTTTAGTCAACGGTCACGTGATTCAATAACGAAACAAATGTTAAATATAACGAAAATAGATTTGACAATCTCAGAATTCACAAAAACGGGAGTTTTATTTCTGAGAGTGAACAAAAAATTATCAACAATTAAAAAGGAATGAAAAATAGAATGTCGTAATAAATGAACGCTCATTTTAGTTTATTTTGAACATTTAGTATATTTAATATAAAAAGTGTCTCTTAAAGATATTTTATTTATTATTTATATTTTATGTTTATTTATGACATTGATTATATAAAAGTGTTTCTTAAAGATTTTTTTGTTTCTTATTTATATTTGATGTTTATTTATGACATTGAATATAAAAGTGTTTATTAAAGATTTTTTTGTTTATTATTTATATTTTTTTATGACATTGAATATAAAAAGTGTTAATAATTTGTTGTTTATTATTTATATTTGACGTTTATTTATTACATTGAATATAGAAAGTGTTTCTTAAAGGTTTTTGTTTATTATTTATATTTGTTGTTTATTTATGACATTGAATATAAAAAGAGTTTCTTAAATTATTATTTTTTATTTATATTGGATGTTTATTTATGTCATTGAATATAAAAAGTGTTTCTTAAAGATTTGTTTATTATTAATATTTGTTTATTTATGACATAGAATATAAAAAGTATTTCTTAATTTTTTTTTATTATTTATATTTGATGTTTATTTATATGACATTGACTTAAAGTGTTTCTTAAAGGTTTTTGTTTATTCTTTATATTTGATGTTTATTTATGACATTGAATATAAAAAGAGTTTCTTAAATTATAATTATTTTTTATTTATATTGGATGTTTATTTATGTCATTGAATATAAAAGTGTTTCTTAAAGGTTTTTGTTTATTCTTTATATTTGATGTTGATTTATGACATTGAATATAAAAAGTGTTTCTTAAAGATTTGTTTATTATTTATATTTGTTTATTTATGACATAGAATATAAAAAGTATTTCTTATTTTTTTTTATTATTTATATTTGATGTTTATTTATATGACATTGACTTAAAAAGTGTTTCGTAAAGGTTTTTGTTTATTATTTATATTTCATGTTTATTTATGATTGAATATAGACAGTGTTTATTAAAGGTTTATGTTTATTATTTATATTTGACGTTTATTTATGACATTGAATATAAAAAATTGTTACTTCAAGATTTTTTTATTATTTTTTATATTTTATGTTTAATTATGACATTGAATATAAAAAGTGTTTCTTAGAGATATTTTGTTTATTTATTCATATTTGGTGTTTATTTATGACATTGAATATAGAAAATATTTCTCAAAGGTTTTTGTTTATTATTTACATTTGATGTTTATTTATGACATTGAATATAGACAGTGATTATTAAAGGTTTATGTTTATTATTTATATTTGGTGTTTATTTATTACATTGAATATAAAAAAGTGTTTCTTCAAGATTTTTTATTTAATATTTATATTTGATGTTTATTTATGACATTGAATATAGACAGTGATTAATAAAGGTTTATGTTTATTATTTATATTTGACGTTTATTTATGACATTGAATATAAAAAGTGTTTCTTAATGGTATTTTGTTTATTATATGGTCTTTCGTTTATTACATATTTGATATTTATTTATGACATTGAATATAAAAAAGTGTTACTTAAATACTTTGTATTATTATTTATATTTGATGTTTATGTTTGATGTTTATTTATGACGTGCATAAAACAATATGTTTACCATTATCAATTATGTATGCCATTAACATTTTTGTAAGGAATCAATACTTCTGTAACGTTGTATTCTATATATAGGGTTAATATAAAATAAACTACATGTTCTTCTCAAGTTATATTACTTTTATCTTATTTTCTATGGACCACAAAAAAAGAACAAAAATAGAAACATTCTCAGGTATCCAAATCTCACCCACTACATTCCCACCCTAGAGGCAGCAGCAGCAGCAAACCTCTCAACCCCGGCAAGATGCAGATAAGGAGTTGTACCGGACCGCCAAAAACCGGACCCGGACAAAAGCCGACACACCATTAAAAGACCCAAATGGTCCTTTTCCCTACCACTGGGAGATATCTATCTGGTCTTATGTGCATATCCAATGTACATTTGTGTATTTCGTATCTTGGGTAGTATTGGATTGACCGGAGGCAGTAGTGCCAGTTTTGGGGAGAAATCGCTCCTGTTGGCGATAATAATGTATAAAAATTCGTGACTTAGGTGAAGTGAATTTTTTTTTTATATTGTATAATTATAAAAATGTATCGTTTGTGTTCTTATGTTACCGATGATTCAGGAAAACCACAACAGAATCCAGGGAAAATTGGCAGATGGATAGAACGCAGCCTGGAATAGGTATAGGCTGATTTTTAGTGCACTGCAACTACTTGAAGTTGGGTCTTACAAGTTAAAGAGAAGCAATTTCCCAGCAAAAATGCCAGCATTAAATCTGTATCGAAATTATGAAAAATGAAGGTTTTTCGAAGGTTTTATAAAAGATATTGAAACAAAACTGCGTTTTTTTTTAATTAATTTTCATGCATAAGACCATTAAAAAATCCACATTTTCCCTTCAATAATTTCAGCGCTTCAAAATTGAAGTTAATTTAATAAATCTTCAAAGAAAGTTTTCCTGCATTAAACCTTGCATTTTACAATTTTGATGAAGGATTTACACTGATGTTCTTTGCTGGGTATAGCTGGTTCAACCCGTGATAGTTTGGCGGCATAAAAATCACGATTTTTGCAGCCATGGCGTCAGGCACTGGCACAAGGGGGTGGTGCAGAGGGGGGACTTTTATAGAAAAATGCCATTTCCGGAATAGGGGGTGGGGGGAGTCCATGAGAAGATAAGCTTCCGGCGTGTGTCAAGTTCCCGTCGGCTGATAGGAGGGGGAGGTCCGGCAGGGAAACCGGCTGCAGGGATTTGGGTTTATTAAAAATCTGGTGTTTTTGGCACTTACACGATTGTCTATTACCCATGTGAAGGGAATCTCGGAAATGTATCGTCACTTGTTTTGTGTCATTGCACTTGCACATTTCAAGAGAATTGCAATTACTGCCTATAAGAAAGTACTCAAATACTAATTGCAATTATGTTACTAGTAACTTACTATATACTAGTTACTAGTATCTAAAAAGTTACTAGTAACTAGTTACTTACTAGTATCTTACTACATACTAGTTACTGGTATCTTACTACATACTAGTAACTAGTAACTTACTAGATCTAGTCTAGTATCTGAAAAGTTACTAGTAACTAGTATCTTACAACATACTAGTTACTAGTAACTAGTTACTTACTACATACTAGTTACTAGTATCTTACTAGATCTAGTCTAGTATCTAGATCTAGAATCTAGTAAGATACTAGTAACTAGTATCTAGTAAGTTACTAATAAGATATTAGTAACTAGCATCTTACTAGTAACTAGCCTCTTACTATTAACTAGAATTTTACTATTAAGCTACTACCCAGATAGTTACTAGTATCTTATTGGTAACTATTATCTTACTAGTAACTAGTATTTAACTAATAACTAGTATCTTACTAGTAACCCGTAATTTAGTCCAGTCTCTAGTATGTAATCTAGAATGTAATCTAGTATGTCTAGTTACCAGTAAGTAACTAGTAATTTACTAGTAACTAGAGTCTTACTAGTAAGATAGTTACTAGTATTTTACTGGTAGCTAGTATTTTACTGGTAGCTAGTATTTTACTGGTAGCTAGTATTTTACTGGTAGCTGGTATCTTACTAGTAACTAGAATCTTACTAGTAACTAGAATCTTACTAGTAAGTTACTATCTGAAACTGACACCACCGAAACTGACTTAAAACCCTTTGGACTCCTCTGTCTCATCTCATAACATAACGAGAAGTAACATAACGATAAAATAAAGACCAGTTCATTTGTTCTGTGTTCTCTAAATTAAACCAGAACAACATGATCGGGTTTCATGTTATTGTTAAACATAGATTTTTTTTTCAACTTATTCTCTTGCAGATCCAAAACAGATTATGAACTTTTCCTTCGATGGGCATAAAAAAATTCTGGGGAAAAGAACAGAAAGAAGAATAACTGTTCCATAGAAAGAACGCAAATGTCAAAGATGTTCATACGGGGGGGGACAAAGGGTTAAAAATTAAATAGTTCGAACAGGTCTATAAATTAATCTAACTCATTCATTTAATCTAACGCAATTAAAAGTATTTCGACTAAAACTCCAAAAACCACACGATCCCAAATTTCCATCAAAACAGCATCCAAACTCGTTCAACAAAATCCCCCCTTCTACGTAAGCGAGAGAAAAAATCGCCCGAAATTTGTCAGCATGACCCCGTAGCCGCGGCATTGGTTGCCCATGGCGACGCCCTTGCGCTGCGCCCCTATCCATCACACGCTGCGCCCCGGCCTGTCAGCGACATATTCCACACAACACGCCCCGGGAACCAGGATAGTTTTTTTTTTGCTTTTTCGATAGGTCGCTCTTTCCTATCTTTTCTCTATCTTCCATACAGATGTAGTTTCGATTATTGTTTTATTTTTTTTTTACTTTGGATTTTGTCATAGGGAGATATAAACTAAACTAGATACGAGGCCCTGGTATTGATGGCGACATGAACATTGATTTGTTTATATACTAGTACACTGTTAAATGTAAGGTACTTAAAAATGAGTACATGAACCTACTCGTTTTTATATGGGTAGAATTGCATCGTAAATGAGCGATGTCGTACTCAAATTTAAGTCATCGTACTTTCTCAAATATGAGCTATGTGATTTAATATTGCTCATCTCAGCTTCTGTTCAAGCTATTTTAACAAAGCGAATTGATACATTTAAAATAGCTGTTCAGAAAATGGTTTTTCACATGATGTGATGTCGATTGCTTCAATGGAAACTCAGTTATTTATAACTCAATTATCTTACTTCCCATTTTTTTTTTGGCACACCTTTTTGACATTACTTCTGTTTATAACTTCTTCAAGTCGCATGTGTTTTTCAAAATTCATTCATTCATTTTACTCATTTTTGAGTACATGTCTTTTTCAAATTTGAAACTTACGTATAGGGAGGGACCTATGATGAACATCGAATGTAATCAAAAATGAATACATTTTATTTATTTTTAAGTACCTATTTTTAACAGTGCATTTCTACCTAAAGATGAGGTTTTTTAAACTTTAAAAATTAATCGTGTTTTAAACTAATAGAATTTTTAAACTTACCATTCGTTTTCTTCAATATGTAAGGTATTATTTTCTGAAATAAAAGAAAATCGCAAACATAGTAATTTTAGGATACGGGTATACCTTAACAAATTCAGAACATCAATTAATATGTCTAATGATAGTCACTTCATGAAACGTCAAATTTTAATATCATAATACAATAATTGAGGTACGACACAAATCCAACTTTATCCATTTTTTTTATCCAGAAATCAATTGGATATCGATATTTTTATAGAGAAACATCTAACCTCATTTTTGAGTACATGTCTTTTTCAAAAATGAAACTTACGTATAGGGACCTATGATGAACATCGAATGTAATCAAAAATGAATACATTTTACTTATTTTTAAGGACCTATTTTTATCAATGTGCGCTACTTATATTTCTGTTACATGTTTGCTTTGGTTTTGGTTTTGTTAATTAACGTCGCACTAGAACTGCACAGTGGGCTATTGGCGACGGTTCGGGGTCAATCTCGAAGGAAAGACCCGGGACCACATACACATTCACACACACATTCATACATGCACCTCGTTATTTTAGAACCATGGTCAGATGACGAGGAAACACCTGAACTGGCACCCAACGCCTTCAATAGACGTCGGGACTTTGGACCCCGATCAGATGTATCGTGCACCAGTCCCGTATACACGCCAGTATAATTTGTTGGATATTCTGGACGACTTTCTAGTATTTTTGTAGCGAAGCTGGCAACCCCCCGATCGCAAGATCACTACTTTTTTACTTTTCTATGTCAAGTCCATTTCCCGGATTCGAACCACCAGTCCTCTGATTAGTAGCTGAACGCCTTACCAACTGAGCAACTGGGGCTCGTTACATGTTTGATTTCTGAGTCGATGTCATTCAAATTCCCTAGTCTCATTAAAAAAGTTTCTCTTCAGTAACCCCACACATAAACTCATATGCTAACACCCCCTAAAAAATTCAATTCTCGTATATATAATCACCATAACCCCCACTATTTAACCCCAGAAAATCTCGGTCACACAGGGGTGACGTAATAACAACGAGAAGTGACAGTATTTTGCTTATTGTGGTATCCAACCCCGACCAGCAGCTTTGACAGAAAGGGGGGGGGGGCGATATGTTTCTGAGATCAACTGACGGGGGGGTCAGATAACATCGGTGGGGGGAGAATCTGACAATTTATTCATTCGATATTTGGGGGGTTGGAAGGAATTTTTTTATCTACTGAAGGGGTGGGGGGGAGAGGGGGAAGGGGGGGGGAGCATTTAAATTCCGTTTCCCTCTATTGTGAAGTTCTTTACCATATGGTTTTGACTTGTTTTTGAACGCTTTTATTGAAATCGGTTTGATGATGTATCTCGAAATCTCGCAGCTCAATTTGTGCTAGTTCCCCTATATCGATTTTAAATTTGGAATTTTTATATTTTAATGACAATGGGTGTGAAGTGATAACAATTTATTAGTAATTATTGGTTAGTAATGAATTTTATTTTGCACGCTCCTACATTGTGAAAAATAGGTATTAAAACATAAGTAAAATGTACTCATTTTTGAGTACATTCGATGCTAATCATAGCTCTGAATACACAAGTTTCAATTTTGAAAAAGACATGAATTTCAAAATGAGTACAATGGGTAAAAATGAATAAAAAGAGCAGCCTTCATAGGTAGCCTTCAAAAATAACTTTCAATAAGTATCAACTATTATAACCAACTTACCGGGAATCGAACCCATATCCTAAGGCACCGCACTCCAGTGTCTTATCAGTTGTGCTACCAAGGCGACGCGAAGAAGTTATAAACAGAATTATGTTTTAAAGGTGTGCCAGAAGAATGGGAAGCAAGATAATTGAATTGTAATAACTCAGCTTCCATTTAAGCAATCGACATCAAATAATATGGAAAACCATCTTCGGAACAACTATTTTTATTTTGTCAGGTCGTTTTGTTAAAATGGCTTGAACAGAAGCTGAAATTAGCAATATTAAATCACACTGCCCGTTTTTAGGAAAGTGCGATTACTTAAATTTGAGTACGTCGTCGCTCATTGACAATGCAACTGTACTTACAAAACAAGTACGTACATGTACTCATTTTTAAGCATATTCTTTTTTAGAGTACAAACGTTTATTTATTGGTTTATGATATTTGTGAAATGTTTTTATGGGAAAAACCAGTGGTTTATGATGAACTCCTAGGAAAACCGACTAGGCTCAGGTACTCATTTTTAAGTACTTTTTTTTTACGTTCTGTAATTTTTAGAGTGCAAATGGAAACACGTTTCTAATTTTATTAAAAAGAAATTTTAAATATTACTAAAATATCGCAACAGTTGGCAACTCTGCTTAAGCATTGGAATTATTTTTAAAAAATAACGACTCGTTCTTTTGGTTCCCAGTTCTTTAAAATAAACGAGAACAGCATGATGTGTTTAAAAAACATCGATATTTTTTTCAACTAGCTCTTTTGCAGATCCAAAACAGATTAGATTTCTTTTTTCTGTAAGCATAACAAATTCTAGGGAAAAGAACATAAGGATAAATAACTGTTCCGTAGAAAGAACGGAAAACGCAAAGAGTTCTTGGAGTGCAAAGGGTTAAACAATTTACAAAATAACTTCATACATTTCAATTTTTAAAATTATATAAAAAAAACAGGATCAAATGACATGATTTTACTGATAAAAATATTTATTGTTTTATTTCATTTTTATTTTATTTTTATTTTATTTTTCTTCAACAAATAATTTTTATATTTTATTGAATTATATTCACTTACTTAAATAAGATACTATTGCCAATGTCGTTTGATAGTTTTTATTTTCAAAATAGTTTCAATCAAAGGTATTTATTAAATTAATAAAATATTTTAAATTCTAAGTTTGCGTGAAATATCCCAGCAAAAAATTTCAGCATAAATTCTTCATCAAACTTTTCAATTGAAGGTTTTATACAAGAAAATTGCAGTTGTTTTGAAGATCTATGAAATTATAGGTTTTTGTTTCAATATCCTTCATAAAAACTGCAAAAACCTTTAAAAATATCGTACAAAAAATGCAGGTATTTTAAAGGTTTTATGTAGAAAAATGAAAAACTTTAAAAAAAAATCATTATCCTTTATAAAAACCTTTAAAAAACCTTCAATTTCAAAAATTTGATGAAGGTTTTATGACTTTTTTTTTGTTGGGATATACTAGTAATAAATATCTTAAATATATTGCATGTTATTTTAATTTAATAAATTTTCCGTTTCATATTTTAAAAGCTAACGTAAAATAAACTTCAATATTTTAAAATCTCTACTTCTAAAATCACGTCAATTTTCTGCAAATCTCAATATTTTATATAAACTTAGAAACTTTGGACTAGGAAAACTTTGATAGACTGAGTCTTATAAAATTATAGATTCAATTGCATACGATATGCATAATTGTGTAATACTTTAACAAAATAGAGACAATATCTGGAATATAAATATAAAAGTAATGAAATATAACTAATTTCTTATATCTAAAACTATATGCAATAATAATTCAAGTCTTCGCATCCAAAATATACAATAAATAAAATTATTAATTATTATTTGAACTTTAGTGTATAAAAACTATTATAAAAAATTTTTAGAAACATATTCATATTTTTTTTTTAAATTATTAATTATATATATTTTTTCTAAAAAATTTTACAAAAGTTTTTAGACAATAAACATCAAGTAATAAATCATAATTTTCTTGGATGAGTGCTCGTACAGTTTTATTCTGATTTGACCAAACTGTTTGGAAAATGAGACAAAAATCGTTATTTTAAACAATAAAACTTTTTTAAGCTGCATAAAAGTTAATATTAATTAATACCAAAAAAGCATAAGAACATTTATATATAGCGAAAAATATTAATAGTAGTTGATATAGTGAAAAAATATATACTTATTTCAAACACTCATAGTTGAAATACAATTTTTACACTGTAAAAAAAGTACTTAAAAATGAATATCTAAACCTACTCTGTTTTCTTTGAGTATAATTGCATCGTAAATGAGCGATGACATACTCAAATGCAAGTAACCGTATTTTCTCAAAAAGTATCAATGTTATTAAATATATCTAAGCTCAGGTACTGTTCAAGCGTGATCTTAATGAAACTTAACAAACTTAAAACAGTAATTCAGAAAAAGATTTTCCTTTCTATTTGATTGGTTAACTAAAAACTGAGTTATTAGAAATAAGGTATCTTACTTTCCATTTTTTTAGCATATCTGTTTTTAACATTTCTACTGATTATAAAACCTAATAGTGGAACGGATAAGGCACTGGATTGCGGTGCTGAGAGATATGGGTTCGATTCTCGAAAAGATTTGTTTGTAATCGTTATCACATATTTGATATTTCTGTATGCCTATTGATTGAAATGGATTTATGTTGTATTATATATTAATGACAAGTTTGTAAAGTGAGGTACAGCAGCCTATGGAGACAAACATTCAATCATTGTACTCATTTTTGAGTACATGTGGTTTTCCAAGTTGAAGGTTATGTATTCGGAGCCATAAGAAGCATCGAATGTACTCAAAAATTAGTACATTTTACCTATTTCCAAATATCTATTTTTAACAGTGCCGAAATGGGAATTTTAAATTTTTGAAAAAATAATTAAAAGTTTAAAGAACAAAGTTTAAATTAAAAACAAATTAGAGCAAAATATATACACTTATATAATGTATATTCACGAATAGGTAACTTATTAAGGTACCAACTTATAAAGGTATCAATGTATACTTACGAACCTATCATCTTACCTATGATAGAATTAAAGTTGAACTAGAGTTTCGTATGAGGAGCATTTATTTATTGCGTCACGTACCCTTAAGGAGAAGAGGGTCTCAGTGATTGCGTGACGTAATAAAACTTTGTATGAAACTTTAATACAAGTCACCCTTTATGGAAATAACTAAATTTCTAATATATTGCTTAGTAAATACACAGAATTAAAGTTTTAATGACTATTTTTTAACTACAAAAATTTACTACGACCTAACATGGGGGAAGGGGACAGTATGGGGGGGTGCACAAAATCTGAAAAATAGCGTGACATAATAAATAAGCACTTCCTTGGGTTATTAGCACAAAATAAAAGCACAAATCCAAGAATAAATTTAAACAATGTTAACAACATTACTTGCTAAGTTTGTTTTGATCACTTAGAATTTTTAAATTATGTAGAGATATTTGATGATTAATAAGATTTTTTTTTTTATATAATACCCATAGAACCCATTAATTACTCATGAGACAGTCATAAGTTATTAGTCATAACCCATTAGTTACTCATGAAACAGTCATAAGTTATTAGTCATAACCCATTAATTAATTATGAAACAGTCATAAGTTATTAGTCATAACCCATTAGTTACTCATGAAACAGTCATAAATTAATAGTCTAAAACCATTAATTAGTCATGAAACAGTTATAAGTTATTAGTCATAACCCATTAGTTACTCATGAAACAGTCATAAATTAATAGTCAAAAACCATAAATTAGTCATGAGACAGTCATAACCCATTAATTAATTATGAAACAGTCATAAGTTATTAGTCATAACCAATTAGTTACTCATGAAACAGTCATAAATTAATAGTCAATAACCATTAATTAGTCATGATACAGTTATAAGTTATTAGTTATAACCCATTAATTAATTATGAAACAGTCACAAGTTATTAGTCATAATCCATTAATTAGTCATGAACCAGTCATAAGTTATTAGTCATAACCCATTAGTTACTCATATAACAGTCATAAATTAATAGTCGAAAACCATTAATTAGTCATGATAGTCATAAGTAATTAGACATAACCTATTAATAACCAGAAGAATTTGTTAAAAATTATGTGAAGCATTAAGTAGAATTAAAATAGACAATCTAGGTTTCTAAAGTAGGGACTTCGGTTCTAGGGAAGTAATTTCTAAATACAGTTCGATTATTAAGAAACAAGGGCAGGACTCGAGGCCGGTATTCAAGAAATAGTTATTTACTATTATGAAAGTTTTCCCCAATAAAACATATGGATTGTTTACACAAGAGGTGATTTTGATATCAAGAAACATTATGTGACTTTCTGTTTTTTAAGTCACAGTAATAGTGTGCATGTTTATAGAATAAGAATTACTGCGAACAGTTGGAAGTGAAAAACTCACCAGTGTATACCACTGATCTCTAATTGCAACTTCTGGATTGTGCAAGGCATTTTGTTTACTTGAAGCCAATTGAAGGTTAAAAACTGTACTCCACTTCCATTTCTACCACTATATTTGGTATACTGTTACATTGTTCATGCTAAAATATGCCGAATTGTAGTGCTTTCAGCTATTTTTTTTTTTTAATTTTCCATTGAAACCCATTTTGAATGCCTATTCTTTGAAATCAATTTTAACCAATAATAAGTGGATAAGCAGCAATATAAGAAAACTATATTTTTGGCGATATACAAATTGATTCTATATGCAGAAAATAAAGTACCTAAACATATTTAACATTTTTATACCGGGTTGAGAAAGAAAAAAAAACATAAAATCAATTTTAAAAATTAGTTGGGGTACAATACGATTGATTACAGTATGACTTCAACCGCATCCATAGAAGGAACTAGTTATGAGCAATCCAGAAAAGTTCTAGTTCAGTGCTTCCAACAAAATGATTAACTAACGATTTAAAATTAATCAAGTACTAACGGAAAGACTCAGTATCTGAAGACTATCATGACCAGTATCGAAATCATATCCAAGACAATATCTGGAATGGCTTATTGATGAATTATATTTTCATTTAACTAATACCAAATCGTTGTGCAAGTGTTACAACTAAATAGCTTCATTTGAAGATTAAGATATTACATACAAGTTCGTAGTTATAGTACTCACCCTTATATATCGAGGGATGAGTACTTGAACTTGGAACTTGTACCTTAATACCTCAATCTTCCAATGAAGTTATGTAGTTGTAGCACTAACCCGACAAAATGTTTAATGATATCTGAAGGACTCGGTATGTTTACGATTTAGGAGGCAATGTATTGAAAAATGGGGATTTAAAAGACTCGGTATCTAAAGAATATACTGGAGAGTATCTGCCAACATCATGGTTGATTTAAAATTAACCAGGGGGTATCTGAGGACAGATTTGAAGACTCAGTATCTGATAAACATCACAGGTGATATGAGAAACATATGAATGACACTAAATGCGACATCATATACGATTCTTGATTTAGGATTCATTAGTAAATAACTGATGGATAGGAACCGTCAAACTCAATACCCGAAGAACATCATCAACAGTATAAGAAACAAATCCTGGAAAGCATCTGCATCAGATTGCATTAACAAGGTGTCTGAAGAATATATCTGACTTGAAGGATAAGATTTGAAGGATATATAAATTATCATAAACTTTTTTATGGGCGGTATCTGCAATACTATTGCAGGTTCACGATTTAAGAGATAATGTACCTGAAGGATAGGAATCTGAAGTTCATAGTATCTGAGGAACCTCCTGGACAGTATACGTAATTTTGAGATTAACTAGGTAATGCCAGAAAGTTGGAATGTGGAAGACTCAGTATTTGGTAAACATCACATACGATATAAAAATGGTATCCTAGAATAGAACATGCGGCACCTCGCTAATTCTCGATTCAGGAGATAGGATGCCTGAAGATTCTAATATCTGATGAACAGCATTGACAGTATCAGGAACCTACCCTGGACGGTATCTGCAACATTCCCGATATAGAGGCATACTTTAAGGATGATGATCTGAAGGAATCAGTATCTAAAGAACATCCTGGAGAGTATCTGCAACAATTCGCGATATACTATTAATCATGTAATACCTAGGATGTTAGGATTTGAAGGATTCAGCATTTGATAAGCATCATGAGGGATATGAGAAACACATCCTGGACAGTATAATACGACACCACGGTTGATTCCTGATTCAGAAGATAGGATACCTGAAGGATAGGGATCTGAAATTCACAGTATTTGAGGAACCTCCTGGAAAGTATACGTAATTTTGAGATTAACCAGGCAATGCCAGAAAGTTGGAATTTGGAAGACTCAGTAGGTAGTTTGTAAACATCACATACAATATGAAAACGGTATCCTGGAACAGTACATACGACACCTCGGCTATTTCACGATTCAGGAGATAGGACACCTGAAGGTCTCAATATCTGATGAACACCATGGCTAGTATCAGGAAATTACCCTGAACGGTATCTGCAACATTACGGCGGATTCACGATATAGATGCATACTTTAAGGATGAGGATCTGAAGGAATCAGTATCTAAAGAACATCCGGAGAGTATTTGCGACAATTCGGGTTTTGGTATTAACCCGGAGGTTGAGATTTGAAGGATTTAGCATCTGATAAAACATCATCAGCGATATGAAAAACATATCCTGGACAGTATATGCGTTACCAAGGCGGAATCAGTATCTAAAGAAAATCCTAGAGAGTATCTGCAATGATTTACGATTAACCAGAAAACACTTGGCGCTGACGATATGAGAAACATATCCTGGACAGCATATACGACAGCAGGGCTCGTTTACCATTGAGAAGGTGGTTATACTTGAAGGACAAGGATTCGCGTCTGAAGAAATTCCTGCATCTACTAGAATCACAACTTTAGACTCTGTACGACACCATGACTCATTCACCATTGAGGAGGCGGTTATACGTGAAGGACAAGAATTTCGCGTCTGAAGAAATTCCTGTTTCCTGCAGGAATCACAACTTTAGACTCTGAATCAATTTTAGACTCTGTACGACACCATGATTCATTCACCATTGAGAAGGTGGTTGGTTATACGTGAACGACAAGGATTTGCATCTGAAGAAATTCCTGCATCTACAGGAATTGCAACATTAGACTGTGAACCAACTTTAGACTCCGTACGGCACCATGACTCATTCACCATTGAGAAGGTGGTTATACTTGAAGGACAAGGATTCGCGTCTAAGGAAATTCCTGCATCTCCTGGAATCTCAACTTTAGGCTCTGTACGACACTATGACTCATTCACCATTGAGAAGGTGGTTATACTTGAAGGACAAGGATTCGCGTCTAAGGAAATTCCTGCATCTCCTGGAATCTCAACTTTAAGCTCTGTACGACACTATGACTCATTCACCATTGAGGAGGTGGTCATACGTGGAGGACAAGAATTCGCGTCTGAAGAAATTCCTGCATCTACAGGAATCACAACTTTAGACTCTGTACGACACCATGATTCATTCACCATTGAGAAGGTGGTGATACTTGAAGGACAAGAATTCGCGTCTGAAGAAATTCCTGCATCTGCTGGAATCCCAAATTTAGACTCTGTACGTTACCATGGACTCATTCACCATTGAGGAGGTGGTGATACGTGAAGGACAAGAATTCGCGTCTGAAGAAATTCCTGCATCTGCTGGAATCACAAGTTTAGACTCAGTATGGCACCATGGACTCATTCGCCATTGAGGAAGTGGTTATACTTGAAGGACAAGAATTTGCGCCTGAAGAAATTCCTGCATCTGCTGGAATCGCAACTTTAGACTCTGCACGACACCATGGACTCATCCACCATTGAGAGTGGTGATACTTGAAGGACAAGAATTTGCGCCTGAAGAAATTCCTGCATCTGCTGGAATCGCAACTTTAGACTCTGCACGACACCATGGACTCATCCACCATTGAGAGTGGTGATACTTGAAGGACAAGAATTCGCGCCTGAAGAAATTCCTGCTTCTGCTGGAATCACAATGTTAGACTCAGAACCTCCGGAGAGCATTTCTGGGCGACCCGCTCGCACGGGCACCCCGAAAATAAGAGAGAAAACCTCGGGTGCCCCGCTTTTATCTTTCCGGGCACACAAAAGGCCCCGGCTTGAAGAGGGCAGATCCCGGGACAAAAGCGGGACTTTTTCCCTCCCATCCCTTTTCAGAAACCCGAATGAAAAGCCAGACACACAAAAGTCCTCCTACAAACGCCATCCGAAAACCCCTATCTTAACCAGGGCTTCTCTCCCATTCAAAAGGACCTCTTTTCGCATCTATAATATTACTACCCTAGTTTTATATTGTTATATTGGAGGAGGGGGTTTCCCCCTATTGAAAGGAGCCAACACTATATATATAAGACGCGAGTTCCCTTTTCACCGAGACGGGAATTCATGACGAGTTTTCAATGCCATTCAATGGACTCGGGGAACTTCAGCGTATAAAAGATGGGGGTGAAGACAATGGCCTTATCAACCTCCCACTCAGGTTTTCGTTCCCTAATTGATCCGTTGGTATCCATGGCAACGGCGTCGGTCGCTCCACCCTCTTTTTAGCTTTCCCATGGACCGCTTCCTACTACCAAGACGACGACATTGCGCAGAAGAGGGAAAAGGTTAACTTGTTTGCGCATAGTGGGGGAAACACCATTAAAAATGGGGATTTTTTCTTTTTAGCGCCCTGTTATTCGCCTTTCCGAAGTATTAATGAGTAGGGGTTTTTTTTTTGTTTGGGGAAAAATGATGTAAGGGGGGAGAAAGAATTAGAAAAGTAGCGTTTGGAGATTGTTTATAATGGTTTTGTGTGGAAGATTTTTTTTTTTTTTTTGTAGGGAGAATCGGCTTGGCGCTTTTGGGAGATTTGGCACGGATTTGGAAACGCCTGTTGAAGGGTTTATATTTTTTTCGCATGTAGCAATGCGTTTTACATTGAGAATATGGGCAATGTACAGGGAGTTTAAGAATTGCATTTTCTACTTTAACACGCAATAAAATCCAACAGGAATAAGATTGCTACGTTATGTTGCTTACGCATGTACTAGCAACACTTAAAATCATTTTAAAAAAATAGACTTTTTTTCGACGTTTATATACGAGTACTACCGCGAAAAGAGATACCCGAACGGATAAACACGTTTTTATCCGTTAGGTGGTTAAAAAAACAAGAAACTTATATAACTGTTCCATTAAAAAGACAACAGACATTATCCTCTAATACTAAGGGTTAAAACCATCTTGAGTTTGCGCCATAATAAAAAAAATGTCTGCTTTGTCTACTCCAGTGGTCGCCAAACCGCAGCTCGCCAGCCAAATGCTTCTCTTTGGCCTCTTCCACAAAATACCACATGCGGGCGCTCGTGCACAGTACGATTGAAATATCGTGACCCCAAATTAAAAACAGTAGCATACAAACTTGATTTATACCCAAACTTTCCAAGGACCCCCCGCAAGACCATTGTTCACATTAGTGTTGGTCAGTCATTGTTATGATTTAATTTTATGGATACCTAAAAAATTAATTTCATCAATAAATAATATCGTTATTAAGTATATCAAGTTGTATTCAAGGTGTCTATAGTTTAACTGTGAATGAAAACTTTAAGTAAAGTTTAGAATGTTTATTTTAGGGAGCGTTGTGAAGTGAATGAAAGAAAATGTAGTGTCGAGGAACGAGGAAGGTATGTTGGGATGGTTTGGATATATAGAGGAGCTGAAAGAAAGAATATAGACGTAACAAGTATACAAGACGAGTGTGGATGGGAGAATTGCAGGGCATATTTTAACATAGAGTTAGTGAGGCAATTTCCTCACCAGTACTAAGAAAATCCACACTACTCATGTGGATTTGACACAAAACAAATCTTTTATTTCTGTCCTACATATTTTCTAGAGGGAAAATCATTAATATTTTTTGCTGAATTAAGTAATTAAGTACATTTATTTAGTTTGAATTGACAAAATAATTGTGTTTGGCACTAAAAGCACAAAGTTATTGTTAACATCGAGGTTCAAATGTCTTATCATGGACTATAGAAAAGCATTTGCCCCCACCAGTACAAATTCCTTAAAATATGCTCTGGAGTTGGAAGGGGTCGACATCAACAAACGCACCTCAATCAGATTGAGGACGTTTTTAGCAAATGCCAGCATAGGAGTACCCCAATTAAGCTAATAACAGTATAACAATATACCTACCTACATGGTTTAAGTTTTAAAAATTTGGCTCTTAAAAGAAATTTAAATTAATGTACTGTTGATATTTTCCCCTGTTGACTACTGAGTTTGCCAACCTCTGTCCTAATCTATCAAATTTGTACACAACTACTAATCAACAACGTTCCACGTTGATAGCCCAAAGTGCCCCCACAATCCCCAACCCCTATAATTTCACCCCAAACCACAAATAAACCCATTAAAATCCATCCCCCCTTACGCCACAGTATCCCCTCCCAGTGGTAAAACACTATAATTTACTCCACAAACCGCATTAACCCCTAGTCAATCAATTAGAGAATCTATATATATAGCTAGAAGCAAGAAAACAGAAACGCGGACAATCGATCTTTCTCAAATCGTCCGCTATTACAACTCAACTCAACTCTCACCAAACTTGGGAAAACTCCGCCTATTTAAACGCGCAGGGGTAAATTGAAATTGCCAACGGACAGGAGGACGGGGGGGAGAGGACACTATCGAACACCCAGATTAGAACGTTCTAGGGAGGGGGGGGGGGGGGTGAGAAGTTTGAGAGGGGGAAGGGGGTCTTCCGAATATTCTCTCGGCCCATCGGCTTTGGGTCCGCATGCAAATCATATATCAAGCTACCGGTCGGCTTGACAAGCGGGCTAACGTCGCGCCTCGCCAAGCATGAATAATAAATTGCTTCTCTATGTGTTTGAATGAAGACGACTTGGAAGGGGGGGGGGGATGAGGGGGGGGGGAAGAGTGTGAAATGAAAAATAGCCCTAACCTTAGAGCCCCGATGATGTAATTTTCGAATGGAGGGGTTTTGAGAAAGTTTAAATACTACTCCCCCAGAGAAATGTCGTTTGGTGGTTGTGGGGGAGGATCAGTGGCGGGATTTAGAGGGGTTTCGTTATTGTTTTACGGAGGGGAGGGGGGAGTTAAGCTGGGATTTTAGGGGGATTTTGTAGGGCTGTTGTTTTAATGCGTGATATTAATAAAAAACTATATATTTAAATTTTTGCTAAAAATGGATTTCTAATTCTTTATGTCAAAAATTGTTTTTGTTTTAAGGTATAAATTAGTTTCGTTTATTTTTGTCAAATACCAAGTAATATATAAAATTAAATTAATATTTAAATTAAATTGATATTTAAAATAAATTAATATTTAAAATAAATTAATATTTAAAATAAATTAATGTATAACATAAGTTATTATTTTGATTTGATATTTTGATTTGATTAATATTTTTTTTTTTTTAATTTTTGCTAAAAATAGATTTCCAAGTTCATTATGTCAAATATTATTTTTGTTTTAAGGTATAAAAAGATTTTATTTATTTTTGTTAAATGTCAAGTAATATATAAAGTTAATTTAATATGTAAAATAAATTTAATGTATAACCTAAGTTATTGTATAAACAATTATAGTAATAACATATAAAATAATATATAAATTACTTAACGTATTACTCAAGTAACGTATTACTCAAGTAGTGTTATTCCTTAAGTAATAAAGGTGATATTTAAGGTTGCAAGATTAAGATTGTCTCATCTGCTTAATGTTTTTTAGTAGGAATACGACAGAACGTGTATAAACGAAGGAAAAAATTAAAATAAACACATCTACAAAGTTGGAGTTTCAAATAATTGAACCTATTATTTTTTTTTCCGAAACACAAGTCAAAATACATCAGAAAGTTGCAAAAAAAAACCTACAAAATACAAGTGTTTCATTGCCTAGTAATTTTTTTATTGTAAGAAAGTAATACCGATTCCCCACTTAAATTTTTGTTTAAAAATAATAAACATCAGACAATGCCTTTTAAAAATATTTAAAGACCACTGAGCTAGAATAATATAACTACAAGCACTGGAATGAGGACTATGCGTGGCTGGCCACTTTACTCCTTTTTGAGCTGAGGTAGAAAAACTTACACCTTTTTGACTTTTTCGTAATGTTTTTCCATATTTACTTTCAAGAAAAAGACAAAAGGCACCGAAAAGACAAGTTTTAAATATTCTGTGACGTCACGTAAGATTCCCGCATGGCCAAGGATGAATGTTTTCTTTTGGACCTTTCTTTCGGATTCTATGCATCCGCGCGGTACGGTAAATTCACTGAACTCTAAATGTAACTGCTGGAAAACTCAAACCTTGTTTCCCCTATGGGCGCGTTGAAGCCAATTGAAAGCAGCCATGCTATGCCCCAATATTTTTTTAAAGTGATTTAGTAGTGTTTTTTATACCATAGTATTGTAGAAATATTAAATGTATATAAATATTATATTTTCTTCTTAAAGAATGAATTTTTATATTGCCAAACAAATAGTTTTTGCTCTTGCTTTTTAAATAACCACTTCGACTTTGATATGCAAATGACTTTCTATTTTAATAGCAGATTGCATTTAAAATGGGTTTAAAAAGAAAATGGAAAAAAACTCAGCCAAAAGCAATACACGTCGGTTTATTTTAACATGAAAAATATACGAAATATTGCGGTAGCAAAGAAATTGGGACACATCATGGCTGCCTCTACATCGGCTTCAAGTCAACAAAATGTCTTGCCCTATCCAGAAGTTACAGTTAAAGATCAGTGGGTAAATTACATTGTCGTTCAATGAGAGGTCCTCGCTCCAGGGCTTATTATATTCTAGCTCAGCGGTAAATAAATACTTTGAAAATTCGACAAGAATTCGGCGAACCACTACAAACACTCATACTGACCACCGATAGCTAGAGGATCACAGGTTGAAAACCACTGCTTTAAATACGTTAAAAAAATAAAGTAGATAAAGAAACTTTTTTTCTTCCTCTTAAAGTAGCACAACAAATTCGAAATTCATTTTTTCAATATTTTCTCTCTATCTCAAAAAAAAACATCAACCATTAAATGTTCTCTAAGAACACATGCCTAAACTTTCTTTTGGCAACAGCATAAAAGATAATCCTTTGATAACGCTAATAATATTAATGGACTAAACAAGAAAAAAAATAAGAAATCCTCGGCAACACACAAAAAGGTAAATAATCTCGAACCTTTTTCTTCCGCCAGCAAAAAGTATCGATTTTTGCTTCTTTCATTGACGCAGACGATTTTTTTTCCCCCTTCCTCTTATGTGTTGCCATAAAAGCTTCCAGAAAATAGTAAAATATATAGATATATACATCGAAACAGAAGCTTAAAAGAGGAGAATGAAGAATGTATAAAATAAAAATAAAAAAGAAGAAAAACTCACAATTTTTAACGCAGTACGATGAGTCCACAAGTTTTATGAAAAGATTTTTTTGCCGCCCGCAGCTTCATATTTTCTCAACTCATCTCTTTTTTTTTCTGTGACGTATTTATTTTTGCTTCTCGCCATTATTATTAAAGAACGAATGATCGCGGGGGAAAAACGAAGAAAAGGTGCCATTTTTTTTTTTCATTCTATTTCATTCCATTTTTTTTTTATTCATTCTTTAACCCATCATTTTACTTATCCATTTTTTTTATTATTATTTTGTAGTGGTAGTTTCTTTTTAAGTAAAAAGAAGAAAAAAACACATCAAAAACGCCAGGGATAAGAAAACGACTCGCTTCTCAAAAGCAACCCGAAAAATTTGTCCACGGATTGTTCAATAACCACTTTCCGTGTCAAGCCATGGTTATTCATCACATCCCGGGAAAATGATATCCCAATATAAAATATGTCAGTGGGATATTTTTTTCCCCCTTTTCAGGCATTTTACTCGATTGGTAAATTTATTTTAAAAAATGACGTAAAATGCGAGTTTTTCACTTATAAATACTTCTTTTCAACGTCCACATGCATCAGCTTCCAATGAGTTATATATTTAAGGTGGATAGACGCGTCATTCTTTCTCAAAGTTCCATTATAGAATTTTCGATTGGTCTTTGTTTGGGGATAGCACGAGAGGGGGTGTGGGTGGGGGAGAAGGGTAAAGGTTTGTTCCATTTTTTGATTTATTAGAAATCGAAGTTGTGTTACCTGCAACAAAGAGCCTGAGTTTCTTTTCAGGTGTGGCATTCGGGCTTTTTATGTGGCGTTTAGAGGAAATTGTGAACTGTAGATGCATGACTTGTTGGTTGATTGAATTCGGGTTTTACTGGAACTACAAAATGGTTATTGGGACTGTTGGTTGATTGAAAACAACGTCGCACTAGAGCTGCACAGTGGGTTATTGTCGAAGTCTATCTCAAAGGAAAGGCTCGGGAACAATGCCTTGGGTTGTTCTCAAGTAGGGCGAATTGGTCAGAGGTTTGCGAGTTCGAGCCCCTGCACGGTCTTGAAAATGAAAAGTAAAAGAGTAGTGATCTTGCGAGTGGAGGGTTGCTCGCTTAACTACAAAAATACTACAAAGTCGATCAGAACATTCAACAAAATATACTGGCATGTACACGGGACTGGTGCACGGTGAATCTGATCGGGGTCCAAAGTCCCGACGTCTATTGAAGGCGTTGGGTGCCAGTTCAGGTGCTTCCTCGTCATCTGACCATGGTTCTAAAATAAGGAGGTGCATGAATGAATATGTGTGTGAATGTGTATGTGTATGTGTTCCCGGGTCTTTCCTTCGAGATAAGGCCCAAACAGTCGCCAATAGCCCACTGTGCAACTGTGGTGCGACATTAACGAACCGAAAACGATTATGAACCGGTTTGAATCCCAATAAGCAATCGTAAAAAAATCGAGAAAAAAAATGTTTCTTAAATATATTTTTTAACACAGTACCAATAACCTGTTGATCAAAAATCCAACCAATCGCACCCTGTAATTTTAATTAAATTAAACAAATCTCATCAGAACCCAAACCGAACACCCCCAGTTTTCTAGTTTCATGAATATTCAAATCAACATATTTCCAAACAGCAAACGCCACCGCCAAAACGCCCATTCATCCGATAACGAATTCCAATCGCGCCAATATTAATCTCCAGAAAATCCCCTTCCCTCCCATACCCCTTTTTCCCCAAAAAGTAAACAACATCCCCAAACTCAAGAAAATCCCCTTGCGACCCCCCCCCCCCCTCCCCCCCCCCCCCCCCCCCCAAGTCCGCGAAATTGAGATTATCCAATCGCGATATTAACGATAAATATGTAAAAGAACCACCACCACGCGACTTGACAACCGAAATTTATGCGCCAAAGCTGGCGATAAACATCGAAAATATATGCAAAGTTTTTATTATTATTATTATTTATTTATTTTCCCCCTTTTATAAAAATGTACAACGTCGTCTCGCGATCTCTCGCCGTTTCGCCGAGAAAACACGGGATCCGCTAATCGCGTGCGATAGAGATATTGGTTGTCAGGCCGGAGAATGATAGATGATGGAGTCGGAGGGGAGGGTATTTGAGGGGGGGTAAAACCCGGGGTAAATCAACCCCCCCTTTTCGAATTTGCATGTTTTGGTGTCCCGTGGCGTCCGGAGGCAGAGCGTTGAGATGAAAGTATAATGAATATTCAAATACTCTCTATGCATATGGTGAGGGATTGGGGGACGGGCGACAGTGGTGCAAGTAATTTGGGTGGTTTAAATGATTAAATAGGGATGCCCCCACTGATTTCATGAGTAAAGCCGAGTTGGGTGGATTAATCTCGCCGTAAAGACGCGCCAAGGCTTATTTTAGCATTGGAACTGGGCGATACGAGTAGGAATTCTTATCGCCAAGTGAAACAATTTTTGTCGCCCAGTAGAAAAGCAAAATTATGAGGAACCTTAACAGTAGGAAACTATAGGCACTCTAATAACGAGAAGGTTTTTTTTTTTTTAATTTCTGACCAGCTCCCCTGGTCTCCCTTTAGCCGCCTAACGTCTATGTCAGATCTCAAATGTCCGTCGCCTATGGCGTTAACTCCTATGAATCGGCATGAATCGCAAGATTGTCACCGAGTTGCACCCCATATTAAAGATAAAGATTAAAGGCAATCTTGCGATTCATACCGATTCATCGCCGTAGGCGCCGGACATTTGATATCTGACATAGCCGTTAGGCGCCTAGAGATCTGGTCAAGAATCCAACGAGGGACGGGGCTTGATTAGAGGACGTGGAATGACATAAAAGTCATTTTCCCAAAGTGTTAGTAGTCTTGGGAATTAGTGCCATGGAACCATGCCACTTGGCGTGTGCGTGCCAAGTCCCTATTAAGTTTTGTTTTGTAAATTAACGTCGAACTAGAACTGCACAGTGGACTATTGGTGTTTTGGAGTCCCTATTTAGAGTCGGAGCCCCAGTTGCTCAGTTGGTAAGGCGTTCAGCTACTAATCAGAGGATTGGTGGTTTGAATCCGGGAAATGGACTTGACATAGAAAAGTAAAAAAGTAGTGATCTTGCGATCGGAGGGTTGCCAACTTCGCTACAAAAATACTAGAAAGTCGTCCACAATATCCAACAAATTATACTGGCGTGTATATGGGACTGGTGCACGATACATCTGATCGGGGTCCAAAGTCCCGACGTCTATTGAAGGCGTTGGGTGCCCGTTCAGGTGTTTCTTCCTCGTCATCTGACCATGGTTCTAAAATAACGATGTGCATGTATGAATGTGAATGTGTATGTGTTCCCGGGTCTTTCCTTCGAGATTGACCCCGAACCGTCGCCAATAGCCCACTGTGCAGCTCTAGTGCGACGATAATTAACAAAACCAAACCAAAAACAAACTATTTAGAGTAGGGACAGGACAGCATCGGAAGCATAGAAGGCCGCAAAGGGCATAATGGTTGCGTCTTCCATGAGGACTTCGTAATGCAATGAGCTGCGGAAGTCGTTGTCTTTATTTAGAGCATTCTTGTTGAATGTTGTATTAAATTTAGACATAAATGAGTCTAATTTCGGAACTCTGAGGTCTCGGTGGATAAGGTTGTCACTCACGTATCGGTGGACATCCACAATTTCCCTAAGGATTTTGTTCTGGCGTTTTGGAGTGTATTTTTATCAGTTTTTGTGACACATGCTATTGCAGGGGATGCATATGTGAGTATGGGACGGTGTATTAAAATTAGGCGTGGGAGCTTGCGCCTTTCAAAAAAATATCCAATTAATTGCAACGCATCAGTATTTCAAAGCAAAGCCCTATGAGAAAACGTAACAAAAATTTATTTTTATTAAATTACAGATATCTTTAAATAATTTAAAAACATCGACCTTTCCTACAATGTTAAAAATAAGTACAGAAATAAGCAATATGTACTCGTTTTGAGTACATTCGATGCTCATTATAGTTCCGAATATATAAATTTAGTTTTTGAAAAAGACATGTACTCAAAAATAAGCACAATGAATAAAAAGAGCAGATGCTAGCTTGCAGAGGTTGCCTTCATAAATCAGTTTCAATAAATATCGACAATTACAACCAAGACTTATCGGGAATCGAACCCATATCTTCTAGCACCGCAGTCCAGTGTCATATCCGTTGTACTACCAGGGCGACGTGAAGAAGTTATAAACAGAAGAAATGTTAAAAAAAAAAAAATGTGCCAAAAGAATAGGTAGTAAGATAATTGAGTTGTAATAACTCAGTTTCCATTCAAGCAATCGACATCACATCATGTAAAAAACCATCTTCTGAACAACTATTTTAAGTTTGCCAGGTCACTCTGTTAAGATGGCTTGAACAGAAGCTGAGATGAGCAATATTAAATCACACTGTTCATTTTTTGAGAAAGCACGATTACTTAAATTCGAGTACGACATCGCTCATTTAAGATGCAATTGTACTAATACGAACGAGTAGGTTCATGTACTCACTTTTAAGAACTTTTATGAAGTTTTTTTAGATTGTAGCTGCTTTTGCATCTTGTTTACTCCTATTTTCTTTCCGAATATCTTCCGAAGCACCCTCTTCAATTCTGAATGAAAATTTAAAAAAAAAACTCAATCTGAACAAATCTACACTCTAAAAAAAATGTACTTAAAATGAGTAAATGGACGAACTTGTTTTTTTAAGTACAATTGCATCGTAAATAAGCGATAACGTACTCAAATTTAAGCAACCGAACTTTCGTAAAAAATTAGCAGTGCGATTTAATATTGCTCATCTCAGCTTCTGTTGCAGCCATCTTAACAAAGCGACCTGACACATTTGAAATAGTTGTTCAGAAGATGGTTTTCCACATTATTGGATGTCGATTGCTTAAATGGAAACTGAGTTATTACAACTCGAAGGAACACATCTTACTTCCCATTTGTTTTTGGCACACCTTTTTAACATTACTTCTGTTTTTTAACATCTTCGCGCCGCTTCGATAGGCGAACGGATAAGACTCTGGACAGCGGTGCTGCAGACGTGTGTTCGATTCCCGGTTGGTCCAAGTTGTAATTGGCGGCATTTATTGAAAGTGATTTATGAAGGCAGCCCTTCGAGAATGAATGGACTACAGTAGAGCGAATGTGACGTCATAATCGTGAAACCAACATCTCAGACCGAATGACCTCAGACACGTGACTCCTTTTCAAAATTATGAATTAAAAAATACTCGCGATTGACTGATGAATTGGGAAATGTGTAACAGTGAAAATTTATGAATGGAATGACGTAATTAATCACGTGTCTGAGGCCATACACATGTTGGCCTCACTTTGATGTTAGCGAGATTATAACGTTATGTTTTCTCTACTATGAAGGATTCATGCTCGAAGAGGCAGTCTATGTAGGCAAGCTACTGCTCTTTTTATTCATTTTTACTCATTTGCAAGTACATGTCTTTTTTAAAAATGAAACTTACTTCGAGCATGGATCCTTCATAGTAGAGAAAACATAATGTTATCATCTCGCTAACATCAAAGTGAGGCCAACATGTGTATGGCCTCAGACACGTGGTTAATTACGACATTCCATTCATAAATTTTCACTGTTACACATTTCCCAATTCATCAGCCAATCGCGAGTATTTTTAATTAATAATTTTGAAAAGAAATCACGTGTTTGAGGCCATTCGGTCTGAGATGTTGGTTTCACGATTATGACGTCATATTTGCTCTACTACAGTCCATTCATGCTCGAAGAATGAAACTTATGTATTCGGAGCTATGATAAACATCGAATGTACTCAAAAATGAGTACATATTACTTATTTTTGAATACCTATTTTGAACAGTACAAAACCTTACAAAATAAAAACCAACAACAGATTACCCCCACAACATTCCCCCCTGACCATTCAACCCATCTTATCCCACTATTCCGCCCACCACCTAAACCCAACTCCGTATCTCCTAAATCTACGAAGAAAATTTTAAATTAAATTTCGCATCTTCGCACTTTCTTCTTTGTCGGCGCCGCGGAATTTCATATTCGGTTTATCTACTCCGTATCCTTTGTGTATACGGGGGGAAACCCCGGTAATGTTTACGGAGCGAAGAGATTTTACGCGCCTCGAAGTAATTATACGGAGCCCGTAAGGTCCCGAAAAGGGGGGAGGGAGAGGGGGCTAATTTTTAAGATGTATTTTGAGTTTGGGAAGCTGCAAGGAAAATGGTATATCGTTCTTGGGTTTTTGGTTTTTTTTTTGGTTTTTGTTAATTAACGTCGCACTAGAGCTGCACAGTGGGCTATTGGCGATGGTTCGGGGTCAATCTCGAAGGAAAGACCCGGGAACACATACACATTCACACACACATTCATACACACATTCATACATGCACCTCGTTATTTTAGAACCATGGTCAGATGACGAGGAAACACCTGAACTGGCACCCAACGCCTTCAATAGACGTCGGGACTTTGGACCCCGATCAGATGTATCGTGCACCAGTCCCGTATACACGCCAGTATAATTTGTTGGATATTCTGGACGACTTTCTAGTTCTTTTGTAGCGAAGCTGGCAACCCTCCGATCGCAAGATCACTACTTTTTTACTTTTTTATGTCAAGTCCATTGCACGGATTCGAACCACCAATCCTCTGATTAGTAGCTGAACGCCTTACCAACTGAGCAACTATATCGTTCTTGGGAAAAAGGGTTCTTTAAAAAGAGGGGGGCCGGATAGCCCAGTGGATAAAGGCGTCGGCTGCGAATCAAAGGATTCACTGTTCGAACCTGTGCGAGGACTAGACTAAAGAATAGTAAAAAAGTAGTGATCTTGCGATCGGAGGGTTGCCAACTTCGCTACCAAAATACTAGAATGTCATCCAGAACATCCACAAAAATTAACGGCGTGTATACGGGACTGGTGCACGATACATCTGATCGGGGTCCAAAGTCCCGACGTCTATTGAAGGCGTTGGGTGCCAGCTCAGGTGTTGTCCTCGTCATCTGACCATGGTTCAAAAATACGAGGCATCGTTCCCGGGTTTTTACTTCGAGATAGGTCCCGAACCGTCGCCAATAGCCCACTGTGCAGCTCTAGTGCGACGTTAGTTAACCAAACCAAACCAAACTGATACTAGCTGAACGCCTTTATCCACTGGACCACTGGAGGGAACTTTTGCTGGGAGTTGTAGTGTCGGAATGAATCCGACAAAAAAAGTCAACATAAAAAAAAAATCTCGAAATTGTGAAAATAAAGGTTTTTTTTTAGGTTTTATAAAGCAGTTTAAATATAATATATATATATATATATATATATATATATATATTTCCAATAGATAAGCTTTAATTTTGAAAAAGACATGTACTCAAAAATAAGCACAATGAATAAAAATAAACAACAGATGCTGGCCTACAGAGGTTGCCTTCATAATTCAGTTTCGATAAATATCAACAATTACAAATAAGACTTATCGGGAATCGAACCCAAATCTTTCAGCATCTTCTCTATATTTCATTTGTTAATAATATTTATTTTCTTCAGGCATAAATTTTCCCAACTCGGGGTTTTTACAAGTTGAAATTCCCAACTTTCAGAGTTAACAGGTTATTGTTCCGAACACACAAGTTTCATTTTTGAAAAAGACATGTACTCAAAAATGAGGTCAATGAGAAAAAATGAATAAAAAGAGCAATTTGCTTGCCATCATAAAACCCTTTCGATAAATATCAACAATTACAACCAAGACTTACCGGGAATCGAACCCAAATCCTATGGCACTGAAGTTCAGTTCCTTATCCGTTGTACTACTAGGGTGAGGTGAATAAATTATAAACAGCAGAAATGTTTAAAGTGTGGGCCAAATGAATGGAAAGTAAAGTAATTTAATTTCTATTTAGTTTCCATTTTATCAATCGATATCAAATAACGTGAAAAACCATCTTCTGAACAAATATTTTAAGTGTGCCAGGTTGTTTTGTTAAGATGGTTTGAACAGAAGCTAAAATCAGCAATATTACATCACAAGCTGCTCAAATTCTATAAAAGTACGGTTGCTTAAATTTGAGTACGTCATGCTCATTTACGATGAAATTGTACTCAAAGATAAACGAATATATTTAGGTACTCATTTTTAAGTGTTTTTTTTACATTGTGTAATTGAATGAAATACTTTACTGTTTACGTGCATGCTCCTTTTATTAAACAACTGAACAAAGTTGACAACCGGTGAATATCATAAAACACACGAAATACGTATATCATAAAAAAACGAAATATATCATAAACAAAAAACGAAATATATCATTAAAAAAACGAAATATATCATTAAAAAAACGAAATATATCATAAAAATCATTAAATATATCTTATTTACAATTAGCTTTGATAAGATGGCTTGAACAGCATCTGAGATTAGCAATATTAAATCACACTGTTTTATTTTTGAGAAAGTACGGTTACTTAAATTTGAATACGTCATCGCTTATTTACGAGGCAATTGGACTCAAAGAAAATGGAGTAGGTTCAGGTACTCATTTTTAAGTACATTTTTTTATAGTGAACGTTTCTATCCAATGCTTGCGGCCTCCGTGGCCGAACGGTTAAAGGCGTCAGTTGGGAGTGGAGCTGGTTCGATGCCAGGCGATGGACTTGACAAAGAAAAGTAAAAAATAGCGATCTTGTGATCGGAGGGTTGCCAGCTTCGCTACAAAATACTAGAAAAGTTTTCCAGAACATCCGCAAAAATTAACGGCGTGTATACGG
This sequence comes from Troglohyphantes excavatus, assembly GCA_963932185.1. Lineage (NCBI taxonomy): Eukaryota > Metazoa > Arthropoda > Arachnida > Araneae > Linyphiidae > Troglohyphantes > Troglohyphantes excavatus. Next base: position 46,868,550 of record OZ010678.1, read on the forward strand.
AACTGGTGCACGATACATCTGATCGGGGTCCAAAGTCCCGACGTCTATAAAGGCGTTGGGTGCCAGTTCAGGTGTTTCCTCGTCATTTGACCACGGTTCTAAAATAACGAGGCATCGTTCACGGGTCTTTCCTTCGAGATAAACCCCGAATTGTCACCAATAGCCCACTGTGCAGCTCTAGTGCGACGTTATTTAACCAAAACCCGCCCCCCCCCCCAAAAAAAAAAACATCGTCTAGGATCGAACCAGGAATCTTCGTCTTCCCAGCTGAGGCCTTTAACCGCTCGGCCACGGAGGCCTATGATGCAATTGGACTCAAAGAAAATCGAGTAGGTTCAGGTACTCATTTTAAGTACTTTCACGTTTATATCCAATACTTCATTTAGCTCAATTGAGAAAATTCATACACCATTGTTATCCACAGAACTCTAAAAACAAAACAAAAAAAAAAATCGCGCCAATCTCGCCTCATATGCACACAGCTGCAAAGGTCTCCACACGCATGCAAAGGCGGCATTTACAGATGATGTATGGAGGCGATATTTAAGCCTTTGCGTGCACCTAGCACCTAATATTACTAATTTTATAAAACACTCTAATAATACTAATTTTATACAATACACTAATACTAATTTTATAAAATACACTAATAATAATAATTTTATAAAATACACTAATAATACTAATTTTATAAAATACACTAATAATACTAATTTTATAAAATACACTAATAATAATAATTTTATAAAATACACTAATAATAATTTTATAAAACACTAATAATAATAATTTTATAAAATACACTAATAATAATTTTATAAAATACACTAATACTAATTTTATAAAATACACTAATAATACTAATTTTATAAAATACACTAATAATACTAATTTTATAAAATACACTAAAAATACTAATTTTATAAAATACACTAATAATAATAATTTTATAAAATACACTAATAATACTAATTTTATAAAATACACTAATAATACTAATTTTATAAAATACACTAATAATACTAATTTTATAAAATACACTAATAATACTAATTTTATAAAATACACTAATAATAATTTTATAAAATACACTAATAATAATTTTATAAAATACACTAATAATAATTTTATAAAATACACTAATAATAATTTTATAAAATACACTAATTATAAGAAAAATAAGTAGGTTTAGGTACTCATTTTTAAGTACTTTTTTTTACATTGGACAATTCTATCCAATACTTCATTTAGAAAAATTAAGAAAATTCATACACCATTGTTATCCACAGAACTTGTAAAAAAAAAAAAATCGCGCCAATATCGCCTTATGTGCCCACAGCTGCAAAGGTCTCCACACACACATGCAAAGGCGGCATTTACAGATGATGTATGGAGGCGATATTTAAGCCTTTGCGCGCACCTAATTCCCACTTTGAGTGTTATAAATGGCCCCTCGGTTCTCGGGACCTCTAATCCTTATAAATGATGGCTGCTGCCTGTCAGCGCGCAGACGATGTCTTCACTGTAAACCGCGGATTCAATTAAAGACCGCCCCGCTTGTTTCTGATCGACATTCGCGCTGGATTATTATTGGTTGGTTTTCACCACTGAACTCGAACTGTAATTTCTGGAAGGCTCAGAACTTGTTTCCTCTATGGGTGTGTTGAAGTCAATGTGGAAGCAGCCGTACTGTACCCCGACATATTTTTAAAGTGATTGAGTGGTGTTTTCTAATACTATAGCATTGTAGAAATATTTAAATGTATATAAATATTTTCTTTCTTTCTTATAGAATTACTTTTTATATTGCCAAAACAAATAGTGTTTGTGCTTGCTTTTTAACCACTTCGGCTTTGATTTGCAAATGAATTTCTGTTTTAACAGCAGATTGCATTTAAAAAAGGTTTAAAAAAGAAAATAGGAAAAACTCAGCCAAACGCAATACATGGCGGCTTATTTTAACGACAAATATCTTTTTATAAAATCCTCTTACACGGTGATTGAAAAATGCTGTTTTTCTCTACACGGAATGGCAACAGTTCTTGCCCAATCCAGAAGTTACAGACCAGTGTTTTTTACAGTCCCAGAAGAAAGGGGTTCTGTATTGTTTTTGGTGTGAACAAGGCCTCCCTTAGCAACCTAGGGATCGGTGCGATTTTAGTAACGGGGCCTGTTTTTACCCACCTCACCCCATTACTAATAATAATAATTTTTATACACTAATAATAATAATTTTATAAAATACAATAATAATAATAGTTTTATAAAATATACAAATAACAATAATTTTATAAAATACACTAATAATAAAATTTTATAAAATACACTAATAATAATTTTATAAAATACACTAAGAATAATAGTTTATCAAATACACTAAGAATAATAATTTTATAAAATACACTAAGAATAATATTTTTTATAAAATACACTAAGAATAATATTTTTTATAAAATACACTAAGAATAATATTTTTTATAAAATACACTAATACTAATTTTATAAAATACACTAATACTAATTTTATAAAATACACTAATAATACTTTTATATAATACACTAATAATAATTTTATAAAATGCACTAATAATAATTTTATAAAATGCACTAAAAATAATAGTTTTTATAAAGTACACTAAAAATAATAATTTTTATAAAGTACACTAATAATAATAATTTTTATAAAATACACTAATAATAATTTTTATAAAATACACTAATAATAATTTTGTAAAATACACTAATAATAATAATAATTTTGTAAAATTCACTAATAATACTAATTTTATCAAATACACTAATAATAATAATTTTATAAAATACACTAATAATAATAATTTTATAAAATACACTAATAATAATAATAATTTTATAAAATACACTAATAATATTTTTTTTAAATACACTATTACTAATAATTTTATAAAATACAATAATAATTTTATATAATACACTAATAATAATAATTTTATAAAATACACTAATAATAATAATTTTATAAAACACACTAATAATAATTTTATAAAATACACTAATGATAATTTCATAAAATAATCTAATAATAATTACACTAATAATAATTTCATAAAATAATCTAATAATAATTACACTAATAATAATTTCATAAAATAATCTAACAATAATTACACTAATAATAATTTTATAAAATAACTAATAACTTTAGTGAAGCCCGGCTGTACTTTCAGTACCCCACAAGCCGCCACTGAACAAAAAAAAGCTTTTATTTATGTTCAAGAATATGCAGTTCTTGTTCAATTATTATTTTTAGATATTCTTAAGATACAAAGTAAACAGTTTAAAACAATTTCTGAGAGAAACAGCCAGTCAATTCACAAACGGAACATACATATTTAAAAAAAATGCTCGGGTTATTTCGACATTAAAATACGGAACATATACCGTTACAAAAGTTTTAAAATTGATTGTTTTGAAAGATAACTGGAAAGTTATCCCTGTTTAATAATGGATTAAATGAATAAAATAATTGTTTAAATTAATAAAATTCATCACTGAGTGCTAAGAACTTTACATTTTCGCCTTGAACGTCAGATTCCTAAATATACGTCCATTTTCTCTGTATGGTCACAGTAGCGCCATCTAGTGTGCGGAGAGAAAACAATTAGTATTTATTTGTTTTGGGGGCCACTTGGCTGTCGGGTGTTTCAAGTACAAAAGCAAAGCTTCGAGATGCAGAAGTTTCAACAAGTTTGCATTTAGCAACTCTCATTTATAAAACTTCTGGAAGCTCTTCAAAAATATCTGAGATTACGGAAAAGGTTTCGGAAAGTTTAATTCATTTAATTAATTAAATTCGATATTATTTTCGGTGTATTTGTAAATTAATGAAATACTTTACTATTTACGTGTATAGTCCTTTTTTTTTAACAAAACATGTTAGTTATCAAGAGACCTAGACAAACTTGACAAATGTTGAATATATATCATAAAATACACGAAATATATCATAAAAAACACAAAATATAGCGTATATAAAATGATTGGCAACATAACAATTTTACAAAAGCGGGTACAATCTTCGAGCGTGAATGGACTGTAGTAGACCGAATATGACGTCAGAATAGTGAAACCAACATCACAGACCAAATGCCTCAAACACGTGACTTCTTTTCAAAATTATGAATTAAAAAACACTCGTGATTGGCTGAAGAATTGGAAAATGTGTAACAGTGAAAATTTATGAATGGAATGACGTAATTAACCACGTGTCTGAGGCCATACATGTTGGCCTCACTTTGATGTTAGCGAGATTATAACATTATGTTTTCTCTAGTATGAAGGATCCATGCTCGAAAGGTACAATTTTATACAAAAGAACACAAAGTAAAAGATAATTCTATGGATGATGGGTCGGAATTTCCAACTGCTCTACGTACAAAATTCAAAGTTGGGAATGTGTTAATAACCAGTCTGATCGACGCGTCTCACTTTTTTCTACACAATGGTAGGTCATTTATACCCATAGGCTGATTCCCCGTTGAGTTAAAATTAAGTGGCAAGATTATTCGAGTCCGCAACAACAGAACGATTTCAATAAAACCATACAATGCAAAATACGTTATATCCAAAGGCGGATCCAGAGATTATTGAAAGGGGGTAATACAGTATATTGTTATCATTAACATCAAATTTGACCCCCTTAGTTTGAAATTTTTCATTGCCTAAGGTGACTTTTGAAAATATAATCTTAGATGTTAGGGGGGTAATTTCCCCTTTACCCCCCCCCCCCACCTGGATCCGCGCTTGGTTATATCTACATTAGCTGCAATTACTGCACAACACTGAATCGATCATTTCCGTTACGGAAACTTTCTATACAAAGACCCAAAATCAACAAAATTTAAAGAAACATCCACAACCCGACAGAAATCGATCCCACACATCTGCATCCACAATTAACCCGCACAACGGTCGGTCCCAAATCGCCGCATTACAGGGTCCCCAACAAAAGGACATTTGTCGTTAAGAGTCCAAATTAACGGCCTCAATGTCCATCCTGTATACACACAAAAAAACTGAGAGAAGCACATCATTTAATAAAAAGAGTGGACACAGTATCGTTTTAAATAAAAAACCACCATCGCTTCCTTCCGGTCAAAGGGATTGTACGGTAACACGCATGTCCGGTCGCACTTCACTGCAGCTGCTTCCTTGGTTTGAGGTTATTCAGTTGGGGGAGCGTATGTTTATTACGTCATGGTATTCTTAGGTATTCCCTCATGTCACTTCATGTACTGATTTATACACACGTTTAATTTACAATAGTGTTTCCGGAATCTCCAGGATAAGTTTGGTTTGGTTTTTTTAATTACCGTCGCACTAGACCTGCACAGTGGGCTATTGGCGACGGTTCGGGGCCTATCTCGAAGGAAGGGCCCGGGAACGATGCCTCTTATTTTTAAACCGTGGTCAGATGACGAGGAAACACCTGAACTGGCACCCAACGCCTTCAATAGTCGTCGGGTCTTTGGACCATGAACAGATGTATCGTGCACCAGTCCGTTTACACGCCGTTAATTTTTGCGAATGTTCTGGATGACTTTTCTAGTATTTTGTAGCGAATCCGGAAACTCTCCGATCACAAGATCACCTCCAGGATGGACTTGACTAAGAAAAGTAAAAAGTAGTGATCTTGTGATCGGAGGGTTGCCAGCTTCGCTACAAAATACTAGAAAAGACGTCCAGAACATCCGCAAAAATTAACGGCGTGTATACGGGACTGGTGCACGATACATCTGATCGAGGTCCAAAGTCCCGACGTCTATTGAAGGCGTTGGGTGCCAGTTCAGGTGTTTCCTCCTCATCTGACCATGGTTCTAAAATAACGAGGTGCATGTATGAATGTGTGTGTAAACGTGTATGCGTTCCCGGGTCCTTCCTTCGAGATAGACCCCGAACCGTCGCCAATAGCCTACTGTGCAGCTCTAGTGCGACGTTAATTAACCAAAAAAAAACTGAGGCATGCAGAACAGACATACGTTATGCTGCGTGACGTAATATATAAACGACCCCTTGCTAGGCATACCAGAAACACTTTCAGATGCAACAGTGATTACCACTTTTTTTGTTATAAGTTGGATGTATTTTTTAGAGAATCACATGTCGTGACCCAGTTATGATAATTTGCGGGATTTAGGGATGTTGTTTGTCATGAAATATGTAAAGGTTTCCTGTTGTTTGTTTGTACCGCTTTAAACTCGTAATGGTGTATGTAATTGCTTCCTAATGTTTGTTACAAATACATTCTGTTGGAAACTAAAGCTACGCGATTTTTTTTAAAGAGACGAGTATTTTCCTCAAAATAAAATCAGTGACCGTTGGAATGGGTCAGATGCAGATATCGAAAATATGATTGGTTGACAAACATTTAGAATATACCTACACAGTGGGCTATTGGCTAAGGTTCAAGGTCTAGCCTAACGTTTCACTAAACCCTCAACCAATGGTTGGTCCATAAAACAATCTTTGTAAAAAAAAAAAAAAAAAGACCGACTTTAAGGAAAATTCGCTAAAAAGTAAAAATTAATTTTTAATTTTACAAACGAGTTGGAAAAAATTGAATTATTTAATATCAATTTTATACTTATGAAAACTTTTTGAAATCGTCGCCAAAATTTGGGTATGTTTTTTTGTAAATTGGCACCAACTTTTCAAAAAGTTCTAATAAGTATAAATTTGACATTAAATAATTAAAAAAAATTCAAATTGTTCGTAAAATTAAAAATTATTTTTAACTTTTTAGCGCATTTTCCTTTTTTTTTTTTTTTTTTTAGAAAGATTATTTATTTTTCCCTTTTTAATTTTAAATGTAGCGGAGGGCTTCGCTGCTATTATTCACCAAGAAATTCAAGTAACAGCTTGTGCTTACATTTTGTCTCAACAATGTATATCGTAAAACGATCCCTTACCATGGCAATAAATACTAGGTAAGCGAAATGTCATTGTTGTACAACTTCTGTTAAACGATGAAAACTTGTTGAAACGGATAAATTGTTTAAAAAAATACTCCGGTTAATCGATATTTCCGGGTATATAACAGCCAGTTAACCGATTATTTTTTTACAGATTTTTCTCTATCCAACAAAAAAAGAATTTTCGAAATCGGACAATATTTTTTTTTCAAACGGTCCGGTTAATTGAGAATTCCGGATAGTTAAATGACGGATAATCGAATATTTTTTTCAAATTGCTCCCAAGTGAAACATCCCCTATCCAACAAAAAAAAATTCCAAATATCTGAAGTAGAACCGAAATCCCGCCCGAACATACATAAAAAAAATAATAAATAAATACATAACAGACGAATTGATAACTGAACATACATACATACATAAAAAACATACATACATGCCCGAACATACATAAAAAAAATAATAAATAAATACATAACAGACGAATTGATAACCTCTCGACTTGGCGAGCGTTGGCGGTTTTAATTTAAAGTTTCTGGCGGTTTAATTTTGGAGTTTTGGTGGGAGCGCTGGGCAGTCGGTTAAAAATGGATTCAATCACACATGTATTTTTGTTTTGTTTTTTCTGAAAAAAAAAAATGCCTGTTATTTAAGATATCTTATATTACAAAAGAAATTAAACCAAAATACTAGCCATAAAATAAGCAAAATTTTATGCTTTAGAAACAACAGTCCTATATATTTTGCCAGAATAAGTTTATTTTTTTGTATAGCCCCAGTGACCCAATGGATAAAGGCGTTCGGCCTTGTAATCCGATGATAGCGAGTTCGAGCTCGACTGATGGACTTAACAAATTACAGTAAAAGTGTAGTGATCCATTTGGAGGTCTGAACGGAAGAATACCGAGTTCATAATCAGAAGGTTATGTGTTCGAACCTTATTTTGTAAACGAGGCGAACGTACAATGGTAGGACTGCAAGTACATACCGATTAAGACGTAGAGATCTCGAAATCGGAAGTTCTCAGATTCGATACTAAATACATTATCCTCAGTTTCAGCCGGAGTGCATACGGGACTTGTGCACTTTAAATCGGATCATGATCCAATGCCCTGACGCCTATAAATGAGGCCTCCGTGGCCGAGTGGATTTAAGGCGTCAGCTGGGAATCCAAGGGTGCCCGGTTCAAACCTTGCGATGGACTAGACTAAAGAATAGTAAAAAAGTAGTGATATTGCGATCGGAGGGTTGCCAACTTCGTTACTAAAATACTAGAATGTCGTCCAGAACATCCACAAAAAATTAACGGCGTGTATACGGGACTGGTGCACAATACATCTGATCAGGGTCCAAAGTCCCGACGTCTATTGAAGGCGTTGAGTGGCAGTTCAGGTGTTTCCTCGTCATCTGACCGATGTTCAAAAATACGAGGCTTCGTTCCCGGGTCTTTCCTTCGAGATAGCCCCGATTTAACAAAACAAACCAACAAACGTCAGATCCAGCCAATCTCTTTTCTGCCATGCAGACGACTCAGCAATTTAAATTCCTTCATTAAAAAACTTTCCAAAGGGGGGGGGGGGGGGGGAGAAACTTGTTTATTCATCCGTATCCGGGTAACAAACTCAATAAACAACATCACCAAAAAAGGAAATCTGGAATCCCGAGGCATAAAAACTGATCCCACTATATGGTTATCGAAAACCAATGGGAATCGGGCTTCAGGGTTACGTCACTGGACACTTTGGCGTGATTGGGCAGTTTGGCGAGATTTGATAAGTAGTTTTGGTGAATGTTGAGTTTAGGCTTATTGTGTAATATGGGTGACGAAGTTTGAATTTAAAAATTGATAGATTGCCAATATAATTCAGTAAAATTTTTATAATTCTGGTGATAAATAACAGTTATTTAGATAAAAGAATCATAACATATAGAATATATTAATATAGGGGTTGAGCGATTTATAAATGTAGCATTTCAGAACATAAAAACAGAATAAAACCTTCAGAAAATGTATGAAGATTAAATGTTTATAAAGTTATTTAAAATAAAACATGCAGGTTTCGGAGTTTTTTTTTATGCTAACTATTTTTGCTGGGTTGTTTAATAAGAATTTTTTTTAATGTATCAGAACACTATAAAAAAATACTCAAGACGATTAATTTGCATAGAGATTTTAATAAACCAAATTTTTAGTTGTAAACATTTTTAAAAAAAATATTTTTAATCATTTCTTCCCTTTCTTAAACTGTTTGGCAATGTTATTATGTTAGTATGCTTTGCACACATGTGAAAAAATATTATAAAAATTACTGTAAAATTAAAGAAAAAATTCAAATGTGTCTACTATATAGTACCTCTTTAATATAAATTTAAAATGATTATTAAATTAGATGTCAAACAAACGATCACTGTTGTATGTGCGCTCACAACTAAAATTTCGTTTTAAAATATAGATTACGCCAATAAAAGCGCTAAATATGCAAGTAAATTAAACAGGTCTTCACGATCCATAGTGGGAACCGTTCTTACGCCATCCAAAGAGACAGCCATAAACTTACTCGGGGAAAGCAGCCAAAAGTGAAGGGAAAATAATGAAATGGCGGCTTTAAAAATAAATAAGAAAATAAAACGTTCGTCGACGAGCTTTCACATAAAATTTTGGGCTGCTATTAAAGGGAGGGGGGGGGGGGGGGCAAGGGGAGAGGCCGGATCTGGTGCGAAAGTATGGGAGCAAGGTCGAACCTGAGGTTGTACCCTTCGTCTGCTTGCTTGACTTTTTTTTGGTTTTGCGTTAGTTGGCCCTGCTCATTTAAAAAAAAAAATGAAAACTAAATGTTCTTAAAACTGCCTCCTTTCTTACCACTCTGTGACATTAAATGGGCATTTCACAAATTAAAAGGGCCTCCAGTTGCCTAGTGGATAAAGGCGCTCTGCTGGTAATCAGAGGCTAGTTCGAGCCCGTGCGGTGGACTAGACAAAGAAAAGCGAAACTATATTGATCTTGTGATCGGAGGGTTGATTGCTTAGCTTCAAAAATACCAGAAAGTCGTCCAGAACATCCAATGAGTTATACTGAGGTGTATACGGGATTGGTGCACGCTAAATCTGATCGGGGTCCAATGTCCTGACGCTTATTGGGGTGGCGTCGGGTGCCAGCTGAGGTGTTGTCCTCGTCATATGACTATGATTAAAGAATTCGAGGTATTGTTCCCGGGCCTTTCCTTCAAGATAGGCCCCGAACCGTCGCCAATAGCTCACTGTGCAGATCTAGTGCGACGTTACTTAACCAAATCACAAATTAAAGTTGGCATCCAGTTGCCCAGTGATTAGAAGCATTTAACTGGTAATCAGAGGATTGCTAGTTCGAGCCCGTGCGATGGACTTGACGAAGAAAAGTAAAAAGGTAGAGATCTTGCGATTGGAAGATTGTCAGTTTCACTACAAAAATACCAGAAAGTCGTCCAGAACATCCAACAAATTATACTGGCGTGTGTACGGGTGGGTTGGTTTGGTTTGATTAAAAACGTCGCGCTAGAGCTGCACAGTGGGCGATTGGCGAAAGGTTCGGGGCCTATCTCGAAAGTAAGACCAGTGCCGCTACACAAAAAATACTTTGAGGGGGTTGAAATAAAAAAAAATCCTAACTTAATTATTCGAAATCCTCAACACAACTATTCGAAATTCCCAACTCAACAGTGTTAAAAAAATTCCCTGTTCCAACTTGTCGACATTTTTAATCTTTTTTATATATATATATATTAGGTAATATTAAACAGATCTCTCAAAAGCATTGATTTGTTGCACCCATATTCCAATGCAGTGTCCATTCTGAGGTCAAATTTAAATGTAATCTTACAAGTTGGGCAATTTCTAATCTTCCTTAGCTTTCATTTGTTAATAATATTAATTTTCTGTAGGCATAAAATGTCCCAACTCGGGGTCTTTAGAAGTTGAAATTCCCAACTTTCAAGGTTTCTAGATTATTGGGGGGAGGGGGTCTGAATCCCCCTCCCCCCCTCCGAGTCACGTCCTACCTCATAAAGATCTTTATAGCGACTTGTAACACTCGGGACATTTCTGCAGTCGGCACGGGCTTTTAATGTGTAAGTGCGCTCCTATAAAAACGAAGCTAAACGTGATAAAACACTTGTTTTAAGTCTCAGGAAAACGTCTTAAAAGTAGAGTTGTAACCGGTCATTAAAAATACGTATTTTTTCCCCACTGATCACGACATTCGCTAATAAACCACGAACATAAAGACTCTTGTAGTGCTTTGTTTTGATCCACTGAGCTATTACTAACTTCTGGAATGCTCAGAACTTGTTTCCTCTATGGGCGCGTTGAAGCCAATGTGGAAGCAGCCATACTGTACCCCAAATATTTTTTTAAAAAGTGATTTAGAGGTGTTTTTTAATACCAGTATTGAAGAAATATTTAATGTATATACGGAGGAACAGTTCCTATTATAACTAAAGCCAACTACCTAGGGCTCATAATGAAAAATAGACTAACTTGGACTGATCACATTAAACATGCAACTAACAAGGCTAAAGAGCAGCCATGGCCCGACTTCGACCCCCTTCTAGGGCAAACCTCAACAATAAAAGGCTTCTTTACATTTCTACCATCCACCCGATACTCACATATGCATCCCCTGCAATAGCACGCATCACAAAAACTGATAAACATACACTCCGAAAATGCCAGAACAAAATCTATAGGGAAATTGTGGATGCCCATCGATACGTGAGGGACAATCTTATCCACCAAGACCTCATAGAGTTCCTAAATTAGACACATTTATGTCTAAACTTAATACAACATTCTACAAAAATACTCTAAATAAAGACAACGATTTCCGTAGCTGATTGCATTACGAAGTTCTCATGGAAGACGCAAACATTAGGCTCTTTGCGGCCTTCTATGCTTCCGATGCTGTCCTGTTTCTACTCTAAATAGGGACTTGGCATACACATGCCAAGTGGCATGGTTTCATGGCACTAATTTCTAAGACTACCCATATTTTGGGAAAATGACTTATGTCAATTCACGTCCGCTAATCATGCCCCGTCCCTCGTTGGATTCTTGACCAGATCTCCTGGTCTCTCTATCTCTAGCCGCCTAACGGCTATGTCAGATATCAAATGTCCGGCGCCTACGGCGTTAACTCCGATGAATCGGTATGAGTCGCAAGATTGTCACCGAGTTGCACCCCATATTAAAGATTGAAGATTATAGAATTCATTTTTATATTTCCAAACAAATAGTTTTTGCTCCTGCTTTTGAACCACTTCGACATGCAAATGACTTTTTATTTTAATAGCAGATCGCATTTAAAACGGGTTTCAAAAGAAAATTGAAAAAAAATCACTCAAAAGCAATACACGTCGGCTTACTTTAACCTGAAAAGTATACGAAATATTGCAGTAGCGATGAAAGTGGGTTACAGTTGTTACCCCTTCAATTGGCTTCAATTCAACACATTGTCTGGACCAATGCAGAAGTTATATTTTGAAATCAGTGGGTATTGGGCTTGATCGCGATCTATTCATAAGTCGAGACGCAGGAATACTAACTCCTAATTTAAGGCCTGTGTTTGGTAGCCGAATGCTGGTTGCAATGGTTGCTTTTTTTAAAACGGTGAACGAAGTCCGTTTCCTTGACAACTGTAAAGCACATTGTAGGGAAACGTGTGGTAACGACTCATATATGAAGGACGGAAAGGAAGAACGATGGGAGTCCATCTGAAGTGTTTCTGCACAGAAAAGGCTAAGGGTTTATGTATCAGACCTACATTACATGGCATTCAGTTATGTTGTCATTTTTGTTTTGACGTATTGCAGTCGTGTTTAAAGTGAAAGCACAACCCTGTAACACAAAACGCTTCAATGCCGTTTCGAACACAAACGGACCTTTATCGATTTCGCCAGCAGATTTCGAAACACCTAAACTCAACACGAACGCATCAAAATAAGCCCTCAGCGCAATGCATCTTGGGACACTGCCAACAGAAACAGCGTTATGCGCAGAACTTGAAAACCGATCGGAGCCAGAGAGTTGTCAACCTTCAGTGTCAACATTCAAAAGAAAAACCAACATCACGTGGTTATAGCGCTGCCACATTTGCCGTTCAGATATCTGCAGGAGTTTCAAAATTGGCGCACTTTCTTCTCTTTTGGTGATAAGGAGTTCTGTCCGTATTCAACTTCTTAGCATATATGTGCGTATTTACTTATTTTCAAACAATATGCGCTAAATATTTCCTCTTCATTAACGAAACGAAAATATTTTATTTGTGTTCAATACTGGAAGAAGCGAAACTCTTTATATTTTTCAGGTTTTATTGTTCATATTTTCTTATTGAAGTATACAAAATAACAATTGAAAGAACTTCGCTTATGGTAAATTTTTTACATAAAAACGTAATGCAATTATTTCAAAACTACAAAGTAAAAAAAATCTCCTTAATATATCTGTTAAACTTCCTTAAATTGTGCCACTCGTTTAAAAAACGATATTTAAATACAAAATTGAACACAAAACCATATTACAATACTTCGATCTCGTTTAGTTCTGAAAGTCGCCAAGGCCTGCCAAGCAATATTGGCGCATGAATGAATTGGCATTTCCACCTATCACGTGGTTTCAATGATGGACACACGGAAATCAGCATTTTTTTCCCTCTATTTGTATCATTACTCTATGAGCGTTATGCGTAGAACTTGAAAATCGATCCGGAGCGCACGAAAATAAAAACTCATCGTCGCAATGCATGTCGGGATACAGATTGCTACGCAGAACCAGTTGGCCATACTTCATACTCAGCCACTAATAGGACTTATCTCTTCCCCCCCCCCCCCCCCCCCCTTTGCAAAAACCCAAACGGAAAGCATGACACAGAAATTGTGTCTATTAGTACATATTTGACATGACGTAAGGCCAGAGTGAAATCACTTCGTACCTTTCCCTATGCAATTAGCTTCAACACTTCACCCAAGAGTTCAAGTCTGCAGTGCCAAAAAAAGGGGGGGAGGGGGAAGAGAAATGGAGTTTAAGTACAACCTTTAAAACAAGAGCTGTCGACAGGTTCGGGTCCCGTCACGTAAGGCTCTGAGCCTTGTAACAACATCTTCACGGAACCTTGTCAGACATCGTAGATCCGCGTTATGGGTAGGGTTGTCGGATTTTTTTTGGATTTAAGATATCGCCAATGGAAAAGAAAATAATCGCCAAACAATTTCAGTTAGTAAATCTTTAACTGTTTACCGCAGCGTTGCTGGAGAACACGTAAAGGGGTATGAATTTTTTTTTTAAGGGATTGTGTGGCTCCCATCGGGATTCGAACCCGGGACCTATTGTTCCGAAGAGCCATGCGATACCGACTAAACAGCAAAGGGATGTTTTGGCTAGATTTGGGAAATATTCTTTGAAGATGTTTCTGGAATGTTTCTAAAATTATTTAAAAATAAATGGAATTTTACAAATAAGAGCCCCAGGTGCACATCTTAAAGATGAATATCATTTATATATAAATTGTCATACTTGTACAAATACTTGTTTATTTTTAAATTAATATGTATCTTTAAAAAATAGAAACAAAACTGGAATATAAAACTATTGAAAGAGAAAGGACATTAAAAATAGGACATCAATTTTCGTTATGAGCCAACAGATTACGCTCTACGCTTCCTAGTCACGCATGTGGTTACCATAGAAACCACTGGGTCTCATTCTACGAATTTGTAAATAGGTGGAGAGGCTTCCGTGGCCGAGCGGTTAAAGGCGTCAGCTGGGAATTCGAAGGTTCCTGGTTCGATGCCAGGCGATGTACTTGACAAAGAAAAGTAAAAAGTAGTGATCTTGTGATCGGAAGGTTGCCAGCTGCGCTACAAAATACTAGAAAAGTCGTCCAGAACATCCGCAAAAATTAACGGCTTGTATACGGGACTGGTGCACTATACACCTGATCGGAGTCCAAAGTCCTGACGTCTATTGAAGGCGTTGGGTGCCAGTTCAGGTGTTTCCTCGTCATCTGACCATGGTTCTAAAATAACGAGGTGCATGTATGAATGTGTGTGTGAAAGTGTATGTGTTCCCGGGTCTTTTCTTCGAGATAGACCCCAAACCGTCACCAATAAGCCCATTGTGCAGCTCTAGTGCTACGTTAATTAACCAAATCAAACCATCCTTTTATATGCAGATGTAGTAGGTATTAGGCGATCCACAGTCTCACAGACATATACTGTCTTATTTTTATAAATAGTTGATGTTATTTACTGTCTGCATTAATAACATTTAAAACGGCGGATGTTTTTAAGCAGATACCGAGGCACGTAACTGACAACCCTCTAATCAAGACCTCGCTGCATTCTCAGTGTCAAAATGCAAACTGCAACCCTTCGGTTATGTGTCCGTTACTCTAGCACCTAGGGCATCATATTCCTATTATTTGAAAAAAGTATTAGTGATTGAAGCACCAGGTACGACCTAGTCGGAAGTTTATGGAGTTCATAATCGGAAGGTTGGCAGTTCGACCTTATCGTCCATCAAACTTTCTCGTTGTAGAGGGGACGTTCCAGATGTCTTGACATTGATTAATGGCGCGGAAGTTTATTTTCATCACCTATCCTTGATTCAAAATTACTAAACAGGGGATATGTGCCCGTGGTTATCTGGTTAAAAGTCCAGAGCTCATAATCGGAAGATTGTGGGTTCGAATCTCCTCTTTTGAGTGCAGCGGGTTGTGTTCCTCGTCGTCCGCCAAAACACTCGCCGTGTAGAGAGGGTTGGTGCGCATTAAATCTATCGTAGTCCTATCCCTAGATATCTGAGATACCAGTTCAGGTGTTATACTCATTATCTAATCATTATTCATGATTATGAACCAGTGTTCCCGGGTCTTCCTTTCAGGGTTATGCTAAACTGCCCTAATAATCCGTAATTCAAATGCGGAATTTCATTTAAACAACAGAGGCCTCCGTGGCCGAGCGGTTAAGGCGTTCGGCTACTAATCCGAGGATTGGTGGTTCGAACCCGTGCGATGGACTTGGCAAAGAAAAGTAAAAAAGTAGTGATCTTGTGATCGGAGGGTTGCCAGCTTCGCTACAAAAATACTAGAAAAGTCGTCCAGGACATCCGCAAAAATTAATGGCGTGTATACGGGACTGGTGCACGATACATCTGATCGGGGTCCAAAGTCCCGACGTCTATTGAAGGCGTTGGGTGCCAGTTCAGGTGTTTCCTCGTCATCAGACCATGGTTCTAAAATAACGAGTTGCCTGTATGAATGTGTATGTGTTCCCGGGTCTTTCCTTCGAGATAGACCCCGAACCGTCGCCAATAGCCCACTGTGCAGCTCTAGTGCGACGTTATTAACCAAAACAAACATTTAAACAACCAATAAAAAAATTTACTTATCCCTAAATTGGGGGATTTCCCGCCAAAAATAGAAACCCTCCACGAAAAGAAAGGGGGACATCAAAAAATAATAAACGGGCCCCTAAATACCCAGAAAAGGGCCGATGGGAGGGGCCCGATGACGCTGACTGACAGTCAGGCCCCGCAGGGGATCCCCATACTAACGCGCGATTATACACATTTAGAGCAATTATAGTTTTTTTTTTATTTTTACACTTTTTACTCATGGTTATTTTGCTAAGAGACTCTTGTCTTATTGCTGGAGGTCAAAGAGACCCGATATTAGCCTTTGTAGGGCAATTGGAGGGCAAGAGACAATTTTGTGTGTGGCTTTTGGCTTTATGGAGCTGTGTTTAGTAATTTTAACTTTTTATGTTTGTCCAGAGCGGCGTTCGTTTGTGGTGGAGTTTTTATTTTTTTCTTCTTTTTGTTCAGATGTTGGCGGTGGATTTCGTTGTAGGATCTTGGGTGATTGAAATGCTTTTAAAATTAGGAACATGGTCCGGGCCGCCCTTGTGGGGCTTTAGTAGAAGCCCCTTTTTAACCTCTGGGCAAATTAGTGAATAAGTTTAAATGAAACGAATGAATTGAATACATTTTCGGATTTTTGAAATGTCAATCGGTATTTTTTTTGTATCAACTACAAATATTAATTGCGGCTATATATCATTTATATAGAATATTATAGATTTTGTTGCATGTCGTCGCCTCAGAGCAACTGTTGGATGTGAGCAAAAACAGAGTTACCCATAAAATTGATTTTTAAATTTGCTGTTTTCTCAATGCTGAATATCTAAGGCTGCAGTTCGGGGATTTCCAAGAAGACATAAAAATGTCCGAGTGTTCCACTAAATAAAGGCACATTTGGTAATATTAGCAAGACCGAAAACTCATTTTCGTTTTTTTTAGATATCTCTGAGGCGACGATATAAAGTCTGTAGTATTATTTTTATTATCCATAAGCCTAATTTTTTTTATCAAACGAGATGAAAATTTAAGTCAGTTGGGATATTTGTCAGAGAATGGATACATCTAAGATTTGGTTTGGTTAATTAGCGTCGCACTAGCGCTGCACAATGAGCAATTGGCGACGGTTAGGGGCCTATCTCGACGGAAAGACCCGATACCAACACATTCTAACCAATCACAAATCAAGTTCGTTGGCGCTCCTTTCCACGTTTGCTGGATTTAACTGCTTTTGCATCTGTGTAAAGCGTGGATAGTGTGTGGATATAGCTAATTTTGCATCTGTATAATTCTTTTTTTTTTTTTTTTTATTTAGTAAAAACTTTTTTTGCCTCTTTTATTATACTTTAAAATTGAGGGCAAAGTTATAAAGTACCTATGGATATCAAAATCGCATTCTCTCGAATTTATGGGATATAACTGCTTTTGCATTTAGGCTACTCAACTCTGGTCTCCTTTAGAATGATTATAAACTTTGGTTTTATTATCTTTTAAAACTCCAGACATGTGTAACTGTGTTCATTGTTATGTGAATCGGTTTATGATTTCTTAACTAAACAAAATAAAATCCTAAATACTCATGAGGAAAGGATTATACTCGGCAATATATCGAGTATGCCACGTAATATAAAAAATAAAATGTTATCAACCTTAATAAAAACAAAAATTATATTTTCGATAATTGCATTGTTTAAACAAAAAATCTATACAATTATTTCTTTAAAAGAAAACTGATCAACTGTTTTATTTTTGCAAAAAAAAATCGAAAGAAAATATGTTTTAAACAATTCTTTAACTTTTTAAATATGTGTTTCTGTAAGATTGATGAGACTTGAAGCAAAAAAACATCCCCACATCCACGCATTTTTTAGTTCCTTACTAGTCCTACAGATGGCAGCACGAACAAACTAAAAATTCTCTTGACAAGATATTTTGAATGAAATTGAATCAGTCATTTTAAAAAGGGGTCATCTCCATTTTTATTTTAAACAAATTCAGTTTTTTGGCAGTTTCACATTCCTAAAACTACCACACTTCGATTTCAATAGAGGACAGGTTAAAATACTAGAAGAACAGTTTTGCCTATTAAAAGATTATCTGGAGATACGCAATTATTCATTCAAGACAAGATTCCATTCTACCAAGGAAAAATTTTAATAAACAAAAGAAACAAATTACGAATCTGAAAATTACTGATACTGGCCCACCACGTCTACTGAAGAATTGGAATTTATTTGTTTTTATTTTTGTTATCTAAATTCCTCTTTTTTCCTGTGTATGTTCCACACGTTGTTTATATGCAAGTATCTTAAATATTACATTTATAAAATAATACATACAAATAATTACATAAATAAACATTTTTAATTAAAAAAATATTTCAGCTCATTTTTTAAAAAAAACTTAATTATGAAAAACCTACCATAATTTTAAAAAAACCTAGGAAAATTTGGAAAACCCCATGTTAATTTTGAATAACCTATGTTAATTTTGAAAAAACGCTATTAATTTTGAAAAATACCTGTTAATTTTGGAGAAGCTATATTAATTTTGAAAAACCTATACTCAATTTGGAAAACCTATGTTATTTTTTAAAAAACCTGTAACTTTTGAAAAATCCCTGTTAATTTTGAAAAACCTATGTTCATTTTAAAAAAAAACATGTTCATTTTGAGAAACCTATATTAATTTTGAAAAACCAATGCTCATTTTGAAAAATCTAAGTTCATTTTGAAAAACACCTATTATAATTTTGAAAAACACTTATTATAATTTTGAAAAAACCCTGTTAACTTTGAAAAACCTATATTAATTATGAAAACCACCTATTATAATTTTGAAAAACACTTATTATAATTTTGAAAAAATCCTGTTAATTTTGAAAAACCTATATTAATTATGAAAAACCTATGTTTCGTTTCAAAACGAGCCATCTCCAGATAAGAAAACCCCTGTTTTTAGACAACTATTACGGAAAAATTTCGGAATCGTGACCATTTCAAGTAAATTCTATATCCCCAATAAAAAAGTAATTAGAAGAAAAAAAATTTAATAAAAAGGACGAAGTTACGTTTTTCGTTTCTCCTGATAAAATTGAAAAATTGGAGTTGGTCAAAATGACCTATTCAATTAAAATCCCCAAAATAAGATCCAAAAGCATACCTGGTTCAACAGAGTGGTTACAAATTATTGGCAATGATCATTGTTTAGCAGTTTATCTACTTATAATAAACTATCACTAACACGTCCGTGCAATAATTTTCCCATACACCCGTTCGTTGCAAGAGCGATTGAAATACGTCGGTGTGTATGTCTTATAGCCAAACATCATAAAAGTTTAACACTTCTGCTCATTCATAGATGGCAGCATCATCTACGGCTTGTTTAAAAAATACTTTTAAATAATAATTTTAAACGCATTTTTTAAAAAAAATTATATTCACCAAATGACCGTACGATTCGCCACTGCTACTGAAAAAATTATCTTTCCTTTGCTACCCCATGCGTTGATTACAAAGGTCGTAATAGATATCTTTACAACAAAAATATATATGATGATTTTGATGGAAATTAAATATGGATGTTAATTTAAAGTAATTATTAAAATTAAATGTGTGAACTTAACTAAGCACAGATTAATTAGACCTTGATTTAAGTAAATCAGTTTTTAACAATTAAAAATCAAGTATTAAAATGATGTGAATATTTTTTTTTTTAAATTATCAAACAGTTTTTACGCAATTTTCTATCTCAATATCTAAAAAGTACTAATTTTTAATAAACCATAAAATATGTATTAAGATTTATTTTATTTTATTTTTTAATTAATTTTACTTTTAATTGCAAAATTTATAAATTTTACAGATACATGACAAATTTAATTTATTTTTGAAAGACTATATGAGTACCTAAAGCAAAAGCAGTTATATCCAAATATTTCAAAAATTGGATTTTGGTATCAATAGGAAATCACTCAGAAGCAAAATTAGATATATTCACGCTATTCAAACTTTATACAGATGCAAAAGCAGTTATATCCAGCAAACTTGACATTAAATTTATTCAAGTTGCAAAACAAGTTATAGGAAAATTGTTATTTATATTATAAATTATTAGGTCATAATAAATAATTATAAATTATTAGTGAAAACATTTATGTTTTCTTTGTTTTTACAAAAAAATATAATTATATTAAAAATAGTTAAGTTTCGTGCATGTAGTTGTTTTTGCCTCTGGTCGACTTGTACTAATAATTACGCCTACAAACTAAGCATAACTTTAATTCTAATAACTTTTCAGGAAACATCTCAAAATATGGTGCTGCCCTCTATCGCACAATAACTAAACTACAACATTTTAATACAATCGATTTATGACGTTTCTCTTTCAGTTACTTCCAAAGAACGGTTGTTAGTTTACCACATTCTTGAAAAATAACGAATATTTTAATAGGTTGTTATAAAGGTTAGGTTAATTATGTATAATTAATTTAATTATAAAATATCAATGTAAAATATTTTTTTACTTAATATAATTAAAAAAAATAGTTTTGTAATCAAAATTTTTTCCTTAATAAAATATTATATTTCTGATTTTGTGCACATTACTTTACATTTTATATGAAGTAAATTTCAATCGGATTATATCAATTTTGCAGTAAAGCCTACGGAGCAAAATAAATAAAAAAATTGCAAGTGTTGTAACACACACTAGAATTTTAATTTAATTAAACCTTTTTTTTTAATACTAGCCTCCGAGGTTTGTTATCTATTCTGTATACAAATAATAAAAGATATATTTCTTAAATTATATCTACTAGAAAATATCAAAGGGAATAACAGAAAGTTTAATAATTAGTATTCAGTTAATAAAAAGTTTTTTTAAACACGAAATTTTAACTTGCAAGACTACAGTAGAGAGCATTTCCATATCAATATAAATGCTACCGCTAAAGAGCGGAAGCCGTTAATGTATACATTATCTAGTTAATACGAAGATTTTTCGAACTTTACCTAGGTAATGTGCACATTAACGTATTCCAAATCGTTAAAGTTCAAAAGTTTGTTTCCTTCATACATAAACAGCAAACGGTTCAACAATAGTTAGTATTATTCTCTTGTAATCAGCTGATTATTACACCAAATCAATCAGTAAATAATTATTATGATGTTTTATTTAGGCATATGTCAATTCCGTTGCACTTCGCCAAATCAATCCAATTTCAAGTAATCGTTTTTAGAATATCGCATCTAATAACTGTTCATAAAACCTAGTACTTTTGAGTTGATATCCGGTTTCATTGCCGGATTCTACTTTGTGAAAATATCAATTGGTGCATATACAAGTACCGCATTCTATGAATTGTTTTGCACCTTGAATACATTTAATGTCAAGTTTGCTGGATATAACTGCTTTTACATCTGTATAAAATTTGACTAGCGTGAATATATCTAATTTTGCTTCTGAGTGACTTCCTATTGATACCAAAATCTATTTTTTCAAATTTTTGGATATAGCTGCTTCTGCACTTGGCTACTCATATAATCCTTCAAAAATAAATTAAAATTCATAAATTTAATAGCTATATAAAACGTTGGCGGTAAATTGTTCTACGTCGGTGAATTTGTAGTGGCGACATCTATTGTCAATTTTGTACACTAAACTAAATAGTGGTATAAGAAATAACGGGAAATTTTATTATTTCAATTTATTTTAAGAAAATGTACATGTAGACGAATGCAAATTTAATTTCAGAAACAATTTCTAGATTTTAATAAGGTAACAACATACCAAGATGGTTCATTTTTTTTTTTGTATCACAATTTTTGGAATGATGGAATATAATATGAGAATTGAGAATGCTATTGCAATACTTTTCGTGTAAAGCTGGGGTTAAAAGATTCTACGTTAGTGAATTTGTGGTAGCGACATCTATTGTTAATTTCGTACACTAAACTAGGTAGTGTTATAAGAAATAAAATGAAATTTTATTATTTCAATTTATTTCAAGAAATTGTTACATTACAAACAAGAAATTATGTGAAGAAGTACAGGTAGAAGAATGTAAATTTAATTGCGGAAACAATTTCTAGATTTTAATAAGGAAAAATTGGTAACAATGTTTTAGATTTTAGCATGAAAAAATACTGGTTTTATTAAATATAGTGCGGGTTTTAAATTAACGGTTGAATTTTATTAAGTGTATATTTAAAGTGTAATAAATAGTAAAAGCTATTTATAATTTTTTTTTAAATTTAAATAAAATTCATATCACAATTTATACAACATTTAATTAATTAAAATCAAATTAAAATATTGACAAAAGTAATTTTATATATTTCCAAACAAAATAAGTTCCATTAATTTAAAACGTTTTAAATATCTATTATATCAAGTTATAACAATATTCATTATAAGTAAATTACAAAAATAAATAAGTTAACTATTCAATATTTACATAATTTTCTGAAACATATATTCATAAAAAATTCAAGAAGTTTTACACTTGGATTTTTCCGAAGTGTAAAAAATATGAGGCATCGTTCCCATGTCTTTCCTTTGAGATAGACCCCGAACCGTCGCCAATAGTTCACTGTGCAGCTCAATTGCGATGTCAATTAAACCAAAACCAAACCCCAAACCTACTCAAAAATCATCTTAATTGGAATTAACGTCACACTAGAATGAAATAATCGACTATTGGCGACTTTACCGATAGGAAGACCCGAAAACACAGTAGAGTCATTTTGAACCATGGACATTACCTCATCTAGAACACCACGCAACCTTACATAACCGTGAGAACATTGAACCACGGCGAATTTAACGTGCACCAATCCCCTCTACACTTCGGATTATTTTTGGTAGGCGAAAGGAACGAGTCTGATAACCCTTCGATTATTAGCTCAATTAGATCCACAAGTCCGAAGTTTACAAAACACGATATAGAATAATCCTAAATTCGGATATAAAACACAAAAGCTTAAAAATGTCATGACGTCATAAGGTAAGTCTAACGGGACAGACGTGGTGGTAAAGAAGGATTAAAAATAATGTGACGTAATAATTTATTGCTTCTTATCTACTTATAAATTAATCACAATTAACAAGTTGTGTTTCCCAGAGTTGCTGACGACACTCGCAAAGGTGCATAGATTTTCTTTTGTATAAATCAATAAATTAAAATTTTGTATCTGGTTCCTATATCCATTCCTTTAACAATCAGGTTTCAAATTTATATTTAATTTTGTGAAGAATGTAATGAAAGGTATTCTTATTTCAAATAAAAGGTGAACGATATTTTTTGCATTTTTAAATAATTCGTCGTAGAGATTTGAAAATGTTGCGATAAACTTCGAAGTCACGAAAGCTTTTGAACAGATTCTAACCAAGTTCATGGTTAATGATGCTGCCCTCTATGAAACAAAATCGTAACTAAATAGTAGGTCTAATAATCATATTTTATTTCTGTAGTAAAAATCCCTTACACGGCTAAAATACGCAACGGATATTAACACAGTTTCAAAATAAAGATAATTTTTAAAAGCAATGACGAATCGCACTTTCATCTTATAAATATCAACGTTTTTTTATAAAGGCGTTTACAATAATTCATTTAAACTCGTGTTTTTCACATAAACTACATAAACAAATTTGTAAAAAAAAATAACACAAGGAATTTTTTTAAAAAAAGGCATTAAAGGCTTAGGATTAGATTTTGAGATATGTGAATTTAATGTTTAAATACCGAAATTAAACATGTTAAACATATATGCAAAAGACACTACTTACTCATTGTTAGTAATTTAATAAAAGAAATCACATTTTTATAATTAAGTTATTAATAACTTATAAGTAGCGTAGGGGGCCAGATAGCTCAGTTGATAAAGGCGTCAGCTGGGAAACGAAGGGTTCCCGGTTCGATCCTGTGCGATGGCCTTGACAAAGAAAAGTAAAAAAAGTAGTGATCTTGTGATGGAGGGTTGCCAACTTCATCACAAAATACTAGGAATGTCGTCCAGAACATCCACAAAAATTATCTGCGTGTTTACGGGACTGGTGCACGATAAATCTGATCCAAAGTCCTGACGTCTATTAAAGGCGTTAGGTGCCAGTTCAGGTGTTGTCTTCGTCATCTGACCATGGTTCAAAAATGCGAGGCATCGTTCCCGGGTCTTTCCTTCGAGATAGGACCCGAACCGTCGCCACTACCCACTGTGCGGCTCTAGTGCGACGTTAATTAAACAAGTAAGTTATCTAAGTAGTGTATTATACAAGTAAAGAAACTTTAATTTAAATGATTAAAATTCTTTTATATGATTTTTGACATATTTCATTTTTAAATGCATATGTGCTTAATGCATATGTGCATATGCATTAAGTGCACTTAATGCATATGCACTTAATGCATATGCACTTAATGCATATGCACTTAATGCATATGCACTTAATGCATATGCACTTAATGCATATGCACTTAATGCATATGCACTTAATGCATATGCACTTAATGCATATGCACTTAATGCATATGCACTTAATGTATATGCACTTAATGTATATGCACTTAATGCATATGTTCTTTAAATGCATATGTATTTAAAAATCTTTTTTTCTTTAAATTCTTCACAAATGTAAAAACATTTTTAAAGCAGACTTGAAGTTAATTATTTTTCTATAATACACGTATAATATTCTGCTGAACTAAACAACGTAGATATTTTCTAAATAACTAGCATTGTCTATTTAATTTCTTTTATGTAGTAAAAACACAGTTCTTTGCAAAATTTTGCTAATGTCAAATATATACATTTTTTTTCACAAATTTTAATTACGTAAAAAAATAGCGTGAGTTTTTTTTAAAAAACAATATACTATTCCTAAGTAAATTTTTTAAGGCTCTAACAACGTAAAAAAAAATCTTTTTAATTTTTTTTTTTTAAATTATAATTTTTTAAAAATTATCAGTATAACTAATTTTTTTTGTGGAATATTACTAAAATTAAGGTAGGTACTTTAATTGTTTAATAAGTATTATCTTCTCAACACAAGAAAAAGAAGAAGAAAATATAAATTGCTCTACACACTATAAAACAAAATGTGCTTAAAAATGAGTGCATGAACGTACTAATTTTTCTTTGAGTACAAATGAGCGATAACGTACGCAAATTTAAGTAATAGTACTCTCGCAAAAAGGAGCAATATAGTTTAATATTGTTTATATCAGCTTCCGTTCAAGCCGTCATAACAAAGCGACCTGGCAAACTTAAAATATTCGTTCAGAAGATGGTTTTAAAACATTATTGGATGTCGATTACTTAAATGGAATCTGAGTTATGACGATTCAATTATATTACTTCCCATTCTTTTGCCACGCCTTTTTAACGTTACTTCTGTTTAAAACTTCTTAATGTTCTCTCTGGTCACAGCTGTGATAGAACAACGTATAAGGCTCTGGACTTCATTACGAACGATATCAAGTAAACGGATTTGGTTCGAGTCCTGATTGTAATTGTTGAAATTTATTGAAAGTGATTTATGAAGGCAGCCTACGTAGGCAAGTAACTGCTCTTTTCATTCATTTTACTCATTATTGAGTACATGTCTTTTTCAAAATTGAAACTTATATATGGACCTATGATGCACATAGAATGTAATCAAAAATGAGTACATTTTACTTATTTTTAAGCACCTATTTTTAACAGTGCTTGTTTACCTACAGATGCGGTTTTTTAAACTTAAAAAATTAATCGTGTTTTAAACTAGTAGAATTGTTAAACTTTGCATACGTTTTCTTCAATATGTAAAGTATTATTTTATGAAATAAAAAAAAACTTAGTTATTTTAGGATATGGGTATATCTTAACGAATTCAGAACATCAATTCACATGTCTAATGATAGTAACTTCATGAAGTTACAAGTCACTTCACGAAATGTCTAATTTTACTATCATAAAGCAATAATTGCAGTCCGACGCAAAGCCAACTTTATAATTTTTTTTAATCGAGACATCAATTGAATATCGATATTTTTATTAATAGGCATCTAAAACACCAAACATTCATAAAAAAACTATCAATATCATGGTGGTATTGTTTTATGAATTAAAAAAAAATTGTAAACTTAGTAATTTTAGGATACGGATATACCTTAAGAAACTCAGAACATCAATTTTATATGTCTAATGATAGTAACTTCATGAAGTTACAAGTCACTTCATGAAATGTCTAATTTTACTATCATAAAGTAATAATTGAGGTCCGACGCAAATCCAACTTTATCCTTTTTTTTAATCGAGATATCAATTGAATATCGATATTTTTATTAAAAGGCATCTAAAACACCAAACATTCATAAAAAAAAGGTTCAATATCATGGTGGTATTGTTTTATGAATTAAAAAAAATTGTAAACTTAGTAGTTTTAGGATACGGGTATACCTTAAGAAACTCAGAACATCAATTAATATGTCTAATGATAGAAACTTCATGAAGTTACAAGTCACTTCATGAAATGTCTAATTTTACTATCATAAAGCAATAATTGAGGTCCGATGCAAAGTCAACTTTATCCATTTTTTTTAATCGATAAATCAATTGAATATCGATATATTTATTAATAGGCATCGAAAACACCAAACATTCATAAAAAAGGTTCAATATCATGGTGGTATTGTTTTATGAATTAAAAAAATTGTAAACTTAGTAATTTTAGGATACGGGTATATCTTAAGAAACTCAGAACATCAATTTTATATGTCTAATGATAGTAACTTCATGAAGTTACAAGTCACTTCATGAAATGTCTAATTTTACTATCATAAAGTAATAATTGAGGTCCGACGCAAAGCCAACTTTATCATTTTTTTTAATCGAGATATCAATTGAATATCGATATTTTTATTAATAGGCATCTAAAACACCAAACATTCATAAAAAAACTATCAATATCATGGTGGTATTGTTTTATGAATTAAAAAAAAATTGTAAACTTAGTAATTTTAGGATACGGATATACCTTAAGAAACTCAGAACATCAATTTTATATGTCTAATGATAGTAACTTCATGAAGTTACAAGTCACTTCATGAAATGTCTAATTTTACTATCATAAAGCAATAATTGAGGTCCGATGCAAAGTCAACTTTATCCATTTTTTTTAATCGATAAATCAATTGGATATCGATATATTTATTGAGAAACTTCTAAAATACCAAACATTCATAAAAAAAACTATCAATATCATGGTGGTATTGTTTTATGAATTAAAAAAAAATTGTAAACTTAGTAATTTTAGGATACGGATATACCTTAAGAAACTCAGAACATCAATTTTATATGTCTAATGATAGTAACTTCATGAAGTTACAAGTCACTTCATGAAATGTCTAATTTTACTATCATAAAGTAATAATTGAGGTCCGATGCAAAGTCAACTTTATCCATTTTTTTAATCGATAAATCAATTGAATATCGATATATTTATTAATAGGCATCGAAAACACCAAACATTCATAAAAAAGGTTCAATATCATGGTGGTATTGTTTTATGAATTAAAAAAATTGTAAACTTAGTAATTTTAGGATACGGGTATACCTTAACAAACTCAGAACATCAATTTTATATGTCTAATGATAGTAACTTCATGAAGTTACAAGTCACTTCATGAAATGTCTAATTTTACTATCATAAAGCAATAATTGCGGTCCGATGCAAAGTCAACTTTATCCATTTTTTTAATCGATAAATCAATTGGATATCGATATTTTTATTGAGAGAGATATAAAACGCTAAACAGCGTTATAAAAAAATATTTATATCACAGTGAATGCCGACTTTGCCCTAATGTGTGTAAACAATTTGATAAAAGGACAATCGCCAAAATAAATTTGGAATTTTTTTTTAAATGCTAATAATATTTAGAAAACAGTTTTCAAATGCATTAAAATGTTTCACGACCTTTGTATTTAATAATATTTTTGCTTTCACGTTAAAAACAAATATATACATTCATATTCTTTAAAATGCTGTTACATTTCTTTTTTTATACAGGGAATATTGGGTGATGTGAAAAATTTCTTTTATTTGTCTTTAAGTAATTAAAATAAAGTCACAATAATTTGTTGGCATAAACCTAAGCAATAAAACTAACGTATGCAAAATTTGATTATTTTATTTATTCCTAGAGGTCCTCATAGGTTTGCAACGCAAACCACTTTTCGCTTCGCTCGCTAAAAGGTAGGACACAAAAACAATGTGTCATGGTAACAATAATTTTTTAATTATACTAAAAACTTTATTACTAAACACTTTATTACTAAAAACTTTATTACTAAAAACTTTATTACTAAAAACTTTATTACTAAAAACTTTATTACTAAAAACTTTATTACTAAAAACTTTATTACTAAAAACTTTATTACTAAAAACTTTATTACTAAAAACTTTATTACTAAAAACTTTATTACTAAAAACTTTATTACTAAAAACTTTAAAAGTTAAAACTGTAAATTTAAATTAATATTCATCTTGGCATGAATACATTTTTTCGCCGTGTAAATCAATATAAAATCATTTAAACTAATTTCTTTTTAACTATAAATGAAAACAATGGTACCACTGCCAAGCCTACTATTATTTATTATTTCCCACGTTATGTTCACCCCTTTCCTGCGTTTTAGTTAAATTTCTAACATTAGTGGTAGTTTGTTTTGGCCATTATTGACGTTATGCTTAACCATAATCTTGCCTACCAGAAGTGTGTAATTTACTGAGTTAATACGTCATAAAATTGAAGCTCATAGAAATCTAGTTTCCAAAATTGTCAACAGATGGCGCCACTTCAATTTAATGTTTGGCAAAGCGTTTTTCAAAAGTTCTATTTTTTTTAATATAATAAGGCTTATATTCTTCTTAATTTAAGATGACATCATCAAAATAATTATTTACCCATGAATTGAAGGGGTCAATCGTCAAAATGGCTTACATAATGGCAAAAAAAAAATGCAGGCGCAACAGAATTTTGTAAACAAACTAACTGTTGCCATTCCGCGTTGAGAAAAACAGCGTTTTTCAATCACCGCGTAAGATAATTATATAAAAAGATTATTTTTCAATTTATACTTATTGAAAAAAAATTACCCCCTTGAGTGACGTGCATTTACTTCAACCAACTTTAAATCACATTCACAAAAAACATTTAAAATTTAAGCACATCAAATCACGAAACTCGTTTCATCCACAAACTCCTCCCCTCCCCCCCCCCCCTTGTGTCACCCTCATCCACCCTTCCGTTGCTGAACTCTCATTTTCTCACTACTCATTCACCATCCCCCACAAAGTAATGGACTGCTAGAGAGGGGGAGAATAGGTTGTGTAGGGGGGGATGAAACAACCGCGATTAACTCCTCCCCCCCCCCCCAGCGGTGTGAATCAAAAGGGCAAACGATTGTTTTCGCCTCGATGAAAGGGTGATGGTCCATGGATTTGACCCCTCGCAAATAGAATTCAGGGGAAGGGGGGGGGGAAGGGAGCAGACGACTTGAGACAAAGGCCCTTTCTCTTCCTCCTCCCCCTTTGTTCGATGTCGTCACACCTAAATATCATAAGGCAGGGATGGACAGTCGAAGTCTTTTGTTAGAGGATGAGGGGTCGTGTGTTGGCTGTGTGGAGAACTTTGTGCCCGATTGCAATCCTGTGTAGTTGTAGTAATTACTGTGTAGTTACCAACCCAGCAAAAAAAGGCAGCATGAAACCTTCATGAAAATTGTTAAAATTTAAGGTTTTCTGAAGGTTTTATAAAGGATATTGAAACAAAAAAACTGCAGCTTTTTTGAAGTTTTTAATTTTCCTGCATAAAACCTTTAAAATATCTGCATTTTCCCTTCATGATTAAAAATTGAAGGTTTTTTGCAGGTTTTTATGAAGGACATTGAAACAAAAACCTTTAATTTTATAGATCTTCAAAAAAACTGCAGTTTTTCTGTATAAAACCTTGAATTTCAACATTTTGATGAAGGTTTTTTGCTGACTTTTTTTGCTGGGTAGCTGTTGCACTCCCCCGAAGATATATATGAATGCGTTTATACACTGAAAAAAAATGCTTAAAAATGAGTACATGGACGTACTCGTTTTCTTTGAGTACAATTGCTTCGTAAATGAGAGATGACGTACTCAAATTATTGTAACCGTACTGTCGCAAAAAATGAACAGTGTGATTTAATATTGCTAATCTCGGCTTCTGTTTAAGCCATTTTAACAAAGCGACTTGACAAAATAGTTATTCAGAAGATGGTTTTACCATATTATTTGATATCGATTGCTTAAATGGAAACTGAGCAACTACAACTCAATTAGCTTACTTTCCATTCTTTTGGCGCACTTTTTTAACATTTATTCTGTTTATAACTTCTTCACGTCGCTGTGGTGGTACAACGGATATGTCCATGGATTTCGCTGCGGACGACATCAGGTAGATAGATTGGGTTCGATTCCCGACAAGTTCTGGTTATAATTGTTTAAGTGATTTATGAAGGCAGGCAGTGTAGGCAAGCAACTCCTCTTTTTATTTATTTTAATCATTTTTGAGTACATGTCTTTTTCAAAAATGAAACTTATGTATTCGGAGCTATGATAAGCATCGAAAGTAATCAAAAATGAGTACATTTTACTTATTTTTAAGTTTATATTTTTATCAGAGTATAACAAATATATGTTATTTGTTGTATAAAAAAATACATGGGTTGATTCACAATTCCCACACTATTAAAATTAGATACTCATAAATAAATAAAATGTACTCATTTTTTATTATATTCGATGCTTATCATGGCTCCGAATACATACGTGTTCATTTTGAAAAAGACGTGTACTCAAAAATAAGTACAATACATAAAAGAGCAGATGTTAGCCTACATAGACTGAATTCATAAATCACATACGATAAATATCAACAATTACAACCAAGACTTACCGGGAATCGAACCTTGGTCCTTAGGTATTGCAGCCCAGTTCCTTATCCGTTGTACTAACAGGGCGAAGTGAAGAATTTATAGACAGAAGAAGTGTTAAAAATACGTGCCAAAAGAATGGAAAGTAAGATAATTAATTGTAATAGCTCAGTCTCCATTTAAACAATCGACATCAAATAACGTCGAAAACCATCTTCTGAATAAATATTTTAAGTGTGTCAGGTCGCTTTGTTAAGATGGCTTGAACACACACAAGCTGAGATTAGCAATATTAAATCCCACTGCTCATTTTTGGAAAAGTATGATGACTTAAATTTGAGTACGTCATCCCTCATTTACGATGCGATTGTACTCACAGAAAAACCAGTATATTCAGGTACTCATTTTTAAGTACAGTTTTTTTTACAGTGTAAACTGTCGACTACCAAAATGGAATTAATAGAAATTGTTGCCATAATCTATCATATAGAACTGTTACAGCAGTTAGTGGAGCAAGATTATCCGAAATGTAACAAATCCCCTTCCCCACGCGGTACAAAGATCAGAACAGAGAGTGGGTTGATAATTATCCAGGTCGACGCGGTTATCTTTTTTTATGCACGACGATAGGTCATTCAGTGTTCACTCTAGGTATTTTTTGAAGGGCGGTCCGCCCTGTCCGCCCTTTTCTCATCTCGAATTCTTTCATTTCGCCCTCTTTTGAATAAATTCCGCCCTTCTTGCCCTTTTCAGTCAAGCACATGCATCATTGCTTCCCTAGTTGTCTTTAATAAAGGCATCGATTAAAAAAATGTGTGTGTAAATCGCAATTAAGTGAATTATGACAGTAGAAAAATAAACTCCTTTATAACTACGTGTGTTGTGAAATCGCGATCATTCCGCGGTAATTACGAGCACGGGGCATTCCACAAATCCTATTGGTTTCCTGTGCCTGCATATGAAATACTAAGTATTTTTTTCTGTGTTTTTTTAAAGAGAATATGGTTTGGGACTAGGTAGGGATTGGTTTGCAAGACTAGACATTTTATTACCAAATTTTGGATTTAAGTATCCTTTTTTATCAGTTTTGTAAGGGATCTGATTCCTAGTTACCGAATTGGTTTTTAGGGAAAACAATAATTTTAAAATGTCAAATTTTAGATTTCAAATAATATTTTCATAAAAAGACATCAATTTTGTAAGGGTCTTTAAAAAATACGATGCATCGTTCCCGGGTCTTTCCTTCGAGATAGGCCCCGAACCGGTAACAATAGCCCACTGTGTAGCTTTGGCGCAATGTCAACCGACAAATCGGAACTTTTTTTGTTGTTTGGTCACGGGTCCGATGTGTCAATGTGTGGCCACGCCCACACAAAACATTTTTTTTTAAAGTGTTCTTTTAAAAACAAGAAGTGCCTTTTCAAAAATGGAGTGCCCTTTTACTGCCCACAGCGCCCTGTCCCTTTTTATTTCTAGATTGAACACTGGGTCATTTATCCTCATTGGATGATTCCCCCAGGGGTTATGGGAGTTTGTCAGGTCGCTACTTTTTTATCTCGCTCAAATTTCTAATGATGAACTTGTACCGATTTTATAGACTTATTCAACTGAAATATTGGACTCAAGAGACGTTAAAACATGTAAAAACTTAAAAAAATTAAATCGATGTTTTTATCCGATGACAATACTTTCATCGGTGTAAATTTCAAATAGCTCAAAAGAAAGTAAAAATATATCACCGAACTCAATAAAACGACCCGATTATCATATCAACCAAGAACAATAATATTCCCCTCAACCCCCACCCTCCCCCTACTTTATCAAAATAACAATGAAATTCCACATAAAAAAAAATAGAACAATGATGAAAGACAAAAGACAGAGAAAAAGCGATTCAGTAAAACAATATTGGCATCACTTCAATAGAACCAAACGATTTTTTTTTCTCTAAAACATTCCAATTTCCACAATACCCAATCACTCCCGGTGGTGTTTTATTTTGATCCAATCATATTCTCCGACAACAATATAGGGAGAGAGATCTTTACAGAATAAAAACAAGAGAATCCCTATACAAAAGAAGAAAAAGGGAATTGTAAATAAGAGAACGAACTAAGCCCCCCCCCCCCCCCGCCCTCTTTTTAGTTTCTTTTGTTATCCCCCCCTCCCTCTGAAATACTTTTGCTAATGCACCGCTAAGCAGTCGTAATTTTTTCCCTTTTTTTCCCTTCTTCGAAGTCCCTTTCTTCTGAGAGCTCCGTCGTATTCAAAGTAAAATAATATGCTTTTGACACAGGCACAGATAGGGGGAAAAAATTGAATGGACTACAATGAAATAAAAGTCCATTTACTTTAATCTGAAATGGTGTCTGTGCAAGGGAGAAGGTCTTTAATGCTTTTCTGTTAGTCAAAGCGATGGGCGTTTAGGGTTTCCTACTGTGTGGGCGGTCGCCAAATATCGCCAATTTTATATAATGCAAAGTTGGGAAACTTTGTTAGGGAGGGCACATTCATTACGTCGCGCTATTTTTCATCCTTTTGTACACCCCACTACACCCATGTCACGCACAGTCACGTTAACATTACCTTAGCCTCTCCCCTCCTATGTCACGCACAGTCACGTTAACCTCACTTTAGCTTCTCCAACCAAAATGCCACGCACTGTTACGTAAGCCTCTCTTCCCTCCTATGTCACGCACTGTCACGTTAGCCTTACCATTGTAATTTTCCTTCTATGTCACGCACAGTCACGTTAACCTCACTTTAGCTTCTCCAACCAAAATGCCACGCACTGTTACGTAAGCCTCTCTTCCCTCCTATGTCACGCACTGTCACGTTAGCCTTACCATTGTAATTTTCCTTCTATGTCACGCACAGTCACGTTAACCTCACATTAGCTTCTCCAACCAAAATGCCACGCACTGTTACGTAAGCCTCTCTTCCCTCCTATGTCACGCACTGTCACGTTAGCCTTACCATTGTAATTTTCCTTCTATGTCACGCACAGTCACGTTAACCTCACTTTAGCTTCTCCAAACAAAATGCCACGCACTGTTACGTTAGCCTCTCTCCCCTCTTATGTCACGCACAGTCACGTTAACATCACTTTAGCCTCTCCACCAAAAATGTTACGCACTGTCACGTTAGCTTTAGCCTCTATCTCCTCTTATGTCACGTACAGTCACGTTAACCTTACCTTAGCATCTCTCCCCTCCTAAGTCACGCACTGCCACGTTAGCCTTATCATTGCCTCTCCCCTCCTATGTCACGCACAGTCACGTTAACCTCACTTTAGCTTCTCCAACCAAAATGCCACGCACTGTTACGTAAGCCTCTCTTCCCTCCTATGTCACGCACTGTCACGTTAGCCTTACCATTGTAATTTTCCTTCTATGTCACGCACAGTCACGTTAACCTCACTTTAGCTTCTCCAACCAAAATGACACGCACTGTTACGTAAGCCTCTCTTCCCTCCTATGTCACGCACTGTCACGTTAGCCATACCATTGTAATTTTCCTTCTATATCACGCACAGTCACGTTAACCTCACTTTAGCTTCTCCAACCAAAATGACACGCACTGTTACGTAAGCCTCTCTTCCCTCCTATGTCACGCACTGTCACGTTAGCCTTACCATTGTAATTTTCCTTCTATATCACGCACAGTCACGTTAACCTCACATTAGCTTCTCCAACCAAAATGCCACGCACTGTTACGTAAGCCTCTCTTCCCTCCTATGTCACGCACTGTCACGTTAGCCTTACCATTGTAATTTTCCTTCTATGTCACGCACAGTCACGTTAACCTCACTTTAGCTTCTCCAAACAAAATGCCACGCACTGTTACGTTAGCCTCTCTTCCCTCCTATGTCACGCACTGTCACGTTAGCCTTACCATTATAATTCTCCTTCTATATCACGCACAGTCACGTTAACCTTACTTTAGCCTCTATTCTCTCCTATGTGACGCACTGTCACATTAGCCTTACTATTGCTTAACCCCTCCTATGTCACGCACAGTCACGTTAACTTCACTTTAGCTTCTCCAACCAAAATGCCACGCACTGTTACGTAAGCCTCTCTTCCCTCCTATGTCACGCACTGTCACGTTAGCCTTACCATTGTAATTTTCCTTCTATATCACGCACAGTCACGTTAACCTCACTTTAGCTTCTCCAACCAAAATGACACGCACTGTTACGTAAGCCTCTCTTCCCTCCTATGTCACGCACTGTCACGTTAGCCTTACCATTGTAATTTTCCTTCTATATCACGCACAGTCACGTTAACCTCACTTTAGCTTCTCCAACCAAAATGACACGCACTGTTACGTAAGCCTCTCTTCCCTCCTATGTCACGCACTGTCACGTTAGCCTTACCATTGTAATTTTCCTTCTATATCACGCACAGTCACGTTAACCTCACATTAGCTTCTCCAACCAAAATGCCACGCACTGTTACGTTAGCCTCTCTTCCCTCCTATGTCACGCACTGTCACGTTAGCCTTACCATTATAATTCTCCTTCTATATCACGCACAGTCACGTTAACCTCACTTTAGCTTCTCCAAACAAAATGCCACGCACTGTTACGTTAGCCTCTCTTCCCTCCTATGTCACGCACTGTCACGTTAGCCTTACCATTATAATTCTCCTTCTATATCACGCACAGTCACGTTAACCTTACTTTAGCCTCTATTCTCTCCTATGTGACGCACTGTCACATTAGCCTTACTATTGCTTAACCCCTCCTATGTCACGCACAGTCACGTTAACTTCACTTTAGCTTCTCCAACCAAAATGCCACGCACTGTTACGTAAGCCTCTCTTCCCTCCTATGTCACGCACTGTCACGTTAGCCTTACCATTGTAATTTTCCTTCTATGTCACGCACAGTCACGTTAACCTCACTTTAGCTTCTCCAAACAAAATGCCACGCACTGTTACGTTAGCCTCTCTTCCCTCCTATGTCACGCACTGTCACGTTAGCCTTACCATTGTAATTTTCCTTCTATATCACGCACAGTCACGTTAACCTCACATTAGCTTCTCCAACCAAAATGCCACGCACTGTTACGTAAGCCTCTCTTCCCTCCTATGTCACGCACTGTCACGTTAGCCTTACCATTGTAATTTTCCTTCTATGTCACGCACAGTCACGTTAAACTCACTTTAGCTTCTCCAAACAAAATGCCACGCACTGTTACGTTAGCCTCTCTTCCCTCCTATGTCACGCACTGTCACGTTAGCCTTATCATTGCCTCTCCCCTCCTATGTCACGCACAGTCACGTTAGCTTTAGCCTCTCGCCCTTTCTATGTCACGCACTGTCACGTTAGCCTTATCATTGCCTCTCCCCTCCTATGTCACGCATAGTCACGTTAGCTTTAGCCTCTCGCCCCTTCTATGTCACGAACTGTCACGTTAGCCTTATCATTGCCTCTCCCCTCCTATGTCACGCACAGTCACGTTAGCTTTAGCCTCTCGCCCCTTCTATGTCACGCACTGTCACGTTAGCCTTATCATTGCATCTCCCCTCCTATGTCACCCACAATCACGTTAGCTTTAGCCTCTCGCCCCTTCTATGTCACGCACTGTCACGTTAGCCTTACCATTGTAATTTTCCTTCTATATCACGCACAGTCACGTTAACCTCACATTAGCTTCTCCAACCAAAATGCCACGCACTGTTACGTAAGCCTCTCTTCCCTCCTATGTCACGCACTGTCACGTTAGCCTTACCATTGTAATTTTCTTTCTATATCACGCACAGTCACGTTAACCTCACATTAGCTTCTCCAACCAAAATGCCACGCACTGTTACGTAAGCCTCTCTTCCCTCCTATGTCACGCACTGTCACGTTAGCCTTACCATTGTAATTTTCCTTCTATGTCACGCACAGTCACGTTAACCTCACTTTAGCTTCTCCAAACAAAATGCCACGCACTGTTACGTTAGCCTCTCTTCCCTCCTATGTCACGCACTGTCACGTTAGCCTTACCATTATAATTCTCCTTCTATATCACGCACAGTCACGTTAACCTTACTTTAGCCTCTATTCTCTCCTATGTGACGCACTGTCACATTAGCCTTACTATTGCTTAACCCCTCCTATGTCACGCACATACACGTTAGCCTTACCTTACCCTCTATCCCCTCCTATGTCACGCACTGTCACGTTAGCCTTATCATAGCCTCTCCCCTCTTATGTCACGCACAGTCACGTTAACATCACTTTAGCCTCTCCACCAAAAATGTTACGCACTGTCACGTTAGCTTTAGCCTCTATCTCCTCTTATGTCACGTACAGTCACGTTAACCTTACCTTAGCATCTCTCCCCTCCTAAGTCACGCACTGCCACGTTAGCCTTATCATTGCCTCTCCCCTCCTATGTCAC
This sequence comes from Troglohyphantes excavatus, assembly GCA_963932185.1. Classification (NCBI taxonomy): domain Eukaryota; kingdom Metazoa; phylum Arthropoda; class Arachnida; order Araneae; family Linyphiidae; genus Troglohyphantes; species Troglohyphantes excavatus. The sequence continues at coordinate 46,906,227 of OZ010678.1, forward strand.
GCACAGTCACGTTAGCTTTAGCCTCTCGCCCCTTCTATGTCACGCACTGTCACGTTAGCCTTATCATTGCATCTCCCCTCCTATGTCACGCACAGTCACGTTAGCTTTAGCCTCTCGCCCTTTCTATGTCACGCACTGTCACGTTAGCCTTATCATTGCCTCTCCCCTCCTATGTCACGCATAGTCACGTTAGCTTTAGCCTCTCGCCCCTTCTATGTCACGCACTGTCACGTTAGCCTTATCATTGCCTCTCCCCTCCTATGTCACGCACAGTCACGTTAGCTTTAGCCTCTCGCCCCTTCTATGTCACGCACTGTCACGTTAGCCTTATCATTGCCTCTCCCCTCCTATGTCACGCACAGTCACGTTAGCTTTAGCCTCTCGCCCCTTCTATGTCACGCACTGTCACGTTAGCCTTATCATTGCATCTCCCCTCCTATGTCACCCACAATCACGTTAGCTTTAGCCTCTCGCCCCTTCTATGTCACGCACTGTCACGTTAGCCTTATCATTGCCTCTCCCCTCCTATGTCACCCACAATCACGTTAGCTTTAGCCTCTCTCCCCTCCTATGTCAGGCACTGTCACGTTAGCCTTACCCCCTCACCTGTCAAGTCATGATCATGAGTCACAAACTTTTAGTACGTTCCTTAACCACTAAGACCTTCTACCTTATGTCACACCGCGGTCACGCGTGGTAGATCCTCTCCTTTTTATACGTGAACAACTCCTTAGTATGGAGCTGTGTTTATTACGTCACTCATCCTTGTAAAAAGAACCCCAACTAAACAGAGGACCTCAGAAGCAAAAGTAGATATATCCAGCAAACTTGAACATTACACTATTAAAAATAGGTACTCAAACATAAATAAAATATACTCATTTTTGGGTACATTGATGTTTATCATAGATCCGAATACATAAACTTTATTTTTGAAAAAGACAGACACTCAAAAATGAGTAAAATTGAATAAAAAGAGCAGATGCTGGCCTACATAGGCTGCCTTCATAAATCACGTTCAATAAAGATCGACAATTACAACCAAGACTTAGCGGGAATCGAAACCGATCCTTCGGCATCACAGTCCAGTGCCTATCCGTGTACTACCACGGCGAAGTGAATAAGTTATAAACATAAGACTTGTTTAAAAGGTGTACCAAAAGAATGAGAAGTAAAATAATTGAATTGTAAAAACTCAGTTTTCATTGAAGCAATCGACATCAAATTATTTGGAAAAACCTCATCTGAAGAACTATTTTAAGTGTGTCAGGTAGCTTTGTTAAGAAAGCTGGAACAGAAGCTGAGATTATAAATATTAAATCACACTGCGCATTTTTGGGAATGTAAGGTTACCTATATTTGAGTACCTCGTCGGCTCATTTACTATGCAATTGCACTCACAGAAAAACGAGTATGTTCAGGTACTCATTTTTAAGTACCTTTTTTTACAGTGTAAAAATACAAATATTGATGAGAAACAAGAAGCTCAAGACCCAACAAGGTTGGTCCATCTAGTACCTCCCAAATATCCCTCAATATGAATATCTAACTTCTTCTTAAAATCCTTTACTTCTGCACAGTTAACAATATTCACTGACAAGTTGTTCCATTTGTCTATTACTTCGAGCATGGATTCTTCATAGTAGAGAAAACATATCTTTGTAATCTCGCTAACATCAAAGTGAGACCAACATGTGTATGGCCTCAGACACGTGGTTAATGACGTCATTCCATTCATAAATTTTCACTGTTACCCAATTCATCAGCCAATCGCGAGTATTTTTTAATTCATAATTTTGAAAAGAAGTCACGTGTCCGAGGCCATTCGGTCTGAGATGTTGGTTTCACAATTATGACGCCATATTCGCTCAACTACAGTCCATTCATGCTCGAAGGTCTATTACCCTATTACGTCAGCGATAGTCTGTTTTCTGATTGGCTGGAATGTGGATATAGCGGGTTTTGCTTCCTGAGCTAAAACAAGATGGCGACACATCAAGTTGCAAAACCAGTTAAAAGCCTTTATCCAGTTGCAAAAGAAGTTACGTAAATTTTTTAATTTTCGGTTGTAACTCTATCCATACTTTTTTAACACTCATTTTATTGAAAATTATTTGCAATTTTCCGTCACTTTTAGAATATTTTTTTATTTATTACAGTATTAACAATAGCTGTTTTAACAGCTGCGATTTACTCAAAAAAGCTTTCAGTGCACATGGCTGAAATCTGATCAGGGTCCAAATTCCCGACGTCTATTGAAGGCGTTGGGTGCCAGTTCAGGTGTTTCCTCGTCATCTGACCATGGTTCTAAAATACGAGGCATCGTTCCCGGGTCTTTCCTTCCAGATAGCCCCGAACCATCGCCAATAGCCCACTGTGCAGTTCTAGTGCGACGTTAATTAACCAACCAACCAACCGATTGGTCGCCAACAGCCCACTGTGCAGCTCTAGTGCTACGTTAATTAACCAACCAACCAACCGATTGGTCGCCAACAGCCCACTGTGCAGCTCTAGTGCGACGTTAATTAACCAACCAACCGATTGGTCGCCAACAGCCCACTGTGCAGCTCTAGTGCGACGTTAATTAACCAAACCAAACAGAACTGTTAGGAAGATGTGTTTCCTGCCAAACGCTAAACGTCAAGGGAGTCGTATCTCCCAAAACATGTCCAGATTTGATGGACTTTTATTGCGTATTTTAAAGTTGTGTTTGTATTTTAATATTCTTAACGCAATGTTCCATAAGACGAGTTTTTATCTAATACGCCGTCTTATCAGGGATTTTGCACTCTAACTTGTAAAGAATGCGACTGCAAAAAGAGAAAAATATATAGGTATACATACACACTATGAAAAACGAAAATCGGCCAAAAATTCCAAAATAATTTTTTGGTGTTATTCCCCAATTCATTATCTTTCAGATGATACCAAGATTGAATAAATATTCCGAAAATATTCTCCCTCAAAAAAAAAATCGACACCCCTCGCCAACCGGAGCGATCCATCGCCAATCATCAACACCCCCCACAAACCCTCATGAAAAGCGAGCGTCTTAAAGCATTGAGGGATGGCTCCTTAGAATAAAAGGTGTCTAAAGGAATCGAGGGGGGGGGGGAGGGATATGACATCCCGCATTTTGAATGGCAGAAGACCACTCTAGTGCCGCCACACTCCCCCCCCGACCAGTTCTCCTCTCTCTCTCTCTCTCGCCAAGATCTTTTGTTCGACGTGTACATATCTTATTCGGCTTTGTATGACACGGGCCATAGAAGGCATTCACGCCCGCTGCCCATTGTTGTACCCAACAGAATTGTTAACACAGGTCTCTCTCGCAGCACAAAGGGGACCGTCAGAACAATACCTCAGCGGCAGTTATCTAGTGGGGGGGTTGGGGGAGTTGATACCCCCCCCCTTTTCTTCTCTACTGAAAAGAGGAAAAGGTAGGGGGGGTTGATTCTGATTCTGATTTAACTCTATCGATCTCTTATTATATAGTGTGATCTCCTCTTGCTTTCTGAAGATGATGGTTTGCGGGGGCGTGAGGGGGGGGGGCTTTTGCGCTGGGGAGTTATGAAGAGGGGGGAGGGGGCGTCATAATCATTTTGGTTGGGAATGAATCCCTTTTCAACTTGACCAGGAAGGGGGGGGGGAGGGGGAGATGGTTGAATGAACGTCGCGCTGGAGCTACAAGAGGTGAGAGGGAAAGTGAAAACGATAGAATAGGTGGGCGGCCAGCGATTGCTTGCCTAAATTTTTACTCTAGTTTTGGTTTGGTTAAAAAACGGCGCACTAGAGCTGCCCTCTGTGAAGCAATAGAGTTGGGGGGAAAAAATTCCAACTGTAACATATTTTACGAGAATTTGAAAAATCAGGCAGTTTGACGATTCTTATAAATGTGTTCTTTTACTTATGACAGGACGACTGGTAATAAAATTATTAGTTAGGTGGAAAAATTCCAACTGTAACATGTTTTACGAGAATTTGAAATTTCAGGCAGTTTGCTGATTCTGATATATGTTTTCTTTTCCTTATGACAGCAAGGCCGGTACTAAAATTAAGAGTTGGGGGGGGGGGGGGGATTCCAACTGTAACATGTTTTACGAGAATTTGAAATTTCAGGCTGTTTCCTATTTCACAAAAGTAAACTGAGCTATTAAAACCCACTTTGTGTGCGCCAGCACAGTATTTTCGACAACTTCGCTTTTTAATTCCAGATTGCACTTTCAAAATGAATACAAAACAGACGTCAGGACCAATTGTGTTGGGCAGCATGTACAAAGGGACCTTCTGGAAGGACCTTCTAGAAGGACTTGCCTTACGTTCAATCATTTAATTAAATTTTAACTTAAAATTTTCGTGGAAATTCTTAAATCTATAGTCAACTAAACATCTGGTACTGTAGAACTTGTTTCCCTACAACGGTGTATCAAAGTTAGCAATGTTAAAAATTAACTAATAAAACTTGCGATTAACGGGAGCATGTGTTTCAATTGTTCATGGAGCCCCAGTTGCTCAGTTGGTAAGGCGTTCAGCTACTAATCAGAGGATTGGTGGTTCGAATCCGCGAAATGGACTTGACATAGAAAAGTAAAAAAGTAGTGATCTTGCGATCGGAGGGTTGCCAGCTTCGCTACAAAAATACTAGTATGTCGTCCAGAATATCCAACAAATTATACTGTCGTGTATACGGGACTAGTGCACGATACATCTGATCGGGGTCCAAAGTCCCGACGTCTGTTAAAGGCGTTGGGTGCCAGTTCAGGTGTTTCCTCGTAGTCTTACCATGGTTCTAAAATAACGAGGTGCATGTATGAATGTGTGTGTATGTGTTCCCGGGTCTTTCCTTCGAGACTGACCCCGAACCATCGCCAATAGCCCACTGTGCAGCTCTAGTGCGACGTTAATTAACAAAACCAACCAACCCAAACCAATTGTTCATGTTTTTATTTAAATCCACTGAATATGGGACACTATAGTTCTCCTCACTGTGTATCTCTTTTCTGAAAATGTATTCCTTTTACTTTATTTAAAAACATAATTAAAAGGTAATTCAATTTATTGAAAATTTAATTCAAATGGGTTTGGTTTGGTTAATTAACGTCGCACTAGAGCTGCATAGTGGACTATTGGTGACGGTTCGGGCCTATCTTTAAGGAAATACCCGGGAACGATGCCTCGTATTTTTGAACCATGGTCAGATGACGAGGACAACACCTGAGCTGGCATCCAACGCCTTCAATAGACGTCGGGACTTTGGACCCCGATCTGATGTATCGTGCACCAGTCCAGTATACACGCCGTTATTTTTTGTGGATGTTCTGGACGACATTCTAGTATTTTGGTAGCGAAGTTGGCAACCCTCCGATCGTAATATCACTACTTTTTACTATTCTTTAGTCTAGTCCATCGCAAGGTTTTGAACCGGGGACCCTTGGATTCTCAGCTGACGCCTAATCCACTCGGCCACGGAGACCTTAATTCAAATGAAAAGGCATTTTCGTATAACTTTTTTTGCTGTAAAACTTCATTGATCATGTAAACAACCTAAATGTTTAAAAAGGAGCAAAGGAGAAAAATGTCAGATTAATACGTTTCTGTACAACGTTTTTCACTGCGAGGATACTTCTATTGCAGAGTAAACAACTTCAAGGCGTGAAAAAGAAGTAAAGAAGAACATAACCTTATATTTATCTAATCGATATATCTTCTCGCATAATTCTTTTTACAACGTAGGTATTCCTATCTTTTTTTGCATAAAATAATTTTTTTTTTTTTAAAAAAAAAGGAAAACCGACTTTTAAGAAAATGCGCTAAAAGTTAAAAAAATAATTTTTAATTTTACGACCAAGTTGAAGAATTTGAATTATTTAATATCAATTTTATACTTATTAAAACTTTTTGAAATCGGCGCCAAAATTTAGGTATGATTTTTGTAAATTGGCACCAACTTCAAAATGTTGTAATAAGTATTAAACTGATATTAAATAATTATTTTTTTTTCAATTTAGTCGTAAAAATAAAAAATATTTTTTACTTTTTAGCGCATTTTCCTTAAGTCGGTTTTCCGTTTTTTAAAAAAGATTTTATTTTTCCCTTTTTAGTTTTTAATTTAGTAGGGGGCTTCGCCCCTGCTATTATTCAACAAGATATTCAATTATGAACTTGTGCACAACAATGTATATTGTAAAACAATCCCTATTAATGCCACTAAATGCTGGTTCAACGAAATGTCATTGTTGTACAACTTCTGTTAAACAATGAAAATATTTTGAAGACGGATTAATTGTTTAAAAAACTCCGGTTTATCGACATTTTTGAATATGTAACAGCCTAATAACCGATTTTTTTTTTTTTTTTTTTTTTTTTTTTTTTGTGCAGATATTGCTTAAGCCGATTTTTCTCTATCCAACAAAACAAGAATTTTTTAAATCAGACAATTTTTTTTTTTCAAACGGTCCGGTAATTTGAGAATTCCGGATAGTTAAATGACGTATAACCGGATTTGTTTCTTCTTTTTTTTTTTTCAAATTGCTCCCAAGTGAAACATCGCCTATCCAACAAAAAAAAATTGTGCAAATATCTGAATTAGAACCGAAATCCCGCGCGAACATACATAAAAAAAATACATAACGGTCGAATTGATAACCTCTCGATGTGGCGGTTTTATTTTGGAGTTTTGGTTGGCGCGTTGTTCAGTCGGTTAAAAATCATTCAACACGAAAAAGGAGCATAAAAGAACATTCCACTTCAGTTCCAAGCAAAAAATATGTTTCTGTACAATTCTCTTCACTGCGGGTGTAATTCTATAGCCAAGTAAACAACTGTAAAGGGCGAATGCATACTAAAGAATTTGGCACATTCAAGATATGTTTCCACATAACTTTTTTAACTTTTTTAGCGAAGCAAAACAAAAAGGTAAAAGGAATAAAGGCAAAATTAACACCAGTATCCGAAATATCTCTTTATATAGTAATTATTTTTTATTAAAAAAAATTCATAGTTTGAAATGCAATGTTTATATATATCATGTGTCGTTAATATTTGAAAGATGCACAGGAAGAAAGAAAACGATCCAACCAAAGGAAAATCACATTCTAATCTTATATCGATTTTCTTTTTTATAAAAAATACTTTTTATTGTTTCTACCATTTGATACCTTGGTACAATAAAAGTAAAACTAGTTAAGGAACAGATGTAGTATAGCACATTTGGCGCGTTTTTGTTTTTGGCGACGAAAAATTGCCGTTAAACAGTGCTATGACGTCATAGGGTTGCCAGATTGAAAGTCGCCACAAGAATCGGAACATACCAACAATGTCAGGTGGGGTTGCCATAGTATAAAATTATCGCCTCTATAAAACACGCCAAAAAAAAACTCGGTCGCCAAATGTCCTATACTACATCTGTACACTAGTTAATAAAAATCAATGAAATTTCTTTTGTACCACAACAATGTGTGATCATTTGACATGAATACGTATTTCATTTCAGTACGGGTATATAATTGCACTGAGTCGCATAATAAAATACGACATTAGTATAATCCTTATAACTCCACGTGGAATCATCCTGTTTGGATTAATTACTTACCATCGTGTAGAGTAAGAGAAGACGTTTCGAACAGACATATTTTTAACAAATTACGCCATCTAACCTTCGTACTACGTGAGGGGGGGGGGGGGGGCGACCAACTGCAGTATTCAATTCCGCCCCATAACACATCGTGGAAACATTTTATAGGGATAAATGACATACCATCGTGTAGACGAAGATAGGGCGCGTCGATGAGGCTGATTATTAAATCATTCCTCCCTCTGATCTTTGTACCACGTGGGATGTGACAAACTGCAGTATTCAATTCCACTCAACAACTCTACGTCGAAACATTCTATGAGGATAAATGACATACCATCGTGTAGACGAAGATAGGTCACGTCGACTAGGATGGTTATTAACCTATTCCTCCCTCTGATCTTTGTACCACGTGGGAGGCGACAAACTGAAGTATTCAATTCCGCCCCAAAACACATTGTGGAAACATTCTATACGGATAAATGACATACCATCGTGTAGACGAAGATAGGGTGCTCGACAAGAATAATTATTAAACCATTCCTCCTTCTGATATTTGAACCACGTGGGTGGATCGCCCAACTGCAGTATTCAATTCCGCTTCACAACTTTACAAGGAAATATTCTACGATGATAAATGACATACCATCGTGTAGACTAAGACAACCGGCGTCGACCAGGCTTAATATTAACCCATTCTTCCCTCTGATTTTTGTACCACGAGGGGGATCGACCAACTGCAGTATACAATTCCGCCCCACAACTCTACTTGAAAACATTTTATGGGGATGAATGGCATACCATAGTGTGCACGAAGATATGCCACGTCGACAAGAGTGATTATTAACTCATTCCTCCTTCTGATCTTTGTACCATGCGTGGTCCACAAGTATTCACAAACTAAACTTTGCGGAACAGTGCAGATTGTACCTACCCTCTTTTTTAAGTTAACAATTCATTTAAAATGAATATATTCCGACCCCAATAGCCCATTGTGTAGATCTAGAGCGACGCTAATTGAATACAATCTTATTGTAATTTTCATATTAATTTAATAAAAGCATGTAAAAAGTACATCTACTTTTAAATCACACACTAAAATAAAATTAAACCGCACGATTAAAACACTAAAGGCTTTATTGCAAAATCAATAAACTGTTGTCCTGTGCTTTAAAATTAACTTAAAATTATATTAAACAAAAATACTTTTAGCTCAACCGAATCTCCCCGCCAGGTTTAAATTAAAAGAGGATTTAACCAAGCTTTAATTTATGCGAGTATAATAATAATAATAATAAAGAAAACCCATCTAAACATATTCATTAAAGACCAAATAAAATATTCAACTACAAAAAAAAAAAAATCAATATCTTTTCTTAAACATTCAAAACCACAAGTTTTTTTTTTTTCAAAAAATAATTTTACATCTTACTAGTAGACAACAAAGACGAAGCATAAGTCTTCAAAATTCTGAAGCGAATATTTAATAAGTACCCAACAATAGGCTTTAAACATTACAAAAGGTTTTAGCTGGTATACAATGGATGTGAATGCGAAGCTTTGTTCGGGCTTGCTATTCAAAACATAAGACCATATTATACTATGTTTAATCTAATTGCTTATTTACATCAAAACAAGGGGCATGGAGAATTCTCTCATCCAAATATGGCGGGAGAAAAAATACGAAATTGGGATGATTAAATGTTTTGAATGTGACGTCACTATAATTGGCGTGTTCTCTGCAAAATGGCGTAAGTACCGAAAATCGACAAACATCATTGTCTAGTGCCAGAAAACTTGGTCTATCATCTGGTTTGGTTTTGTTAAATAACGTCGCACTAGAGCTGCACAGTGGGCTATTGACGACGGTTCGGGGTCAATCTCGAAGGAAAGACCCGGGAACACATACACATACACACATTCATTCATACATGCACCTCGTTATTTTAGAACCATGGTCAGATGACGAGGAAACACCTGAACTGGCACCCAACGCCTTCAATAGACGTCGGGACTTTGGACCCCGATCAGAAGTATCGTGCACCAGTCCCGTATACACGCCAGTATAATTTGTTGGATATTCTGGGCTACTTTCTAGTATTTTTGTAGCGAAGCTGGCAACCCTCCGATCGCAAGATCACTACTTTTTTACTTTTCTATGTCAAGTCCATTTCACGGATTCGAATTACCAATCCTCTGATTAGTAGCTGAACGCCTTACCAACTGAGCAACTGGGGCTCCGTCTATCATCTGAGCAAGTAGCGAGGGTCATATTAAAATTTTCAGTTCAACGATGTACCGGATCTTGGTGCAAAACAGAGGTCTGCAGCAAATTACACCATATTATGGTGGAATCTAGGTTGAAACAAAAACCCTTTATCGGAAAAAAGAGGAGGTTTCACCGATAATTGGTTCAACCTCTTTAACTGCAACAGAAATTTTCGCTGTCGCCACATCAACAAGCCCAGGAATTAGGGATGTGAAATGTATGTTCTTTTTAAAGAACAGGTGTTCCCTGTTCCTGTTCTTTTTAAAACAACTGTTCTTTAACCTGTTCTTTTCAGAAAACTGTTCTTTTTTTTTAGAACTTTTTGTGTGTAGTATTTTTAAACTTAAAACCATAAAAATTACAAATGCTGATTAATTTTATTTTATATAGTAAATAATTAAAAATAAACAAAGGATCTATAATTTTCAAAATAAGAAAACTATTAATAATTAGGTTAAATTCATATCGACATTTCAGAAAATAATACATTACAAAAATTTTTACAGAAAAAACAGAAAAATTAAAAATTTTATTGCTGGCTTTCAAAATCAGATGTAATGGTGATAAAAGTTTTAATATAGCAAATTCCTAGTTTCAATAACGCACAATTCTAATAATTTAGAGCAGTAATATATATGAATTATAAAGAAAATTATAAGTTCCTTGAAGGGATCTCTAGGACGCAAGCATTTTTCATATATTTATATGTTATTATAATACATTTTATTCCTAAATCAATAAGCATTGCAAATTTGTAATAATTTGCTTGCTAGTTTGTAGATTGAAAGGAAATGAAGGTCAAATAAAAATAATATTTTAATAGCTATTCATTTGTTAAGATTTCAAAAATAAAATCCGAAAGGAAAACTCATTTCAAGAACTTCTGAGTGTCTCCAATGTTCAAGATATGACAAAAGTTATAGTAATAAAAAGTTACATTCATCTCTTTCAAGTACAGTAAATAACGTAATACACTAATATTTCTATACACCATTAAAGTACAAATATACAAAACAACAGAAAATAATTAGCTGTTTCACCCAAATATCCGAACCATTAATATATACATTTTTTACAAGAACGATTACACCTACATATAGTACATACTGCTATAGATTTAGAGGAATCGGTTACATTAAAATAGTTACATACATGTGAAGACCTTTTCAAGATTATATTGAAATCAGAGTTTAAAAATTAACATGATAATCCTATTTAATTTTAAAATAAATAGTAACTACTTTTGAATGTTCATATCGCATAGTCTACAGATCAGCAAGTAAGGAACAGAGAAAATGCGTATAAATACAAGTCCGCTGAAAATGAATTGCCACCGACTCTCTAAATCCCAACAGATCGCATTCCTTTTCTAACTTCACCCACACCAGTGAGACAAAGAACCGAGACCGAAACCCTCACAAAAAACACCGACAAGAGTGTTATTTACGTAATCGCATCAACACCCCTTATCCCCACCTCCCATTTAGTAATAGAAAATCACTCCCTCCCCTTCCCGTTTCTAGTAAATCTTATCCTATATCCCGACATCTTTACTAAGATGTCAGTTAAAGTCTTTTGAAGTTCCGTAACGGAAAAAAAAACACGCATCTTTCTTTGTATCAAATTCTGTAACTATTCGTAGAAATTAACAAAAAAAATACTGCCAAAAGCCAAAAAATGTCCATCTGAAAATTTATTTTAAAAAAAAAAACTAATAAAATTAAAGGATTATATTAAGTTATAAAGTTTTGAAAACGACTTACTTATAACTAACTACATGATCAAGAATCTAGTCTAATAGTTTTTAATATATTCTTAATATAAATTTGCAAATCCTTTATTTTAGCTTTTTAATTTAGTACATGTTAAAAATACAAATTACAACATAAAGATATAAATAGAACATTTCTTCAGGGTAGATAATATATATTTTTTAATTTATATAAATTTATCATTTATTACCAAATTTTGTTTTTTTGTATACACATTTAACATAAGAAATTCGGATCAAAATCATTTGCATAATTTTTTTAGAACACAAACAACTAACAAACACAACACGAAATATTCAAATTTTGAAATAATTTTAAAACAACTCGAAGCATGTATAATTTTTATACAAAACATCCTACCTGTAATATTGAATCGGCCATTCCAATTTTTTTCCGTTATGTAATATTTATCATCTAAGACTAACAATTAATATAAAGAAATTTCACAACTATTTATTCAAAATTTTCTTTGTAATGAAATTATGTAAAATATCTTTAGATAATTTGACTACCTTCCCTAAAAGTCATAACAAATCACCTCAAAATAAATGACACAAGCAGTTCAGTAGCCAATTATCATATTATAGAGAGCAAAGTACGCATATCTACTAAAAACAGCTTCAAAAACTAATTAGCCCTGGCCCCTAAAAAGAACAACCCTACTCCGAAAAAGAACACCTGTTCTAAAATAGAACACACGTTTCAAGAAAGAACACCCGTTCCAAAAAAGAACACCCTGCTCTTTAGAACAGGGCTGTTCTTTAGAACAGGGCTGTTCTTTAGAACAGGGCTGTTCTTTAGAACAGGGTTGCTCTTTAGAACAGGTTGCTCTTTAGAACAGGTTGCTCTTAAGAACAGGTTGCTCTTTGGAACACCCTGCTCTTTGGAACACCCTGCTCTTTGGAACACCCTGCTCTTTAGAAGAACAGGGGCGTTCTTTTAGCTGCATTCTGAGCAGAAAGCATATCAGAGTGAAATAATCTTGCAGCACAGTGCGAAAGCGCTGGGCACGGTGGCTCTTAGGGATGTGCGACGTGTGACATCGCACAGGGCCCTGTGTTAAAGCGGCCTAGCGACAAGAAAAAAAAAATTAAAAAAGTAAATAGTAAGAATGGAAATGAATTTCTATTTTTAAAATTGTATTTGCATTATGGAGTGCTCTGGAGTGGAAAGTCGCAACACAGATGTTTTTATATCTTAAACACTGATATGAATTATTGCTTTACTTTAATTTTTAAAAAGTGAAAGGTTTATTCATAAGAGCTGAAATATTTAAATTTTAATTACGTTTTCGTTTCGATTTATAACAAATAATTCAAGGCTTTATTTACTCTAAAAATATCTTTTTTGTCAAAGAAATGTCATTTAATACAATTTAAAATATATTCTGAACAGATAATATTATATTATTTTGTGATAAAAAAATAGTTTTAAATTATAATAAATTTTAGGCCCTCTTATTAATATAAATTATTTTCTTTCATAAAAAGTTCAGAAATATTCTTTGTATTACTTCATACAAATAATTTGTTTTAGAACGTTTTTTAATAATTTGTTTTAAAAATTGGTTTTACATGACATTAAAAGTCCCCGCTAATAGAAAATTTCATTATCATAATTAATATTTCTGAAACATAATTTGAACACTGAAATTTCTACCATGATATGTAAATAAATATTCTCTATATCAATGACATATCCAAAATCTAACTTTTCACACCAAAATATACATATTATAGTGAAACTAACTATTAACTACTAGGAATTATTTAAGCTTTTGTTTAATGTTGATTTTCTTAAAGTGTTGTCGCATTAAAATATTCTTTGACGGATTTTATACCCCTTTCATTACATATATTTCATAAACGCAACTATTAAGCAATTCGATCGTTCGATATAAGTATTAAATTAACTAAGTACTATTAAATTAATCAAATTGCAGATATTGCAATGAAAGTGTTCAATCGATAAGAATCAACGAAACCGCGTAATAAACACAAGTTTTATGAAATGTTAAAAGTTTTATAAAACTTAATACATTTTTATTAAAAAATAAGTGCCTTCTTTTAAAACTAAATTATTGCAAAACACCAAAAGCACTGTTTGTCATTTGAAGTGCTTAAAAATATAAATCTTTAGACAAGACATGTTTAGGATTAGCGATACATCAAGTTAAGATAGAATACATCCGAAAAAAACAGATCAGAAAAAAGAACAGGGTTTCTTTAAATTGAAGAACAGGCTGTTCCTGTTCTTTTTAAAGAACAGGTGAAAAAGAACAGGGTGTTCTTTTTTTTCACATCCCTACCAGGAATCTCCTCCAAGAAAGGCAACGACAAACAAAGGCATCCGTGGCCCACTGGATAAAGGCGTTAAGCTATGGTTTTTTGGTTTGGTTTTGATTAATAAACATCGCACTAGAGCTACACAGTGAGCTATTGGCAACGGTTCGGGGCCTATCTCGAAAGAAAGACCAAGGTATGTCGCCTTGTATTTTTGAACCATGGTTAGATGACGGGACAACACCTGGGCTGGCACCCAACGCCTTCAATAGACGCCGCTATTTTGGATCTCGATCAGATTTATTGTGCACCAGTCCCGTATACACGCCGATAATTTTTGTGGATCTTCGGGACGACTTTTCTAGTATTTTGTAGCAAAGCTGGCAACCCTCCGATCACAAGATCACTACTTTATTACTTTACTTTGTCAAGTCCGTCGCACAGGATCGAAATAGAAATCCTCCGATTCCCAGCTGATTCCTTTATCGACTGGGCCACGGAGGCTCCCAGATATGAATCAGTGGATTCCTAGTTCGATCCCGATCAGTGGACTTGACAAAGAAAAGTAAAAAAAAATTGTGATCTTGCGATGGAAGGGTTGCCAGCATCGCTACAAAAATACTACAACTAAAATACAAAGAAAACTCGAATTTTGGTTCAACCATGAAATGGTGAAGCGGAAATATCAGTTTTTTTGCAAGTTTCACCACTAAATGGTATCCATGGTAGCACCATAAAATGGGGAAACTAATCACCAAATGTTGGTTGCAGCTAAATGGGTACCAAATTGTGATGCAAAATCGTAATAATTTTTAACAGTGTAGTTCCATAGGTTGACTGAGGCCTCCGTTACCGAGATATTAAAGGCGTCAGCTGGGAATCCGAAGATTCCTGGTTCGATCCTAGGCGATGGACTTGACAAAGAAAATTAAAAAGAAGTAGTGATTTTGTGATTGGAAGGTTGCCAGCTTCGTTACAAAATCCTAGAAAAGTCGTCCAGAACATCCGCAAAAATTAACGGCGTGTATACGGGACTGGTGCACGATACATTTGATCGGGGTCCAAAATCCCGACGTCTATTGAAGGCGTTGGGTGCCAGCTCAGGTATTTCCTCGTTATCTGACCATGGTTCTAAAATAACGAGGTGCATGTATGAATGTATGTGCGTGAATGTGTATGTGTTCCCGGGTCTTTCCTTCGAGATTGACTCCGAACCGTCGCCAATAGCCCACTGTGCAGCTCTAGTGCGACGTTAATTAACCAAACCAAAGCAATAGTTTGGTTTGGTTTTGTTAATTAACGTCGCACTAGAGCTGCACAGTGGGATATTGGCGATGGTTCGGGGTCAATCTCGAAGAAAAGACCCGGGAACACTTACACAATCACACACACATTCATACATCTCGTTATTTTAGAACCATGATCAGATGACGAGGAAACATCTGAACTGGCACCAAACGCCTTCAATAGCCGTCGGGACTTTGGACCCCGATCAGATTTATCGTGCACCAGTCCCGTACACACGCCAGTATAATTTGTTGGATATTCTGGACGACTTTCTAGTATTTTTGTAGCGAAGCTGGCAACCCTCTGATCACAAGATCACTACTTTTTTACTTTTCTATGTCAAGTCCATCGCACGGATTCGAACCACCAATCCTCTGATTAGTAACTGAACGCCTTATCAACTGAGCCACTACCAAAGCAATAGATTGTCTAATAATGAGCTGAGTGTCAGTCCACTGAATATTACATTCAAGGCGATTTTCAAACTCTGAACATTTTAATCTCAGAACTCTGTTTTGGGGATTTACACCACTAGAGAGGGAATTCGCTCGTATATTACTACACCATAGTTTAATTCCCTAAATCTTAAAAAGGGAATAAGCGGGGACTTTCCCATTATATTTGTCTTGTCTTTTTCAACGACTTTTTTTCCCTATCCTTATTCAAAATGTCACTGTGAAAAGAATAGTTAATATAGGGGGGGGAAGAGGGATATCAGAGTTGAACGTCGGACAAAAAGGGATTTTTTTTTTATTTTCTTCTTTAGTGTTTGTGAAAAGAGTTATGAAACTACACAAAAAGGAGGATATTTTTAGAAGTTTTTTTTTTATTGCTTCTCGCCTTCTTTTGTAAGGGGGCGTGAAATTTCGTGTGATGTTTTTTTTTCCCCTTTATTTTCCCCTTTTATAGGCAGACAAAAGGCTTACTCTCCATTCAGATCGCCTAAAACAACAGGAATTTCTTCCCTTTTTTTTCTTCTCTTTTCTTCCGTAAAAGGGATATTTTTCTACCAACGGGATCTTCCTTCAATAAAACTCTCCCGTTTTAATTAATTTTTTTTTTGTACCCGATTTGGGGTCTGGTTATAATGCAAATCGAGGCTGGTAATAAAGGCCCTGAATGGTGTGCGTTTTCAAAAACAAAAGGAATCCAGATATTTACTTTATCTTGAAGATTAACTCTACATATTTGATCATAAAAGTACGGATATTCGAACAATGGTCGGAGATATATTCAAATTCAAATCACTTATATGAAAAAAAAAATATTGATTTCGAAAAAAAAAAAAATCACGAAATTCTAGCGATTATATGAAAGTCGAATAAGATTAATCCTAAACGTAAAAGTATTATTCTAATAGATATAAGTTTTTTTATCCATATTAAATATACTCATATTTATGAAAATCCTAAGAACCAGACAATGAAAACCTGCAATATCTATTCATTTTTATCATACGAAAATTATTTTGAAAGAAGCATATTCTAAAAGAAAATATCTTTAACATATCCTAAAAAACGAAAGAAAATATCTATCTGTGGATTTCAAAGATCTATTTAGGCTTCTTATACACTATTAAGAATAGGTACTTAAAAACGAATACATTTTACTTATTTTTAATTACTTTTGATGCTTATAATGGCTCCGAATAAGTAAGTTTCATTTTTGAAAAAAGAGATGTACTCAAAAACGAGTAAAATGAATAAAAAAAACAATTGCTTGCCTATATAGGCTGCCTTCATAAATCACTTTCAACAATTACAACCAGGACTTGTCGACCTTGCTACCTGATGCATGTCTGCAACGAAGTCCAGGGCAATATTCGTTGTACCACCACAGCGATGTAAAGAAGTTATAAACAGAAGTAATGTTAAAAAGGTGTGGCAAAAGAATGGAAAGTAAGATAATTGAGTTGTAATTACTCAGTTTCCATTGAAGCAATCGACATCAAATAATGTGGAAAACCATCTTTTGAACAACTATTTTAAGTTTGCCACGTCGCTTTGTTAAGATGGCTTGAACAGAAGCTGATATTAGCAATATTAAACGATACTGTTTTAAGCACGATTACTTAAATTTGAGTACGTCATCGCTCATTTACAATGTAATTGTACTTAAAGAAAAAAACGAATACGTTCATGTACTCATTTTTAAGCACTTTTTACAGTGTAAAATGCTAAAAATTTATATATGAATACTATTCATATTCAAAATATGCACCTTGGCTCGGATTTGTAAAAAATCGTTTAGTGGGTTTCCCGTTTAACAAGAGCAACAACTGAGCCGTTAAGTTAGGAATTTTGAACCGTTAAGTCAATAAGTTGGGAATTTCGAATAATTACGTTGTTAAGTTGGGAATTTCGAATCTTTAAATTGGGAAATTTCTTGTCTCAACCCCATGCCCCCATGGACCCTTTGATTCCCAGCTGACGACTTTATCCACCCGGCCACGGAGGCCTCGGAAAGACCCAGGAGCAATGTCTCCTATTTTTGAACAGAGCCCCAGTTGCTCAGTTGGTAAGGCGTTCAGCTACTAATCAGAGGATTGGTGGTTCGAATTCGGGAAATGGACTTGACATAAAAAAGTAGTGATCTTGCGATCGGAGGGTTGCCAGCTTCGCTACAAAAATTCTAGAAAGTCGTCCAGAATATCCAACAAATTATACTGGCGTGTATACGGGACTGGTGCACGATACATCTGATCGGAGTCCAAAGTCCCGACGTCTATTGGAGGCGTTGGGTGCCAGTTCAGGTGTTTCCTCGTCATCTGACCATGGTTCTAAAATAACGAGGTGCATGTGTGAATGTGTGTGTGTGAATGTGTTCCCGGGTCTTTCCTTCGAGATTGACCCCGAACCGTCGCCAATAGCCCAATGTGCAGCTCTAGTGCGACGTTAATTAACAAAAAACAAAACCCAAAACCTATTTTTAAACAAGGGCAACAACTGAGCCGTTAAGTTAGGAATTTTGAACCGTTAAGTCAATAAGTTGGGAATTTCGAATAGTTAAGTTGTTAAGTTGGGAATTTCGAATAGTTAAGTTGTTAAGTTGGGAATTTCGAATAGTTAAGTTGGGAATTTCGGATCTTTAAATCAGGAAATTTCTTGTCTCAACCCCATGCCCCCCCCCCCCGCCCTCCCTTGACTGGTTAAGTTTAATTAGCGATTTTAAAATCTAGTCGCAAATTTGGCGCGAAGTTGACACCTCCACCAAGACGAATCTCATACCCCCCACTCCCCTTTTCGGACCTTTGTCCCAAAAATAAACTCCTTTGCCCGCGCACACAAAAGAGAACAGCGAACAACAACAGAAAAGAAACCGTTATATCTTATATCCCCCCCCCCCTACACACACAAAAGACCGCCGCCCTTTGTATAACAGGTGCCAGTCCTTTCTGCAGAATAAAACAGATAACGAAAGGCAGGGCGGGGGTGGGGGGGCGGAGAACAGTTATGTTGAGCTGACGACGATAAAAAAAAGAAGAGGTCCTAACAAAAGTTGCGGGTGCCCCAAATTACATGCACAGACTCCCCATTGTGTGCGGCGGGCCCTTTAACCGGCCGATTATTGGGGCGCTGGTCTTTTGAAGGCCCCGGCCACAATGGGGCCTCGGACCAATAACTCAGGGCTTGTATTCATCCCTTATTCTATGGGGGAAAAGAGAGCTCTGATAGAGAAGCGCGAGGTCCTTTTTCAGGGATTTTCTTGTCTTTTAAGGGGAACGTAGGGGGTGGGACACAAAGTGCGAGCACTGTTGAAATCAGTCGCATAGTGTTCATTCATTAGACCTGTGAACTCCGAGCAATTTTTAATATGACCTTTCATCATCTTCGAGTCATTTTTAGTATGAGCTACCGGCAGGCCCACGTCATAATCTGGAAATCTGAAACTTTGGGAATTTCAAGTTTTACAATCCCTGAGTTAAGAAAATATATGCCTGCATAAAATTAATATAAGTAGCAAATGGAAGCAAAGGAAGATTAAAAGTTTCCCAACTTCTTTCTTCATGCATGCAAGTAAATAGTTTAGTTGCATATATGATAATTGCCAGTGCACAGCTATCCTTAGTTTATTACCTATTATCTGTAGCCAAGAATTTTTTGAGCGAGTTGTCTGCTAAGCGACTGTTTAAAAAATGGATTAATAGAGATTTCCATTACTACGCCAGCTCAGGCCCGTCATACCGGGGAGTTTGGGGGGAGGGGAGTACAAACCTCCCTCAATAATCTAGAAACCTCAAAAGTTGAAAATTTCGAGTTTTAAAAATCCCCGAGTTGGGAAAATTTATGCATAAAGAAAATTAATAGTTTGGTTTGGTTAATTAACGGCGCACTAGAGCTGCACAGTGGGCTATTGGCGACGGTTCGGGGTCTATCTCGAAGGAAACACCTGGGAACACATTCATACATGCACCTCGTTATTTTGGAACCATGGTCAGATGACGAGGAAACACCTGAACTGGCACCCAACGCCTTCAATAGACGTCGGGACTTTGGACCCCGATCGGATTGATCGAGGCCTCCGCTCGGCCACGGAGGCCTCTAATACTTTTTAGAGAACTGTTTAATATTATCTTAATTATTGGTTTGGTTAAGAAACGTTGCCCTAACACTACACATTGGGCTATTGGTGACGGTGTGGAGCCTAGAAGGAAAGACCCGGGAACGATGTTTCGTATTTTTTAACCATGGTCAGGAGACGAGGACAACACCTCAGTAAGCACTCGACGCAACTTCAATAGGCGTCAGGACTTTGGACCCCAATCAGATTTACAGTGGTCAGATGACGAGGAAACATCTGAACTGGCACCCAACGCCTTCAATAGACGTCGGGACTTTGGACCCCGATCGGATTGATCGTGGCCTCCGCTCGGCCACGGAGGCCTCTAATACTTTTTAGAGAACTGTTTAATATTATCTTAATTATTGGTTTGGTTAAGAAACGTTGCCCTAACACTACACATTGGGCTATTGGTGACGGTGTGGAGCCTAGAAGGAAAGACCCGGGAACGATGTTTCGTATTTTTTAACCATGGTCAGGAGACGAGGACAACACCTCAGTAAGCACTCGACGCAACTTCAATAGGCGTCAGGACTTTGGACCCCAATCAGATTTACAGTGGTCAGATGACGAGGAAACATCTGAACTGGCACCCAACGCCTTCAATAGACGCCGGGACTTTGAACCCCGATCAGATTGATCGTGCACCAGTCTCGTATACACGCCATTAATTTTTGCGGATGTTCTGAACGGCTTTTCTAGTATTTTTGTAGCGATCACAAGATCACTACTGTTTTACTTTTCTTTGTCAAGTCCATCGCACGGGTTCGAACCACCAATCCTCGGATTAGTAGCTGAACGCCTTTAACCACTCGGCCACGGATGCCTCCGTTAATTTACGAAACCAATCGAAAGCACCGGGTGTTATTTATAAGTCGCACAAAAGCCGAGAATTTATTTTCAAGCCCCCTCTCCCCCTATTCCCCCACCTATTTTCTTCACCCTATTCATAACACAGAGATGAATATTTATTAACCCACTTTTGTTGCCCAAAGATCCACCAGGAAGGCATCGCACTCATTCTCCCCCCCTTGTGTTACCTGAAAACTTTTTCTCTTCCTTCTTATTATTGTTATCACTGTTATTATTATTATTATTATTATTATTATCGTCATCATTCTGTCTTTCTCTTCCTTCCATTCAATGGAGGGGGGTGTCGGACATTGTGACAGGGGGGGAAGCACAAGACAAAAGGTGGTTTTCAGGTGAAGAAGACTAGGGATGGAGGGGAAAGAATTAAAACATCCGGGCGCCTTTTGTAAAACCTGTCTTAAACTTGCAGCCCTTTCCTTTCAATGCCCTCCCAACCCTTTTGTGCGGAGGTGGAGGACAAAAGGAGGGCACTTCTCTCCTTTTCTTGGGAGGGGGGATGGTAAAAAGAAGTCTTCTGTTGTCCTCCATTATGCTCGGAGATCGCACAATGGTCAGCTGTGCTGGGGCTGAGAACTCTTTTGAAGCCCTGATGCCAAAGATGGATGCGCCCCTTCATAAAAAGGAGGGGAGAGGATGACTGGTGACTATGCAAATGAAAATAGGTGGTTGGATTAGCGCCGTAGTAAAGCTGCTCCATGGGCTGTTGAAGAGCCCCAGTTGCTCAGTTGGTAAGGCGTTCAGCTACTAATCAGAATGGTTCGAATCACTGAACTCTAATTGTAACTGCTGGAAGGCTCAAACTTTGTTTCCTCTACGGGCACGTTGAAACCAATTGAAAGCTGCCATACTGTGCCCCAACATTTTTTTAAAAATGATTTAGTGGTGTTTTTTATTACCAAAGCATTGAAGACATATTAAATATATATAAATATTATATTTTCTTCTTATAGAATTAATTTTTATATTGCCAAACAGATAGTTTTTGCTCTTGCTTTTTAACTACTTCTACTTTGACTTGCAAATGACTTCCTATTTTAATAGCAGATTACATTTAAAACGGGTTTAAAAAGAAAATTAAAAAAAACTTACCCAAAAAAATATATGTCGGCGTATTTTAACATGTAAAATATACGAAATATTGCGGTATCAAGAAAAGTGTGCCCCATCATGGCGGCCTCCATATCGGCTTCAAGTCAACAAAATGTCTTGCCCTATCCAGAAGTTACAGTTAGAGATCAGTGGTTCGAATCCGTGAAATGGACTTGCCATAGAAAAGTAAAAAAAGTAGTGATCTTGCGATCGGAGGGTTGCCAGCTTCGCTACAAAAATACTAGAAAGTCGTCCAGAATATCCTACAAATTATACTGGCGTGTATACGGGACTGGTGCAAAATACATCTGATCGGGGTCCAAAGTCCCGACGTCTATTGAAGGCGTTGGGAGTAAGTTCATGTGTTTCCTCGTCATCTGACCATGGTTCTAAAATAACGAGGTGCAGGTATAAATGTGTGTGTGAATGTGTATGTGTTCCCGGGTCTTTCCTTCGAGATAGACCCCGAACCGTCGCCAATAGCCCACTGTGCAGCTCTAGTGCGACGTTAATAAACCAAACCAAACTCAACGTTTCGAAATTCCCAACTTAACGGCACAGGTCAACACCTGTGCCGTTATCTGACCATTGTGCAAAGATAGGAGGCATTGCTCCTGGGTCTTTCCTTCGAGATAGCTCCGAACCGTCCCCAATATTCCACAGTGCAGCTCTAGTCAGCTGTTGATTAACCAAATCAAAACCGAACTCGAAATCCTCCGATTACTAGTCGAAGAACCACTACTGAGTAACCGGGCCTCCTTAAATTACTTTTGCACCAACTCGAATGGTTAAAAATACCAACTCTGCAATTCCAAATAACTAGAAACTTCGATAAAAAAACCACAATGGATGAAGTTTCAGAATGAATTCGGAAAACCCCTCACACCATCATCTACAACCAAAGAGCAATTTGAAATTTTGGCGAGGGGGCATTTTATTTTTATCTCGCCAAAACTCTTCCCTTTTCATTCCGAAAAATCCCTCCCTTTTCCCCCACTATCTCTGGTGGTATTAACTCCTTTCTGCACAACAAAAGCGGGACGCGGAATCATTTCTCCCGACAACATCAATAAATATTTCCTTTGAAATCAAAATGTGCGCCCTTCGGAGAACGTGAATTCCGCCCCGGCCGCACAATGGGAAGGGCGATATACCTCCTCGGCATGGGGCGTACCACGCGCCCCGGCCACGCGCCAGGGTTGCCCGAACGGGAAAAGTTCGCAAAACCGCCAAAAGCGGATGGGAGGCGGAAAAAATCACCAATGTAGAACCCACTGATCTCTAACTGTAACTTCTGGATCGGGCAAGACATTTTGTTGACTTGAAGTCGATATGGATGCCGCCATGATGTGCCCCACTTTTCTTGATACCGCAATATTTCGTATATTTTTCATATTGAAATACGCCGATATATATTGCTTTTGACTAAGTTTTTTTAATTTTATTTTTAAACCCATTTTAAATGCAATCTGCAATTAAAATAGGAAGTCATTTGCAGGTCAAAGTAGATAAAAAGCAAGAGCAAAAACTATTTGTTTGGCAATATAAAAATTAATTCTATAAGAAGAAAATATAATATTTAATTACATTAAATTTTTCTACAATGCTATGGCAATTAAAAACTCCACTAAATCACTTAAAAAAAATATTGGGGCACAGAATGGCTGCTTTCATTTGGCTTCAACGCAACCATAGAGTATACAAGGTTTGAGCCTTCCAGAAGTTACAGTTAGAGTTCAGTGACTGTGGTTCGTGAATAGTTTTAAGCAGTGCTCGATTTCTAGAAATAGAGGTACCGGAACTGTAACCTCCCGTGGGGTGTGGGAGTGCAATGCATCGTCCCTCAAACACAAGTCTGAAATCGTAATTTTTTTTTTCCTAAAGAGAGGTGCAAGAACACCGTTCCGGTGCGTTCCGGCTAAAATAGAGCCCTGATTTTAAGCCCCACGCGGTACAAATGTCAGAGGGAGGAGAGGATAAATTACCCACCTGGTTGACATATTCACGTCAAAGAATATTTCACCGTTAAAATACATTAATTCCGAAACCAAACAACTTATGTAGAAGGGAAACGAGACACACATTAATACAGTCTTCATAATTTTAAATTCAAATTAGTATAACATTTAACTTATCTACAAGTTCGTTAAATAACAACGCACTAGGTCTGTAAAGTGGGCTATTGGCGACAGTTCGGGGTATGTCTCGAAGGTAAGACCCGGAAGACTGCTTTGTATTTTTTAATCATGTTTAGATGAAGAGGACAACACCTGAGCTGGCACACTACTTTTATTAGCAAGTCTGGAAACCCACTGGTCACGAGATCGCTACATCTTAATTTTTGTCAAATCCTTATTCCGATTCGAACTCGCAAACCTCTGATTGCTAGCCGAATGCTGTAGCTCTCTACACCGCGCCAACTAAGATGAGGTTTGGTTTGGTTAATTAACGTCTCACTAGACCTACACGTTAGGCTATTGGCGACGGTTCGGGGCCTATTCCGAAGAAAAAACCCTGGAACAATACCTCGTATTATTTCAATAGGCGAAAGAAATATGGACCCCGATCAAATTTATCGGGCATTAGTCCCGTATACACACCAATATAATTTTTGGGATATTTTTAGACAGCTTTCTAGAATTTTAGTAGCGAAGCTGTCAAAGATCGGAAGAAGCAATAGATGTCGGATCACTTCTGTACACTGATATCTTCCGGATTGCGCAAGACATTTTGTTGACTTGAAGCCAATTAAAGGAATAACAACTGTATCCCACTTTCATCGCTACCGCAATATTTCGTATATTTTTCATGTTAAAATAAGCCGACATGTATGCCTTTCGGTTGAGTTTGTTTCTTCTTTTGAAACCATTGTAAATGCAATCTGCTATTGAAATAGAAAGTCATTTGCAAGTCAGAGTTGAAATAGTTGAAAAGTAAAAGCAATAACTATTTGTTTGGCCATTTAAAAATTAATTCTATAAAATATATATATATATATATAT
Source organism: Troglohyphantes excavatus (assembly GCA_963932185.1). Lineage (NCBI taxonomy): Eukaryota > Metazoa > Arthropoda > Arachnida > Araneae > Linyphiidae > Troglohyphantes > Troglohyphantes excavatus. Next base: position 46,930,934 of record OZ010678.1, read on the forward strand.
TTATATACATTTAATATTTCTACAATGCTATAGTATTAAAAAACACTCTTTAAAAAAATTGAGGTACAGAATGGCTGCTTCCACATTGGCTTCAACGCTTCCATAGAGGAAACAAGTTTTGAACCTTCCAGAAGTTACAGTTAGAGTTCAGTGGTTGAAGTCAATGTGGAAGCAGCCATACTGTGCCCTCAATTTTTTTTTAAAAAATGATTTAGTGGTGTTTTATAATACCATAGCATGGTAGAATCATTAAATGTATATAAATATTATATTTTCTTTTGATAGAATTAATTTTTACATTGCCAAACAAATAGTTTTTGCTCTGGCGTTTTAACTACTTCGACTTGCAAATGACTATTTTAATAACAGATTGCAATTAAAATGGGTTTAAAAAGAAAATAGAAAAAAACTCAGCCAAAAACAATACACATCGACTTATTTTAACATGAAAAATATACGAAATATTGCTTTGGCAATGAAAGTGGGGCACATCATGGTTGCCTCTACATCGGCTTCAAGTCAACAAAATGTCTTGCCCTATCCAGAATTTTTTATGGATTTAAAATCGATTTCAAAGGAAAACAGCCAACAATACATGCCGACTTATTTTAACATGAAAACATTTACGAAATATTACGGTAGTGATGAAAGTGGGATACAGCATGGCTGCATCCACATTAGCTTCAAGTCAACAAAATGTCTTGCCCAATCCAGAAGTTACACAGTTGGAAATCAGTGAAAAAATTTACGACTCCTATATAATGCTTTTTTAAAAAGGTCGCCTAAATTGGCGACTCTTCGCCAAATTTGGCATCACTGTCCTTCCCTGCGTCCAATCAAAAAACTGCTCTGTACAAATACGAGAGTGTGTCTTTTATGTCTTGTGTGTGTATGGACCACAACATGCACTCGTATATTTATTACAGCGTCCTTTTGTACCTCCCGAAGTGTTTCGGTCCCTTCTGTGAGTTATTTCACTTCCCATTCGTTGGACCTTTTTTTTTTATTTCGTCGCTTGGGTCCTTTTGTAGTGGTGCAATTTGAAATAAAGTTAAGCTTTTTTTTTTATTTATTTATTTTGATTTTAGAGCAATTTTTTTCTCCCTTTTGTATAGGCTACAAAGAACGGTGTTTTGCGCCAATTGGCGTGTGCACAAATTTGTTTCGGCATGGAATGTCATTAAAATCAGCTACTTCGCGTTACGCTTTTTAGATTGATATCCATGCCGACTGTAACTACGCGACGTAAATTGTACAATTGGTTCGACATGAAATTATTCTTTCGATAGGAAATTAGGATCCATTGCGTGTAAAATCTTAAAATGATAACCAGTGCCCTGTTACACAAGAAAGTATGTTTGTTTTTTTAGGAGGGGGGGGGATTGAAACAAGAAATTTCCCAACTTAACTATTCGAAATTCCCAACTCATCAGTGCTGAAAATTCCCAGTTCCAACTTACCAACATTTTTAATCTTTTTTTAATATATTAGGTGATATTTAACAGTTATCTTACAATTTATCCCCCCCTATATAAAATATCCCCCGCTATGTAAAAACTTTAAAAAAAAAATTTTAAAGTTTAAAAAAATTATTAACTAGATTTTTTTTAATCGATAGGTTTTTTTCTTTAAACTTTTATTACTTTATCCAAGTAAATCACTTTCGTATAGAAAACTTCAAGTGTAAGTAAAAGTCAAAAATATTTTTCACAAGCATGCTTATCATTTAAATTATCTTTATTTTGCAATGCTAAACCAAAGAGTATAAATATAATAGAGAGCGCTCTCCATGTCAGGCTCTGGCAAGACCGCGTTCTCAACACACATAAGAACCGATGCCCATCACGTGGTTTTAGCGCTGCCACACCCTACATGCAGAAGTTCCGAAATTGGCGCAGTTTCTTCTTTTCGGCGATAGAGTGTTCCGTCGGTATTGAACTTCTAAACATAAGTTATGTAGGTATTTACTTATTTTCAAACAATGTGCATTAAATATTTTCCTTGCATTAACGAAACGAAAATATCCTTTTGTTTGTGTTCAATGCTCTAAGAAACGAATCTCTTTCTAAGGTTTTATTGTTCATATTTTCTTATTGAAATATACAAAATAACAATTAAAAGAACTACGCTTATTGTGCATCTACATAAAAACAGACAAATATACAAGTAAAATACATAATTATATTTAAATTATAAATAACAAAAAAAAACATGTTAAATTGCAACTATTTATTGAAGAATTTAAGGTAAGAAATGTAATCCCACCTCCCCCGCACACACAAATTTTTTTAAAAAAAAAACTACGTTTTTTTTTATTGTACAATTAGGATTAAATTGTTTTTTGTCCGAAAATAAGTAGTATCAATTCGTAGTATTCTATATAAAGTCGTCCTTCCAAAAGACGCTTTTCAATAGCGCATTTTGCCTGATCATAGTGCTCATAACCCGGGTTAACGTTGCACTATTTAAATACAATCTTCTACTTAATATATATAAGTTTTATATTTGACTAAATATCGTATTATCATCAGTATTACGTAAGTATGTAAAGTTTCAAGGCTATACGTCATTTAAAGAGGAAGCATTCGAACTTATAATTGACTTTTCAATAACTATATGTAATTAAGGTTAATTGAATACATTTGAATTATAAATTTAATGTAGTAAATTTTATACTGATAACATTGCAGAAACTAATTTGAAAATATATGTACATATTTATATGACATCCCTAATTAGAAAATAACAAAGACAAACGCAACATTCGAAAATGGAAAAAATAACTATTTAATTCTAATTAAAATAAATAACAAAATATAAATGAAAGCTATTACAGAATTTTGTTGTACAACTGCTATATGCTATTTTTAGTAAATTTCGAAATGGCCTCTTTAATTTATATGTTAAATTCCTTTAAAGTATCATTCTTCAAGAAGCGATATTTAAATAGAAAATTAAACACAAAACCATATAACAATACTTTTGATTTCATTTAGTTTGGAAAGTCGCCAAAGCATGCCAAGGCACGCCAAGTAACATCGGCGCTCCATAACTAGTTCATAAAGTATTAGAAACCTTAAAAAAACAAAATTTAATATTTACGAAACATTGAATTTGCTACCCAAGGGAAATACGAGAGTGTAGTCTAATTTCCTATAAATATTTACTCAATTGAAACAGATTATATTCATAAAAATTAAGAAAAGAATTCGTAAACCTCATGTTAAACAAAGTAATTTTGATTATTTTACATGATTTTAAAATTTGGTTTGAAATAAAATTTTCAGGAAAACTTACCAATGGAAGGTATATGGACCTCCTTTGCGAAATTTTTCTTTGTATCCATAAGCGGCACAGCTATGAACCATTTTCTGTTATGTTTTGTTTCGGATCGCCGTGAATCGTCGCTGTTCCTATTGGAACTCTATTAGGAGGAAGAAACTTTTTCGCGTGGGCGAGGAAATCTGTCCTCCGATCACGTGATTCGATGATGGATATGCGTAAATCGGCATTTTTCTCCCTCTATTTCTATCATTACTCTATGTGCTAAACTTCTTTGATGTTATATGTGTATTTATTCACCTATTCAGGCATTTTCATGAAAATTATATTTTGTTGAAAAATTTCCAATCTTCTCCTTTATTGAAAACGTCAATTTAAAGTTATATAATTATTTTCATTTATATCTTAAGTAAAAAAGATTCTTAATTTTAAAAATAAAATTTATTTTTTTTGCAACATTTATACTTGCATTAAAGCTGATTGATTACTTTATTTTACACTGTAAAAAATGTGATTAAAATGAGCACATGGACGTACTCGTTTTTACTTAAGTACAATTGCATAATAAATGAGCAATGACGTACTCAAATTTAAGTAATCGTACATTCGCAAAAATGATAAGTATAGTTTAATATTGTTAATATCAGCTTCTGTTCAAGCCATCTTCACGCAGGGACCTAGCAAACTTAAAATATTTGTTCAGAAAATGGTTTCCCACATTATTTGATGCGGATTGCTTAAATGAAAACTGAATTATTACGACTCAATTATCTTACTTCCCATTCTTTTGCCACGTCTTTTTAACATTACTTCTGCCTTTTTAACATTAACTTCTTTACATCGCTCTGGTAGTACAACGGTGAAAACTCTGGACATTGACTCGGACGACATCAGGTAGACGTATTGGGTGCGATTCATGATAAGTCCTGGTTGTAATTGTTGAGATTTATTAAAAGTGATTTATGAAGGCAGTCTATGTAGGCAAACAACTGCTTTTTTTACTCATTTTTGAGTACATGTATTTTTCAAAAATGGTTTTGGTTTGGTTTGGGTTGATAAACGTCGCCCTAGAGCTGCAGTGGGCTATTGGCAACGGTTCGGGGTCTATCTCGAAGGAAAGACCCGGGAACGATGCCTCGTTATTTTAGTTTGGTTTTTGTTAATTAACGTCGCACTAGAGCTGCACAGTGGGCTATTGGCGACGGTTCGGGGTCAATCTCGAAGGAAAGACACGGGAACACATACACATTCACACACATATTCATACATGCACCTCGTTATTTTAGAACCATGGTCAGATGACGAGGAAACACCTGAACTGGCACCCAACGCCCTCAATAAACGTCGGGACTTTGGACCCCGATCAGATGTATCGTGCACCAGTCCCGTATACACGCCGTTAATTTTTGCGAATGTTCTGGACGACTTTTCTAGTATCTTATAGCGAAGCTGGTAACCGTCCTATCCACAAGATCACAACTTTTTTACTTTTCTTTGTCAAGTCCATCACCTAGGATCGAACCAGGAATTTTCGAATTCCTAGCTGACGCCTTTAACCCCGCTCGGCCGCGGAGGCCTTTTACAATTTTTTGGGAAATGTGTTCCCTTCAGCTCTATATTATGTCCACTTTTAAACACTCGTCCAACATAGCGGAATACGCTATTCCTTCCCATATTTCAGCTCAACAATCCAAATTGATGAATGAGACCCAATCTTTTATTTCTCTCGAAGCTGTCATCAGAGTAGGGGGTGGAGGGACGATAAACGCATTGTTCCTTCCCACAATTCCTCAAACCATTTTTTTTTATTGTCAAAAAATAAAAGGACTCGATTTCTGGGATCGTCGAGGCGAGAAACGTTTTGTCATTTCTCAAGAACTCCCCCTTCCCCCCCTTCCCCCAACCCCCTTGTTGTAAAGATACGTTTCATCAAGGTGGAAGGACTCCGTTATACGTGTCATCTTGATGACACCACTGATCTCTGACTGCGATTTCCGGATTGAGCAAGGCAATTCGTTGACTTGAAGCCAATTGAAGGTTAAAAAACTGTACCCCACATCCATTTCTACCTCTTTTCTTATATTGTTCATGCTAAAATATGCCGAATTGTATTGTTTTCGGCTATTTTTTTTTAAATTTCATTTAAACACATTTTGAATGCCTATTCTTTGAAATCCATTTTAAGCAATAATAGGTTGGTTTGGTTAATTAACGTCGCACTAGAGCTGCACAGTGGGCTATTGGCGACGGTTCGGGGTCTATATCAAGGAAAGACTCGGCAACTAAGCAATAATAAGTGGATAAGCAGCAAAAAGAAAAAATATATTTTGGCGATATACAAGTTATTCTATATTAGAAAATAAAAAATTTAAACAGATTTAGCAATTCTTGAGAAGGATAAAACCCACAATATTACTTTTAAAAATTAGTTGGGGCACAGTATGGCTGCTTACAGTATGGCTTCAACTGTGCCCATAGAATGAATTGTTTATGAGCGTTCCAGAAGCTACAGTTAGAGTTCAGTGCTCTAGTGCGACGTTGATTTAACCAACCAACTAGAACTCAATAGAAAGTTTATACCATTTTCAGGGTTTGATAAAAATTGTATTGAGGGGTTTTTGATGAGAATCCCTTTGAATACCAAGATTTTAGGGGGACAGACACTAATTGCGTACCGAGGAAAGAAAGGACGATATGGGTATATAAAAAAAATCATGCCACTACCATACATCAAGCCAAATAAAGGCATGTAAGAAGAAAGAAGAGGTGAATAGAAGATGGTGGGCATACAACAGAAAGTATTATCTGCCTGAGGGTAAGGATTGATAAGGGGGCCGTATCCATATGACGAAAGCACTAAACTTAAGTATAGAAGGGTTCATTTATTATGGCCGTATTTTTATCTCTTTGCACACCCCTCGCTCTCCTTTCACGCACTGTCACGTTAGCCGGACCGTAAGCAGCACCCACTGTATAGAAAGCCGAATAGCAGGTGCTTTTTACGTCACAAACTGAAGGCCGATTTCAGTTTCTGAGTGTGTAGCAAAGATAATGGAAGAGGAAAGATAGGCCATAGTACATGCGCGTTAGCGCACAAAAGAAGCTCTCAGCGCAATGCATCTTGGGATACTGACAACAGTTTCGTTATGCGCAGAACTTAAAAACCGGTCGGAGCGCACAAAAATGTCATCGACGCAATGCATCGCGGGATACAGATTTCTGCGCAGAACCGATCGGCAATACTTCATATTTTGCCACTTAGTCTTCAGTTTGTGACGTAAAAAGCATGTGCCATACAGCTTTTTATACAGTGGGCGCTGACATAAGTCTTTAATGATGGAGAAATAAAACCGAATCGGCAATTGCCAGCTTACCAGCAAGATGACGTCATAATATACTAAAGCTACATAATAGCTATTGGCGAAGGTTCGGTTGATTAAAGTAACGTCGCACTGGAGCTACACAATTGGAGTTTGGCATTGGTTGGAGATTTATCTTTAATGAAAGACCCATGAACACCGATTCGTAATTTTGAGCCACGGTCAGATGTTGGAGTCAACGCCTGAGCTGGCACCTGATATAAGCGTGAGGACGTTTGGTTTGGTTTGGTTAATAACGTCGCACTAGAGCTGCACAGTGGGTTATTGGCGACGGTTCGGGGCCTATCTCGAAGAAAAGACCCGGGAACGTTGACTCGTATTTTTGAACCATGTTCAGATGACGAAGACAACACCTGAACTGGCACCCAAAGCCTTCAATAGACGTCGGGACTTTGGACCCCGATCAGATTTATCGTGCACCAGTCCCGTGTACACGCCGTTAATTTTTTGTGGATGTTCTGGACGACATTATAGTATTTTTGGTAGCGAAGTTGGCAACCCTCCGATAGCAATATCACTACTTTTTACTATTATTTAGTCTAGTCCATCGCAAGGTTTTGAACCGGGGACCCTTGGATTCCCAGCTGACGCCTAATCCACTCGGCCACGGAGGCCTCCTACACAATTGGAGTTTGGTATTGGTTGAAGATTTATCTCAAACGAAAGAGCCGTGAACAATGATTCGTAATTTTAAACCATTGTCAAATATTGGAATCAACACCTGAACTGGCACCCCACTTGATGTAACCGTGAGGTCGTTTGGAACACAATCGAGATTTAAAGTGCACCAGCCCCCTCCACATGTCGAATGTTTTGGCTGGAGAAGAGCAACGAAACTCGCAACGCTCCCATAACGAGTTCTCCACTCTTCCAACCAGGCCATCACGGGTCTCCTGAGCCTTCACACCAATGCATTACAATACTCAATATGTGGACGACCCCTCCTAGAAGCGCAAGAGCAAAAGCCCCGGCGTTAAAAGGGACGCCTTTGTCTCGGACGGCAGAAAGCGCCGGTGACAGGGCGCACAAAAGCGCGGGCGCCCATAAATCAAGCGTCGCATCGCGCGTCCATTCCCGCGTGGCCCCTGGACATTCAGCCCCTGTCTGATAAGGCCGCCCCTCGATTGGGAACGCCCCAGCCTCACCAAACCATCCTTTACAGCCCCTTTCTCGGCAGGCAACTCAAGGTGTCCTGACACCTGGGAGAAAAAGTTAGGTGATAATTTAGTGAGGGGTCGTACTTTAAAGATCTTATAGACCCCCCCACGGCAGTTTTTTGAAGTGAGCATTCATAATTTCGAAACTTAAAAATATTCGCTTTTGAAAAGTTTTATGCTGCAAATCACCACATCGTGTTAAAAATTCCTCCGCTTCAGAAGGCCTGCGATGGTTGGCAAGTTTAAATAGCGTTCCTCTAGAACTACACAATTTGACTGTTTGGAATTTGTTAGAAATGATTGGGGCCTCCAGTGGCCCAGTCGATAAAGGCATTCAACTAGTAATAAGACGACTGCTAGTAAGAATCCGTGCGAGGGACTTAACAAAAAAAAGTAAAAAAGTAGTGACCTTCGAGCATGAATGGACTGTAGTAGAGAGAATATGACGTCATAATCACGAAGCCCACATCTTAGAGCGGAAGGCCCATATCACGTGCCATCTCTTCAAAAACTCAATACTCGCGATTGGCTTGTGAGTTGAGAAATGTGTAACTGTGAAAATTTATGAATGGAATGACGTAATTAACCACGTGTCTAGGGCCATACATGCTGGCTTCACTTTGATGTTAGCGAGAGTGACGTCATTATTCCACTACTACAAAGGATCCATGATCGAAGGTAGTGATTGGAGGGTTGCCAGCTTCGCTACAAAAATACTAGAAAGACGTCCAGAACATAAAACAAATTACTCTGTCGTGTATACGGGACTGGTGCACGATACATCTGATCGGGGTCCAATGTCCTTACGCCTATTGAGGTTGCGTCGGGTGCCAGCTCAAGTGTTGCCCTCGTCATCTGACCATGGTTCAAATATACAATGCATCGTTCCCATGTCGTTCCTTCGAGATAGGCCCCAAACCGTTGCCAATAACCCACTGTGCAGCTCTAGTGCGACGTTAGATAACCAATCAACCGATTGGTCGCCAACAGCCCAAAGTTCAGTTCTAGTGCCACATTAATTAATCAAACCAAAGCAAAAATGAATGAGAGACTTGGTGATCGGAGGGTTGCCAGATTCACTGTGAAGCAATAACATGTCGTACGAACTTATTCTCCAATTTCTATGGCGTGTATACGGAATTGGTTTGGTTAATTAACGTCGCACTAGAGCTGCACAGTGAGCTATTGGCGACGGCTCGGGGCCAATCTGGAAGGAAAGACCCGGGAACGATGCCTCGTATTTTTGAACAATGGCCAGATGACGAGGACAACACCTGAATTGGCACCAACACCTTCAATAGGCGTCAGAACTTCGGACCCCGATCAGATTTATCATGTACCAGTCCCGTATACACGCCAGTATAATTAGTTGGATGTACTGGACGACTTTCTAGTATTTTTGTAGCGAAGCTGGCAAGCCTCCGATCACAAGATCACTACTTTTTTACTTTTCTTTGTCAAGTCCGTCGCACGGGCTCGCACTAGAAATCATCTGTTTACCAGCTAAACGCCTATCCACTGTGCTACCGGGTCCCCGGCGTGTATACAGGACTGGTGCAGGTTAAATCTGATCGGGATCCAATGTCATGACGCCTATTGAGGTTGCCAGCATATGTGTCCTCGTCATCTGACCACGATTCAAAAATACGAGGCACTGTTTCCTGGTCTTTCCTTCGAAATAGGACTCGAAACATCTCCAATAGCTCACTGTGCAGCTCTGGTGCGACGTTATTTAACCACTATAAGGGTCCTGTGGTAGATTAATTGTTTTGGCTTAGTTGGTTGTTAATTAAACGTCGTATTACAGCTGCACAATGGGTTATTGGAGACGGTTTGGGGTCTATCTCGAAGAAAAACAAGGAACCATGGTCTAAGAAGGAGGACAACATCTGAGCTGGAACCCGACACAACATAAATAGGAGCCAAGACATTGGAACACGAACAAGTTTATATAACACCAATTTTTTTTTGGTTGCGAAAGGAACGAATTTGACAACCCTCCAAATACAAAATCGCTACACATGCTGAGGATCGAACCACTGAACTCTAACTGTACCTTCTGGAACACTCATAACCAGTTCTTTCTATAAGGCTCGGTTGAAACACCAAACTCTAACTGTAACTGTAACTGTTGGAATGCTCAAACCTTGTTTCCTCTATGGGCGCGTTGAAGCCAATTGAAAGCAGCCATGCTGTGCCCCAATATATTTTTTTTAGTGATTTAGTGGTGTTTTTTATTACCATAGCATTGTAGAAATATTAAATGTATATAAATATTATATTTTATTCTTATAGAATTAATTTTTATATTGCCAAACAAATAGCTCTTGCTCTTGCTTGTTATCTACTTTGACTTTGACTTGTAAATGACTTTCTGTTTTAATAGCAGATTGCATTTGAAATGGGTTTAAAAAGAAAATTGAAAAAAACTCAGCCAAAAGCAATACACGTCGGCTTATTTTAACATGAGAAATATACGAAATATTGCGGTAGCAAATAAAGTGGGAGACATCATGGCTGCCCCTACATCGGCTTCAAATCAACAAAATGTCTTCCCCTATCCAGAAGTTACAGTTAGAGATCAGTGGGTTGAAGCCATACTGTATCCCAACTAATTTTTTAAAGTGATTTTGTGGAGGTTTTCTTCTAAAACCAGGGCCCTTGGTAACCTAGTGGATAAAGGCGAACAGCTGGTAATCACAGGATTGCTAGTTCGAGCCCGTGCAGTGGACTTAACAGAGAAAAGTAAAAAAGTAGTGATCTTGTGATCGGAGGATTGCCAGCTTCGCTACAAAAATACTAGAAAGTCTTCCAGAACATCCAACAAATTATACCGGCGTTTACGTGTATACGGGACTCGTTCACGATAAATCTGATCGGGGTGCAACGTCCTAACGCCTATTGAGGTTGCGTCGGATGCCAGATCAAGTGGTCCTCGTCATCTGACCATGGTTCAAAAATATGAGGCATTGTCCCAGGGTCTTTTACTCGATGAAGGCCTCGAACCGCCTCCAATAGCCCAATGCACAGCTCTAGTGCAACGTTAATTAACCAAATCAAACTTTCTAATACAGTTATAGAATTGTTAAATATGTTCAGATATTTCATTTTCTACATATAGAATCAATTTGTATATTGCCAAAAATATAGTTTATCTTTTTGCTGCTTATCCAGTTATTATTGGTTCAAATGGATTTCAAAGAATAGGCATTCAAAATGGGTTTCAATGGAAAATTTAATAAAAAATTAGCCGAAAGCACTACAATTCGGCATATTTTATCATAAACAATATACGAAATACAGAGGTAGAAACGGAAGTGGGGTTCAGTTTTTTACCTTCCATTGGCCTCAAGTCAACAAACTGCCGTACTCAATCCAGAAGTGAGACAATCCAGAATACAATCCGAACCCGCGCCCATCGGATGCTTGTCCGAGCCCCGAACCATTCGGCCACCAGAGGCCCCAAAAGTTTGAAATCGAACAATTTATAAAATTGTTCGTCAACTCATCAAAACACCCCCAGGAACAAAAACTTATTTTCCTTATTTAAAAGTCTCCCTCGGCCCATTATGAAATCGAGTGATTCATTCTACAGCGCCAATCAGTATAATCGTTAAAGAAATAATAAGATTTGGCGCGAATTAAGAGTTCCAAAAATGATTTCGCAACAAAAATGGCGATTATCGGCTGTCAGCGACGATGTTATTAATGATTTCCGTATTGAACTCGCCTAATTATCGATAATAGGATGCCGCCAGAAAATGGCGCCATCTCATTAGTAAGTAATTTATCATGTTCGCCAAATATTTATTTGAATTTTTTTTTGTGCGTGTCTTGACACGTGTTAAAGGTAATCAGAAGTTTTTTAATGTTGAGGAAATCGGTAATAAAAAAAATCTTGAAAAACGCTAGTATTTTGAGATTAGATCAGTGGTTTCAAAACCGTGGTCCGAGAACCACTGGTGGTTTGGTGGTCTAAGTGGTCCGTTAAACCATTGTTCAATTTCATTGATGTTTTCAAATCGGATATTATATGTGATGTATTCCTATTGAAACTAGAAACATGTCGATTGAAAAGTAAAATTTATGTGCTATATTTTATACTAGCTGTATATAAAATAATTAAAAATCCGTACTATTATATACCCGTACTACGCACGGGAATTAAATAAGTTACAAAATAGATACAAATACAATATTTATAAGCGAAATAAATAAAATTCTTAATATATCACCCTCCAGGGGGAACCAAAATGTTTCAATTTGTAACGAAATTTTATTAGGTTTGGTTTGGTTGGTTTGGTTAAATAACGTCGCACTAGAGCTGCACAGTGGGCTATTGGCGACGGTTCGGGGTCAATATCGAAGGAAAGACCCGGGAACACATACACATACACATTCACACACACATTCATACATGCACCTCGTTATTTTAGAACCATGGTCAGATGACGAGGAAACACCTGAACTGGCACCCAACGCCTTCAATAGACGTCGGGACTTTGGACCCCGATCAGATTTATCGTGCACCAGTCCCGTATACACGCCAGTATAATTTGTTGGATATTCTGGACGACTTTCTAGTATTTTTGTAGCGAAGCTGGTACCCCTCCGATCGCAAGATCACTACTTTTTTAATTAACTGTGTCAAGTTTTCTATGTCTATGTTTCTTTCACGGAATCGAACCACCAATCCTCTGATTAGTAGCTGAACGCCTTACCAACTGAGCAACTGGGGCTCCCCGCAAGAACGGGAAAAATTGATAATATGGAGAAGTTGGTTGTATAATAATGTGGATATACATACTTTACTCCCGTTGATTAACATCCATATTTTAACCTTTAGTAACATCCCAGAAATTTAAAGTTGAACAACTCTTTTAATTGTTAATAATAACGCCCCGAAAAACATTTATTAGACACCTATGTCAACATTCGCCGTTAATTAGCGAGAATATTAAGGAGGAAAAAAACCGAAAACGATTTTAAAAGGTTCACTTGCCAAATTCTAGATTTTCAGATTTTGTCCCTTGTTGGTATAGTAAACCCTACCAGTACGAAAAATTGTACGATTCTAAAATATTTTTAAGTGTCGAAAACTAATGTTCCGTTAAAAAGAATTCGCAGACAATTTTTAAAATTTCCACGTGTTAAAATCTAGATTTTCGTATTATTTTCTTTGTTGGTTTGTAAACCCTACCTGCATGCGGAATTTCACGATTCTTGGACAATCACAAACGTTCCAAAACTATCGTTCCGTAAAAAAAAAATTGCAACTGATTTCTAAAAAGTCCACTTGCAAAATTCTAATATTACAGTTCTTTCCCTTTTTTTAGTGTGGTAATACGTATCAGTATGCAAAATTTCACGATTCTAGGAAAATCTGAAGTATCCCAAACTTACGTAGAATAAGGGTTTTTCCCAAAAGAAAATGAAAAACATTCAAACCCAGACAAAAATAGCTTACTTTTCCTATGTAAGGTAACAACTCTGTCAAATTTCATCTTCCTGGGTATACGCACAGGTTGAAGAATTAGTGATGAGTCACTGGATAAATGACGAGGATAAACAACATTTTATCCTCATTTTATCCTCGATTGATGCGTTTGCTTTAATTATTATAGCAATTAACCAGAAACTAGTTCGATATTGTTACCTTGACAAAGCATTTTAAATAAAAAAAATGTAGACATTTTTAATTAATAAATTTATCTACAAAGTAAGAATGTCATATATATATATATATATATATATATATATATGTGTGTGTGTGTGTGTGTGTGTCAGTTTTTTGTTTGTTTTTTAAATCATTTTTAAGTCATTTTTTTTTTCGTTTTCTTTTTGTTCCTGGACCGCTGAAAAAATTTACCAAAAAAAATCCTACGTGCCTATTTAATTAAATAATTAATTAAAAGCGTGGTGTAGTGTATATGCAATACCATGTGTAATTCCTAAAATAATTTTCAAAAAGTATGAAAATATAGCTAAATACAATCTACATACCTCTGGTATTAGCTAGGATTTTTGTAGAGCCAGATTATACTTATAAGTAATAAAACCATCTTCGAAAACTTCACCTTCACGAGCCAGTTTTAGAACAACAGACCTCGAAGCAACCGATTGCCTTTATCACAATCATTTTTAAAAAGAAAAGGGACCTTGCGGTAGTTATAAGAACTAGGCACATGGTTCCCTACGTGACAATACTATAACAGTTAACATAAAACTCAATTGATGCACCTAGCATTCATTTTAAAGTTGTGTAGCATATATGCTACACTAAGCACTAGAGGGTTAAATGCTTTGTTTTGTTGTTACTAAATGTAATCGACTTTTTCAGTATATAAGCGAAGTAGTTGGGCGAAAATATGTTTGAGTTTGCCGGTACAGCTAATCACCAAAATGTGTGTTTGTGATCTTTTAAAAGCATTTTTAATGTGTATTTTTTTTTTAATTGGGAATCATTTATTTGTTTAAACAAACCACAATTACATATATATTGGAACCCCAGTTTCAACTTTCATATGCTTGCTTGTATTAATATAAAAAATATTTAAAGAAGCATTTGTATTTTGTTAGAAAATTATTTTTTATTGTGATTTTTAATCAATCTGCTGATATACAGTATTTGCAAAAATACGATATTCATTACTTGATATATATTTAGTGTCAAAATAATATTTGACAAGTGAATTTTATTTAGTATTTTTAGAAAGTGGTTGTCATCGCTTTGTTTAACTTTTAATTTAGTGGTCCTCGGCCATATAAAGGTTGTAAAACAACAACTCTAAATTATGCGACCTGCGATCACACTTGTGCTTACAATGTTATAGAAGACTTACACAGGGTGCGGCAAGATAACTTCCTTATTTCGTATTGCAATAAAACAAAAAGTAGTAAAGATATTTTATTATTTATTTTTTATACAAAGGTTACACATTTAAAGTTTTGTTTTACATAGTTTTAAAAATCATATCGGGCAAGTGACGCCCGCCATTTTTGATACACTGGGTGAACCGAATTCTGCTGTTTCTCATCACTCTCTCCAGCATATTGATGGGTATGTTGGCCGTTTCTTCCTGAATGTTTCTTTTCAGATCTTCCAGAGTTTAGGGGCGGTCAGTATAGATACGGGATTTTAAATACCCCCACAAAAAGAAATTACATCTGACCAAATCGGGGGAACGCGCCGGCCACTCCAAATCGCCTCTCAGTGAGATGAGGCACTGTGAGAAGTGATTTCGCAACACAGCCATCGATGCCCTTGAAGTATGGGCTGTTGCTTCGTCCTGCTGAATCCATACTTCTCCTAAGTCTATTTCATCAAGTCGTGGCAAAAAAACCTCTTCGAGCATGTTTATATAACGGTCTGAAGAGACTGTGACAGTCTGTTCATTTTCCTCGAAAAACCATGGGTGATCTGATCGGACGTGCGTCACCACTTCTTTTTTTCTGCACAGAACCAGTTTCCCTGAACGTTGTCACCCACCAAAGAATAATTTTTTTTTCCGGGATATGACCCAAAGGCTCAATATTGAAGTGATTTCGGAAAGCGCGCTGGGTTAAAACCACCGAACTTCCGTTGGAAAAATTGGCATCTACGGCAAATGCAAGCTGTTAGTTACTCCAACGCATGATGGCGACTGAACCACAAAATCACACAACTTTATGATCCCCTCTATCGAACGAGACCACGTCAACCTGCCTGGGGCTCATTTAAGCTTCAGAGCATTCACTTCAATAAAAGGAAGTTAACTTGCCGCACCCTGTATTTACCTACCAAAAAAAATCGGGATTTTCCAAATACTGTAGAACTCCGATTACCCAAATCAATTGGGACCAGATACCATACGGATAATCGAATAATTTAAGAGAAAAAGGTTATTTCTTAGTAAAAAAAATTGATTTAGTATGAAAAGTAATTTAATGACTATTAAAAACACTATAATTCATCGACGAGAAACTTTTAAAAAGTGGATTTTGCTGATTTCTTTTTTTTCTCTCTCTGAAAGTAATCCGGATAATTGGTTATCCACTTTGTTGGATCCGGATAAAAACTTATCCACTTTGTTCTAAAACTTATCCACTTTGTTTGATCCGGATAACTGGAGTTTGGATAAATGGATTTCTACTGTAGTTGGAAGTAACTTTGTCGAGTAATATACGACGCAAAATAATTCGAGTTTACAAGTTTAAAATAGGACCTGCACTATTTTGTAGTTTTCTCAAAGTTAGCTTGGAAGTTTCTTGAAGTAACAACATTTATTAACAATAGTCAACATTGTCGCATTCTTATGTTACAAACCGTCACTAATCTTTTGTTCGCATTCATTTGAGAGTATTTCGCTCTCACAGATAGTTGTCGGAAGTCATTCTCATCAACTTTAAGAAACTTCTAAATTAACTTTCAAAAATTCCAAGTTGACTTAAAAAACTTCTAAGTTAAGTTACAAAAACTTCCAGGTCAACTTCAAAAAAAAAGTTAACTTCAACTTACTTCCAAGTTAACTTCTCGAAGTTTGAAAGATTCTTGAAGTTAACTTTGAAATTTTTTTAAGTTAACTTGTTTTTTTTTTAAAGTTAACATGGGAGTTTTAAAGTTGAAGAAGAATTACTTCAAACAACTGAGTGAGAGAATGAAAAACTCTCAGGTGTATACGAGCCCTTTCAAAAAATAAGTCGTGCCTCGTTTAGATAAGAATGCGACAGTGTTGGAAATTGTTAATAAAAGTTCTGACTTCAAGGAGCTTCCAAGTTAACTTCAAGAAACTTCCAAGATAACTTCAAGAAACTTCCAAGGTAACTTCAAGAAACTTCCAAGGTAACTTCAAGAAACTTCCAAGGTAACTTCAAGAAACTTCCAAAGTAACTTCACAAAACTTCTTAGTTACCTTACAAAAACTTCCGAGTTAAAAAAAAACTAAGTTAACTTCTTGAAGTTGGAAGTTTATGGAAGTTAACTTTGAAAGTTTTTTAAGTTGACTTTGGAAGTTTATTAAGTTGACTTCGGAAGTTTTTAAGTTAACTTCAAGAAGTTAACTTGTAAGTTTCTTGAAGTTGAAGGAAAATCTCTTCCAACAACTGTGTGTGAGAATGAAAAAATCTCAGATGTATACGAGCCCTTACAAAGAATCAGTGGTGGCTCGTTTCATAAGAGTACGACATTATTGACAATTGTTAATAAATGTTTTTGTTTTAAGATTTATTCCTGAACTGCAAATTAAATCGTTTTTAAGTGTACAAATTAATTTGGGATACACCTCTGTTTTTTGTAAATTTCCATTACTATGGTTCAAAATTTGAGCGGTTTCAAGAAATCTCAAGGTGCAATGGCATATTCCGAATCTATGAAAATGATAATAAAATATGGCATTCGCCTTCGTATTACCCTCAAATGGCTCTAAACCAAATAAAAATGTAAAAAAAATACAAATGATTTCCACAAAAAAAAAATTATCAAAAATAAACAATTTTTTTTAAAAGTACATAAAAGTAAGTATTAGGGTATATTTACATTGTACAAATCCGTTTAGAAAAATAAAAATTTTATCCATCATAAAAGGATTCTAGTGTACTATTTTCATTTAGGATTTGGATTATAATACTTCTAAATTTTTTTTTGCAAATTGACTCTTTTTAATGGTGTGTGGTGCGAGGACCCTAGGCTGCAGCCTATGCCTAAATCCGGCTCTGATAAAAATTATCAAACCTATTGGGGAAAGAGGGGCGCTCAAGACACTAGCTTTTATTTAAAAGCATAAACACGCAATACAAATTTACGGCTATGGAACCCACTGAGTAAATAAAATAACAGGCTTACGAATGAAAGACGATTAGCAAAATCAAAGAAATACGGTTCTTATTCATTTTGAAGAACATGGAATAAAAGAACGTTGTATTTTGAAGAACAGGGAATAAAAGAACATTTTATTTTGAAGAACAGGGAGTAAAAGATCATGGTATTTTGAAGAACAGGGTATAAAAAAAACATGATATTTTCAAGATTAGGGAATAAAAGAACATTGTATTTTAAAGAACGGGGAATAAAAGAACATTGTATTTTAAAGAACGGGGAATAAAAGAACATTGTATTTAAAAAAAAACAGGAAATAAAAGATCAAGGTATTTTGGAAGAACAGGGAATAAAACAACATGGTATTTTGAAGAACGTGGAATAAAAGACCATGGTATTTTGATTATTGAGTTTTGAGACCACGAGCACAAAGGGTGAAATCGTATCTTAGAACCGAAATTATATTCGCAAGAATAATCTGAATTGAAAGGCTTTGTATTAATATATTATTACAATCATATATATATATATATATATATATATATAGTTTTTGTAGTTCTTAGTTGATATTAATAATAGACTAATAAAAATTGATCTGTGGTTACAATTCGGCTCCGGTTACATAGCCACTCTGACGTCACATTGTTTACAGGTTTTATATTAAGCCCATTGGTCAATTTGTCCAAACTCGTTTGTTGATTCGTTGGAAGCAGTTCAAATAGGCGTTACCCATCCGCCAATTAATCGGATCCAGATTATACAATTTATTATTAAAAAATCGCTTTTGATTGGATTACGCAATAAAAATGCAAGCTTGTTTAGAGTTGAAATTTGCTTTTAAATTTAATTCTAACAAAGCTGTTAGCAATCAAGAGCTTTTTATTTTTAACATTATGCTATAACATTTTATTATTCAGAAACATAGTGGAATAAAATTACTTTGCGAGACTCAATAACCACAACGGCAAATACTTTAAAACTGAAGAAAATTATGTGCATAGTAAAATCGAAAATGTTTATATATATGAAAAAACGATTATTTTATCTGTGCATTTAATTATATTTATACAAAATTACATAAAGATTGTTTTTAGAATTGTTCTATAAAAAAAACAATAAAATACATACGTTTAAAAGCAAACACGTAACAGCTACTGTACTCAAAATATACGAACATTGAAGTTTGTACAATTAGATTATTTTTATACACTATCTCCAAATTAAACAAATTATGATATATTTTTATGTCATAAAACTATTCATACTTTAAATTAGAAATTTTTTTATTACACTTACGGGTTTCCATGTGGTTAATATTTTCTATCGTATTCCACTCGAAGTAATCCAAAAGGAATGTTTCTTTGGAACACTATTTTTCACTTTGTTTGGAATATTCCCGCGAATTTTCTCGTGATCCCCCATCATTTTCCGCACGATTTGAAAGTCGTCTGCTTACTACACATCCTCGCAGCGGGACGAAATCAAAAGGTTCGAAAAACTGATTGAGGCGCCACCACGTGAGCAGTGGCGGAAACATTCGAGCCGGTATTGGCTGCGGTAAAAAAGATCATGTATTGGATCTGGTTGAGTTGGTTTGTGGAGCTAATTGAGTGAGTTGGTAGATTGGGTTGTTTGTACTAACTACAACTACAAAAAAATATAAATATAATAATTAATAATATAAAATTTATAAATACAAAATATGGATTTTTCTTTCGAATGGTTTGTTGGTTGTTTGGTTAGTTGTCTGTCTGTTTTTTGTTTTTGTTTTTTTTACTAGATAGTTAGTTAGGTTGGTTTGGTTTTGGTTAATTAACGTCGCACTAGAGCTGCACAGTAGGCTATTGGCGACGGTTCGGGGTCTATCTCGAAGGAAAGACCCGGGAACACATACACATTCACACACACATTCATACCTGCACCTCGTTATTTTAGAACCATGGTCAGATGACGAGGAAACACCTGAACTGGCACCCAACGCCTTCAATAGACGTCGGGACTTTGGACCCCGATCAGATTAATCGTGCGTTATACACGCCGTTAATTTTTTCGGATGTTCTGGACGACTTTTCTAGTATTTTGTAGCGAAGCTGGCAACCCTCCGATCACAAGATCACTACTTTTTACTTTTTCTTTGTCAAGTTCATGACCTGGCATCGAACCGGGAACCTTCGTATTCCTAGCTGACGCCTTTAACCGCTCGGCCACGGAGGCCCCTTACCAGTCGCGGCGATTCGGGGGGCAAGGGGGGGCGGTTGCCCCCGCACTTTTTTAATATCGCACATTTTAAAACTAAATAACAGTTCATTGTGTTACGGCATTGCCTAACCAAAAAAACATTTTTGAACCCATTCCTCCCACCACCACAGGCATTAAGGAAAGGGGAGGGGGGAGGGGGGGGGTTCAGGAGTTTCAAACCCCTTTCATTGAAAGTCAAGTGAAAAAAAATTTTCAACGAATGTGGTATCGTTATTCTTTAAAAAAAAATCCACATTTTAAAACTAAAATAAATTCTTTATCTAAATTGAGCAGCGTCGTTTTCAGATTTCCAGACAGACAGCTACTAGTATAAGTCATTGATTTGCGCCTGACAATTACTCATTCTGGTTTTTTTTTTTCGGAAAAAGAAATAGCATATCTTTACGTAGAAAATGCAACTGTTTGACCTTCAATTAAAAAAATAATTCAAATCCCCTGCTTTTATTTATGTCTATCTGATACATTAAAATAGTATTCGGTCTTAATAAAATGCGTTAAATGAGATGTTTATTGTGTAATCTATTGGCGCCGAGCAATTGAATAATCTATAGGCCTGTAGATAGGTGGGTAGGGGTTGTAATGAGTTTGCCATTAATGTCTTTGTTTTGATCTTCATCTGCTCTGCTTTTTAGCAAAATGAAACGAATTTTTCAAAATTCAGTTTTAAATTACTTTAATAAAAAGAACAAATGTGAAATTGAACATGACAGCAGCAGTAACACAAGCACTACCGTTTCCATTCAAGAAAACTTGTCTGTTTGCAATCTACGCCTTGGAATTTTCAAAATCGCGCAAGTATACGTTTAAAGATACCATTATCTTGATTTGTAACATTTATATATCATATTTCGAAATCTTTTACATCATTTATATTATGCGATTGTACTTCAATTTAATTTAGCATTAATTGTTCAATTTATAATTTAATTTCAAATTATTATTGGAAAATTAATTCGAAATTCAGTAATCATTGATATTCGTAAATTTCTACTATTATTGCACTTCATCAAATGCGTAACGAGTGTACAGTTTAATTTAACCGTGAATATATATTTAAAAAAAAATTTGTTTAAAGATTGATTTATTCATACACAGATGAGATGTTTTTGCTTTTCCCAAAATATCCATTTAAAAAGAATAGTAATAATAATTCGACAATGAGATCTTGTGATATTATTATGATTTTTGTTTAGAGTTTTACAAACCCGAGTTGGAAAAATTTATGCCCAAAGAAAATTTATATTATTAGCAAATGATAGGGAAGATTATAAATTGTCCAACTTGTAAGATTAAATTTATATCAGACGGACACTGCATTGTAACATGCGTGCAATAAACCAATACTTTTGAGAAAACTGTTTAATATTACCTAATTTATAAAAAAATTGAAAATGTCGATAAGCTGGAACTGGGAATTTTTAGCGCTGTTGAGTTGGGAATTTCGATCGTTAAGTTTGATTTGGTTAAATTACGTCGCACTAGAGCTGCATATTGAGCTTTGCCGACGATTTGGTTTCGGGGCCCATCTCGAAGGAAAAACCCGGGAACAATGCTTCATATTTTTGAACAATGGTCAGATAACGAGAACAACACCTGAGCTGGGCATCCGGCGGCGTTAAGCCGGAAATTTTGAATCGTTAAGTTGGGAAATTTCTTTATCGTTACCAAACAGATATTACAAGGAATCTCAAACTTTAAATTTGTTCTTTAAATTGATTTCATAATTAGGGAGTGATATTTACTAATTTTAAAAATAGTTATTGACAATTGTTAAATATAATTAATGACAATGATAACTGTTGATGTTGTTTATCTGCCAACGTATTCATGTTTACTTGAACGAAAATTAATAATTTTTTAAGAAAAAAAAGTGGTGGTGGGTTGGGATAGATGTTTGTTAATTTTTGTGGGGTTAAGGATTCCCCTCTAGGTGAGGGGGGGATAGATGCCAGATGCCTAAAGAAATTCGTTGCTCAGTCACTGAACTCCCATGAAATATATACCTAGTGCCTGCACTATTATAAAGTTTGCAACTGTAAGTATTTTTCTCCAGGTCCCAAAAGTCACACCACAAATGTAGAATTGTAAATGCTGCAGGAAGTTTCCTAGGGATTGAAAGGGTGAGGAGGGAAAATTTCCTCCATTTCTTTTTCAATACTGATACAAATGGAAAGGACACCTATCCCTTTGGAGGTCTGTCAATAAGTATGTTAATTAGATTCTTTGCAACAGTCCGTATCCTTCCAAAAAAAATTGAGATATAATCGGTAATGGGTTAATAATCGACCTGGACGTCTCGCACTTATTTTAAGTTAGTATCCTTTCCTTCAAATAACTCAAAATAGAGAGTAAATATATAAATACGCAATATTTATTGTTTTGGCCGTCAACATTTTTATACCCCCCCCCCCCCCCCCCGCTTGTTTCGTCTTGATCTTGCCCCTCCCCCACTTTTACCACCCAATCGGCGCCACTGCCCCTTACTAGATAGTTGGAAGAATTGTTTGGTCAAGTTGGTATAAAAGATTGTTTGGCAGAATTGGTTGGTAGAAATGGTAGATAGAGTTAGTTGGCAGCGATAGCTCGTCAGAGTTGATTGGTAGAAATGGTAGATAGAGTTAGTTGGCAGCGATAGCTCGTCAGAGTTGATTGGTAGAAATGGTAGATAGAGTTAGTTGGCAGCGATAGCTCGTCAGAGTTGATTGGTAGAAATGGTAGATAGAGTTAGTTGGCAGCGATAGCTCGTCAGAGTTGATTGGTAGAAATGGTAGATAGAGTTAGTTGGCAGCGATAGCTCGTCAGAGTTGATTGGTAGAAATGGTAGATAGAGTTAGTTGGCAGCGATAGCTCGTCAGAGTTGATTGGTAGAAATGGTAGATAGAGTTAGTTGGCAGCGATAGCTCGTCAGAGTTGATTGGTAGAAATGGTAGATAGAGTTAGTTGGCAGCGATAGCTCGTCAGAGTTGATTGGTAGAAATGGTAGATAGAGTTAGTTGGCAGCGATAGCTCGTCAGAGTTGATTGGTAGAAATGGTAGATAGAGTTAGTTGGCAGCGATAGCTCGTCAGAGTTGATTGGTAGAAATGGTAGATAGAGTTAGTTGGCAGCGATAGCTCGTCAGAGTTGATTGATTAAATTTGTTAGAAGAATTAGTTGATAAAATTATTTGGTGGACTAAATTGGATGGTCACGTTGGTTGGACACAATGGTTGCTTGAGTTGATTGATTGAGCTGGTAAAAATGATAGATAGACATGACTTGTTTGATTGAGTTGGCTGGTTGAATTCTTTGAGTTGGCTGGTCAGGTTCTTTGGTTGGGTTAGGTTATTTGGCTTGGTTTGGTTAATTAACATCGCACTAGAACTGCAGAGTGGACTATTGACAATGGTTCGGGTCTATCTCTAAAGTTTGGTTTTGTTTTGTTAATTAACGTCGCACTACAGCTGCACAGTGGGCTATTGGCGACGGTTCGGGGTCAATCTCGAAAGAAAGACCCGGGAACACATACACATTCTCACACACATTCATACACACACCTCGTTATTTTAGAACCATGGTCAGATGACGAGGAAACACCTGAACTGGCACCCAACGCTTTCAATAGACGTCGGGACTTTGGACCCCGATCAGATGTATCGTGCACCAGTCCCGTATACACGCCGATATAATTTGTTGGATCTTCTGGACGACTTTCTAGTATTTTTGTAGCGAAGCTGGCAACCCACCGATCACAAAATCACTACTTTTTTACTTTTCTTTGTCAAGTCCATTGCACGGACTTGAACTAGCAATCCTCTTATTACCAGCTGAACGCATTTATCCATTGGGCCACTGGAGGCCGGAGACAAACAAGCATTTGTTAAATAAGAATTAAATAAATTAAATTATTATAAAAATTATATAAGAATTAAATTAATTAAAAATTTAATATAAGAATTAAATTAATTAAAAATTTAATATAAGAATTAAATTAGTTAAAAAATTATATAAGAATTAAATTAATTAAAAAAATTATATAAGAATTTAATTAAAAAATTTATATAAGAATTAAATTAATTAAAAATTTAATATAAGAATTAAATTAGTTAAAAAATATGTATAAGAATTAAATTAATTAAAAAAAATATACAAGAAATAATTTTAAAAAAATTATATAAAAATTAAATTAATTAAAAATATTATAGAAGAATTAATTATTTCAAATGAAAATATCGTTCGTACGTAGTTTAGACAAGCTTTTAACGTATATTCTCCTTTCACATTATTTAAGTATGGAAGTTACATTGGTAAATTAGGAAATTATTGCGGGAGAGAAAACACCATGTTAATCTGTAAGGGAATTCATTCCGACACTATAACGCCATTAAAAATACAGCGATTGACATAAATGTGGTCTTTTTTAGACAGGAAGTTAAACACCAATGCATATAAAGCAAAGTACGTACAAAATGTAGTCTTGCTCGATAGGACAATAGGTGTCAATGAATTTAAATATCCAAATAAAGCAAAGCGCTCACTTGGACGTAACAGCTTGCGTATTTTCCTGTTTTTAGACTAATCCAATCCTTATTTCGATAATCTACTGAAATAACGCTTCACGTAAACCACTGCTTCGACACTAAAAAAATATCGTCTTTACTTTAAATTTAAATATCGACTTTACTTTAATTTTTAACTAACGAATTAAAATTCATATCAACTTTAAACATAGTTAAATTTTTTGTAACAGCATTGTTCAAAATAGTTTTGTTAAATATACTCTGATTAAATTCTCATTTAATATAGTGATCAAGAAATGAGCCTGCATTTTTAATATAGTGAGCAAGAAACGAGCGTGCATTTTTAATAGTGAGCAAGAAATGAGCACGAAATTTTAATATAGTGAGCAAGAAATAAGCATGCATTTTTAATATAGTGAGCAGAAAATGAGCATGCATTTTTAATAGTGAGCAAAAAATGAGCATGCATTTTTAATAGTGAGCAAAAAATTAGCATGCATTTTTAATAGTGAGCAAAAAATTAGCATGCATTTTTAATAAATAAAAAAGTAGATTTTTAAAAATGACGGATTTACTTATTTTTTGAAAGATTTACTGAGTTTCTATATACTGATTAAGTATACTGAGATTTTAAGAATTGATGGTAGTTATTTATTCTATTTCATTCGAGTTACTAATTTAACTAAAATTTTTGTTTTAAAAATGCTTTTTATACGAAAAATTCTTTGATTTATCACTGACTACCCACTTTTCCAAAGCTGTGGTTAAAAAAGGATATACAAAAAACTCTAATAATTTTAGAAATTAAAAAAATATATGAAACAAATTCAAAGATTAGAGACCCATTGCATAAATAACACCAAAAACATTTTTACATTAATAACCTTTTAAAAGTAAAAAATAGCTTTGAATGAAAAAATGAAACTTTTCATAACCATTTTACCTCACCTTACCAAAATAAAAAAAAAATGAAGTCGCCCCCGGGTGGACTCGAACCACCAACCTTTCGGTTAACAGCCGAACGCGCTAACCAATTGCGCCACGGAGGCTCGGAAGCGATGTAGAAGTTTCCAGAATGCTCAAACGAAGAAAATGCAATTCATACTTAGTAAGCAAGAGCCAACTGCTGAGTAAATATTTACGAAAATTTTATACAGAGAACCTGGCCTTGCTCAGACACAGGTGAGAGATTTTTTAGTAGGGATTTTTATTATGTGTCGGGATTTTTTTAGGGATTTTTATTATGTGTCGGGATTTTTTTAGGGATTTTTATTATGTGTCGGGATTTTTTTAGGGATTTTTATTATGTGTCGGGATTTTTTTAGGGATTTTTATTATGTGTCGGGATTTTTTTAGGGATTTTTGTGTGTTGGGATTTTATTTTTTAACTGGTTGATTGAATTAATATAAATACAGAACAACGCAAAAAATACGCAATTGATTAAAAATATATAAAATCTGAAATTGTTTCGGGAAATTAAGAAATTGTCTGTGTGCAAAGCAGATTGATAATAAATTCGGGAATTAAAAATGGCGAAAAGAATGAAAATTATTTAAGTTTTTTGGAGTTAACTATTGTGTGCTAGAAAGTAAGTAAAAATTGGAATAGCGAAAGTCTCATTAACTAAGGAACCAATACTACTAAAATCCTAAAGGAAGTTCGTATTTTTGCATTGTATCAGTCTTTCATATTCTTAACACAATGTCCTAAATGAGTTTTTATTAGATAAAATTAATAGTCATAGCCAGTGGCGTAGCAATTAAAATATTATGGGGGGAAGAGGTAACTAATTCCATATTCAGAATATTTACCAAAATAAAAATAAATAAACTCTAATAAGTAGTTATGCTAATTAGTAATTAGTTATTTAGCTATTAGTTGTTAATAATCAATTGTAAAATTATCAATTGTTAATTATCAATTGTTATTTATCCATTGTTATTTATCAATTATTAATTATCAATTATTAATTATCAATTATTAATTATCAATTATTAATTATCAATTGTTAATTATCAATTGTTAATTATCAATTGTTAATTATCAAATTGTTAATTATCAAATTGTTAATTATCAAATTGTTAATTATCAATTGTTAATTATCAATTGTTAATTATCAATAATTTGTTAATTATCAATAATTTGTTAATTATCAATAATTTGTTAATTATCAATAATTTGTGAATTATCAATAATTTGTTAATTATCAATAATTTGTTAATTATCAATAATTTGTTAATTATCAATAATTTGTTAATTATCAATAATTTGTTAATTATCAATTGTTAATTATTAATAATTTGTTAATAAGATATTGTTAGTTAGCAATATAACTTGTTAATTACCAAGTTAATTTAATAAATTTCGAAAGAAATTAACAATTCTGTTATTATTCCAAATTAGGATTCATATAATTTTCATAAATTGTACGATTTTTTTTGTGTGTCCAGAAAATTTTGACTAGAAAGCCTAAAATGAATTGGGGTGCTTGAACTCCCTGAGCCACTCAACGCAGAGGAAGTAGACATTTTTTGATCCAAAGACAAGATCTTTTTTTTATTATTATCATTAGTTTCTGCGTTATGCCATTTTAATTAACCCGTGCGAAGACCGCGTATTTTTGCTAGTAAATTTACAAAGCGAATTTAAAAAATCCTATTTCCCTTGGAACCACTCCTACTCCACTTTGAAAAAGCATCGATGATTGGTGGATTCAAACCACGTGGTTTGTGTGCACTAATCACATGGGGCTTCTGCAAACTGTGCCGCGCGATTATCACGTTCGTAAAAAGCGCGAATTTCGAAATCCTTTTTGTCTTGAGTGTGGTGTTTTACTCTGCCCTTTGTTGTGTTTTTGCTGCCTATGCGGATTTATTTTGAATTAAACATAAAATGAGAGGCAGTGATCATGACCAACGACTGAACTCTAATTGTAACTGCTGGAAGGCTCAAACCTTGTTTCCTCTATGGGCGCGTTGAAGGCAATTGAAAGCAGCCATGCTATGCCCCAACTTTTTTTTTTTAAAGTGATTTAGTGGTATTTTTTATTACCACAGCACTGTAGAAATATTAAATGTTTATAAATATTATATTTTCTTCTTATAGAATTCCTTTTTATATTGCCAAACAAATAGCTTTTGCTCTTGCTTTTTATCTACTTCGACTTTGACTTGCAAATGTCTTTCTATTTTAATAGCAGACTGCATTAAAAATGGGCTTCAAAAGAAAATAAAAAAAATACTCAGCCAAAAGCAATACATGTCGGCTTATTTTAACATGAGAAATATACGGAATATTGCGGTAACGAGGAGAGTGGGCCACAGCATGGCTGCCTCTACATCAGCTTCAAGTCAACACAATGTGTTGTCATATCCAGAAGTTACAGATCAGTGTGAACAACTTGTAGAAGATTATTTGAATATGAAAACGAATCAGAAATTTCTCTGAACGACCCTGTGGCTGTAAAAAATTCATCTGTAAAGTTCAATAATGATGAAGATTGGGAAAATTTTAAACATATATCTGTGTAAAGATAGTATTCATTGACATTAAAATCAGTAAAAAAGTCAACTTAATTTTTTTTTTTCGGTGCTCTTAAAGAACATAAATTATTCATTTCAATTCTAGTAAGTTTTTATTGCTGATTTGAATATATAGAAGTGGATTAATTCACAAACCACACAACTCCTATAGATGGGATTCAGCAGTAGCGAAAGCTGCTTGGCGACGAAATGCAAGCGATTCACTTCTAAATTTGGATTTTAAAAAATGAAGATATAAGAATATCTGAGTTTGGATTATAGGTGAGAGATTGGCTTGAAGAGTCGCGTGATTTTCAAGCTTGAATTTCGTCGCCAAGCAGCTTTCGTTACACCTGGTTTGTAAAGTAGGCCGACGATGTGTAGAAGTGGTGTATCGAAAGTAGTTAAGAGGTGTTATTTTTGGGAGTAATATGGAAAGAAAAAAAAAGTTTGGGAAAAGTGGTCTTCAATATGTAAAAATTTTTATTAGAATATATATATATATAATATATTACCTCCAAGTTTGGTACAAAAACCTGAAAGCTTGATTTGAGCCCATTTTTAACCAACAGAAAAGCGCGCCAATCAACCGCCAAAACGCGCCAAAGGAGACCGATTATCAATTCGATTGTTATGTATTTTTTTAATACATGTTCGCGCAAGATTTCTGATATTTGGAAAAATTCTTTTTTGTTGAACAAGGGATGCCTCACTTAGGCACCTTGAAAAAAACATCCGGTTATCCGGCATTTATCTATCCGGAATTTTTAATTAAACGCACCGTTTGAAAAAAAAATGGTCAGATTTTGAAAATTCTTTTTTGTTTTAGTTAAATAGAGAAAATCCGCTTTTGAAATCCTTTTTTTTCCAAAAATCGGAGTTTCGTCTATTATATATCAGGAAATATTGATTAGCCGGACTGTTTTTTAACAATTTCTCCGATTTCTAAATATTTTCATTGTTGAATGAGGATTGTACAACAATGTTGTTATTTCGTTCAGCTGACATTTATTAGGACGCATAAGGGATTGTTTAACAATGTACATTGTTGAGATGGATATAATTTTGTTCACCCGGCACGTGGAAAAATGTGAGTAACAACTTGAATTTATTGGTGAATAATAGCAGAGAGTGAAATCCTCTGCAAAATTAAAAACTTAAAAGGGGAAAAAAAAAAAAAAAAAAAAAAAAAAAAAACGACGTTAAGAAAAATGCGCTAAAAAGTAGAATAAAATATTTAATTTTACGAATAACTTGAAGAAATTACATTATTTAACATTAATTTTATACTTATAACAAATTTTTGAAGCTGGTGCCCATCCACAAAAAATATACCTAAATTTTGACACCGATTTCAAAAAAGTTTTAATAAGTATAAAATTAGAATTTAATAATTAAAATTTTTTCACTTGTTCATAACATTAAAAATTATTTTTTACTTTTTAAAGCATTTTTCTTCAAGTCAGTTTTCCTCTTTTTTTTTCTTTTTTTAAATCTTTATTATTTAGCCACAATGCAGCCCAATTTAGTTGTGCAAACATTGTGAAGAGAATTGCGAGCTTTTTAGTAAAGCGTTGCTAAAAGTTATAATTCGCCGTCTTTTTTTTTTCTTCTTCTTTTCTGCCAGCTAGGCTTTTACAACTCCATAACTCGGTTATTGTATTTAGCGTAAAAGAATCTTTCTAAGCCCCGCGCTCGCAGACAGGTACCGCACACAAAGAAACCTCGCATCCAGATTCGAATATTACGCATTTTATGAAAGAAAGTTACCACACAAAGGGCGCACACACAACAACCCAACACAAGGTCGATGCTACGGCACCAACAAAAGAACAGAATTCGCCGGCGCTCTTATTATTACATAAAAGGCATCCAACGCAGCCAACTCAGCAACTATTTCGAACGGTCTCATTCAAATCAAACGGCACAAAAGGGCCGGCGAGATAAGGACAAGGAACGAAAATTGTAAATAAATAATAATAATAACAAGAAAAAATAAAAAAATGGTAATAATAATAATAATGATAATAATAATAATAACAACAAACGAGGAGGAGAAAGGGAAGAAAGCAGTGGAAGAAAAGGTTTGGCGGGAAACTACTACAATAGGGGAAAAAGGTTGTGAAGAAGTATAAAACGCTAGCAGCAGTGTTGCTTGTATTAAAAGGTGGGCGTTCTTTGTGGCAAGAATGGGTTCAAAACGCATAGAATGCGCTTTTCTGTTCGACAAAGAAGGTTTCGTTCTTTTTTGGCGGGAAAAGAAGCAATGGAGTTGAATATATTTCTATTATGATTGCGCTCTCCGATGGGGAAAATAAAAAGGGAGAAATTGTTCAGTTCTCCCTTTTTTCTTTTCAGTTCGGTTATTTTGTTCCTTTTTTTTCCCCGCGCTTTTTCGCAACCTGAAAAGGAGAGGAAAATGTCTTCATGTACGTTCTATTTTATTTTTAAGAATCTGGAAAGGTTTGAGGGGAAACGGTAAAGAGTAATTTTTGGGGGAAATATAATGAATTTGGATATGTAAAAAAAAAAATACATTCGAAATTAGAACTTTCAACTGCCTATGGACAGTATGGATGAACTGGTGTTGACATTAAATCTTGTGGATAAACAAAAGCACGTGGTTTTCATTCCGCATCCACATATAGAAATCATCGACCACTGAATAATTAAACACGTGGTTTTTTCTTCACCAATCTAAAATCGATTGTTTATCCACAAGATTTAATATCTGTACCAGGTCGTGCATAGTATTCCATGGATACGTCAGGAAAGGCCAGTACCCCCCGCCCCCCCCCCCCCTCACTCCCCTGCCCCCCGTCACCAACTTCTGGCGCCACAACAGAACAACTTCTGGCTCCACAACAGAACAACTTCTGGCGCCACAACAGAACAACTTTTGGCTCCACAACAGAACAACTTCTGGCGCCACAACAGAATGCGATAAAATTAACTTTAAATCTTCAAAAAATACTTTAAAGAAGCTATTCCCATTATAAAGAAAATGTATGTAGGTAAACTGGAAGCGAATGGCCATCCATATGTTGCATAACACACCTGTAGGGGAAGATATTTTCTATCTGGCATGGATTTATGTTTAATTCCTAGTTTACGATACTCGAAGGCCATGCTCTCCCAACACCGATTCAAAGACAAGGCTGTGCCTCACGTGACCTTTCCGGAGCTGACGTCATCACGAGTAGGCCATGGTAGCGGGTAGAAACGGAAGATTTCGCTTCGCTGATGTGGTTTTTTTTAAGCGCGAACTTTTGTTTTCTCAAAATGGGTGAAAATTCCGTGTGTTTTAGTCTGCGATAATTATTTATTATCTGAGTTATGGTTTACAAACAAGTTGTGTTCCCAATTGTCAGGGAAATTACACGAAAACACCAAAAGTTCAGCTGTTTTCGTTTCCTAAAGATCGGACTTTGCGCAGAAAATGGATTCGTGTAATTCACACACACACACAGGGACGACTTTACTCCTACATATTACACCAGGGTATCTATGATTATGCTTATAATTTAATGTAAATTGATAACATGTAGATGTCAGGTTTAAATTGGATTAAAACATCAATGGTTTTAAAAAAAAATACCAGGGAAGTATTTGACATCGTTATTACTAATACAATTATTATTATAATACAATTGTTATTAACCGACTGAACAGAGCGCCAACCAAAACTCCAAAATAAAACCGCCATAAACTTTAAATTAAAACCGCCAAATCGCGCACCATGTCGAGAGGTTATAAATTCGACGGTTATGTATTTTTTTTTTAATTTATGTATGTTCGCGCGGGATTTCGGTTCTACTTCAGATATTTGCACAATTTTGTTGTTGTTGGATAAGGGCTGTTTCACTTGGGAGCAATTTGAAAAAAATATCGGGTTATCCGGCATTCAACTATCTCTGGAATTCTTAATTAACCGGACCGTTTGAAAAAAAATATTGTCCGATTTCAAAAATTCTTTTTTTGTTGGATAGAGAAAAATCAACTTAGGCAAAATCTGGAAAAATAATCGGTTATCCGGCTGCTATATATTCGGAAATGTCGATTTTCCGGAGGTTTTTTATACAGTTAATCCGATTTCATAATATTTTCATTGTTTAACAGAAGTTGTTCAACAATGACATTTCATTTAACCAGAATTTATTGGCATTGATAGGGATTGTTTTACAATACACACGGTTGAGCAGAAGTTGCTACTTGAATTTCTCGGTGAATAATAAGAGGGGGCGAAGCCCCCTGCTAAATTAAAAACCAAAAAGGGAAAAATAAAATAATCTTTCTGGAAAAAAGGAAAACCGACTTTAAGGAAAATGCGCTAAAAAGTAAAAAATAATTTTTAATTCTACGAATGAGTTGAAAACTTGAATTATTGAATATCAATTTTATACTTAGTACAACTTTTTGAAGTTGGTGCCAATTTACAAAAATTATACCCAAATTTTGGCCCGATTTCAAAAAGTTGTACTTAGTATAAAATTAATATTCAATAATTCAATTTTTCAACTCATTCGTAGAATTAAAAATTATTTTTTACTTTTTAAGGGGGTCCGATACCTTCGACATTTTTTTCTTTATTTTTATACTTGTACAATCCAATTTTTTTTCTCTTTCTAAATATGCATAAAAAACCATTTTAAGACGCTCAAATTTTTTTTTAAATTGCACATTTATTTTTAAATTAAAATTTTAGTCATTTTTTTAACAATTTTAAAATTCCTACTCCTTTTTTGTTTTTCAATATTTTGAAGCAATTTTTTTTATTTAAGATCTTGAATAATATGTAAATAGATGTATGCATTCAAATTTTGATTCAGATACATCACTTTAAAAAAATAAAATATATTAGAAATTTTGGAAAAAAAATTGACGAAAAAAAATAAAATTCCATTTTAAGTGGTTTTAAAAAAACAAATTATGGTAAAAATAGGAAATCTGAATGCAAACATCTATTTAAAATATATTTATCTTGCTATACACACAAAAATTATGATTTTAAGTATAATAGTAAAAAAGCCTTAGCATTTTTAGTGTTCATTAAATTTCAAAACCACGAACAGAGATATTTGCTTTTAACATATGATACAACTATGTTATAGGAACACATCATTAAAACATTCATAACTAAAAAAGTAATAGGAATTTTTTGAAGCAGTTTTTTGTGAGTTATTAAGATAAGTTTGAATATTATTTTTTAAATATAAAAAAAAAATTACTTTTTTTGCGAATTTTGGGTATCGGACCCCCTTAACGCATTTTCCTTAAAGTCGGTTTTCCTTTTTTCTATAAAGATTATTTTATTACTAATACAGACTGTAAAAAAGTAAAATCCGAAGAAAGCGTTAAAAAGTAAAATCCGAAACACAAGGACTGTCAGTCCTTGTGTATCGGATTTTTACATAAATGTTGGTGAGTAAGAATTTAAAGGCATTGAAAATTAAATGCCTATTATTATACCTTTCCGGCTATTGTGCTCATTCGGCGATGAAAAAAATAAATTGTAAATATAGTTAAAAACAAATGATTATTGACAACACCTTAAAATGAAACTATAAATATAAATTAATTGAATCTCTGGTCAGAGGTGGTTTAATCTACCCATCTGCAGATATTGTAAATGCTGTAAGTTACAATTATATTGTTATGTAAAAATTGCTTTTAAAAGAAAATGAGACCAAATTTTTACAAATAACTGATCACCGCTCATTTGTGGTTGAAAAAACTTTGGAATTAATAAATTGTAATGAATTTTTGTTGTTGATGATCAATGTGAAGCGGACCATAGTTCTGAGAGTGTTTTAAAACTAATATTAACTTCAGCTACAAAATCATCATTAAAAAACTATTGCAGGCAAAAAAAATTATATAAAAAAAATTCAAATTGAAAAAAAGTCTAAAAAAATTAAGACATTGAAAAAAGGGATCAAAGTTGCGGAAAAGGTGCAAACATATAAAATTGCATAACTGTATATAAACGCTCAGTTCAATAAATAATTTTTGTTAATTTGGTCTTTGATACTTTTATTTTCATGCTAATGTGAGTATTTTTTTGGGCATATATATTTAAAAATCTTTAATGAAATGCAAATGTAAGGTAAATAATGTTTAGGCAACGTAACAGTTCATTTCTAAAGAAAAAATGCTATTCATCTACTCGAAATACCAAGCGCTTCAATCGAAGAAACAGAGCGGGGAAGGAGAAATCCAGCCTACTCAGGGTGACGTCACAAATCAGAGGCATGGCCTTGTATTTGAGTCGGTGTTGGTCATACGTGGCATCTCGCCAACAGTTTTCAGCGCATGCAAGTACCGTGCGCTGTCAGACTCCTAACGTACATTTATTACTCCGGGCAAATGTGGTCTCCGGCCTACTCTCTCCGACTACTCAGGATAGCAGCTGGTACACCCTTCTAGCAGTGGATTATGGTGCTTACAAGCAAACCTTTGAGCAGTCGATTTACATGTTCCGTACAAACATTGTCACCAAATATCGTAAACTAGGAATTAACCAAGACCTACATTCAACATAAATCCATGCAAGACCAAAGCATCTTTTCTGTTACTGATGCGTTATGAAATATATGGACGACTCCCCCGCTTGATCTGGCCTAGTTTACCGGTCGCCCCAGAAAATGCTCAGAACTACAAATCAACGCACAAAACCAATTCCCTTATTCTTCTTCGTTCCCGAAACCCGTTCATTTTTTTTAAAAAAAACAGGTAAAAAGGAACAATTTGTTATTTTTTCACATAAATCTCCATAAACTACTTTAAGTACACGCTTAACATTTGAAAAAAAATGCGAAAAATCACGAATTAGCGCACAAAACTTAATTCTCCATTGCTTTTCGTTGCCCGAAACCTGTTCATTTTAAAGAATAGGTAATGAAGAACAGGTTGTAATTTTGCCACATACATCTTCCAAAACAACTTTTAAGATACCACCCCACACGCTTATCATTAAAAAACATGCGAAGAAGTATGAATTAACGCTCAAAATACATTCCATATTCTTTCCCAAAACCCAAAACTGCAAATATGGAACATTTCAAAGAACGTTCCATTTAAGTGCAAGCGATTAGCAAACCCGCCGTGTTTGCTTTTCTTTCAGTATCCGTACAAAGGACGGACAGACAGACGTCCTTTTGTGTGGAAAGGCATGAAAAGACCTTTTTCTTTTGACCGTGAATAAAACCCCCCTCCTTTTCATTTAGGAGTCAATGTTATCTATTCGAAGGCGTTTTGTCAGGATCCCCCTATTCATGCTGCTCACTGAATAATTCTCGCTTTGGTGGTCACATTGGCTTGGAATTCTTTCGGACTCCCTTTCATTGCGATTTTTCAAACATTTTTGTCGTTATCATTTATATTGGTTAAACTGAAGAATAAAGGGACAATCCGCCAAGGCGTCAAAATTAAGATCGCCAAATATGACTTCAACCAAAATTGTGAAACATTTAGCTTTTCTTTTTTTAAGTAAAACGTCTTAGTTTCATTTAAAAAGAAGATGTTTTACTTAAAAAAAGTCAAATGTTTCTTAAGTTTGCCAACTAGGTTTGTGATTTTGCCAAGTCAGCAGGAATTTTCCAACATTCTTCCGCCTTTTGTATAGGCACGAATATTTTTGAAGAAATCATTGTAAAAAAAATTTATATTTTAATAAATTTTACTTCTGATCAGGTTGGCAATTTCCCATCTAGTTGGCAAACTTGTGAAACATTTTGCATTTTTTAAAAATACAACTAAGTAGTTTCACTTTAAAACAAAATTAAAATGTTCCACAAGTTTTCCAATTAAAGATTTTGCCAAGTCAGCAGGAATTTACCAACATTCTTACGCTTTTGTATAGTCACGAAAAATTTTGGTTGGTTGGTTGTATGGGGTTTATTGGCACAATAGCCAAAAATGGCCAAGCTGCGCCACACACTAGATAATTCAAACCAACATTAAAAGTTTAAAATGTGTACACACAAACAAAATTAAATTCAAAGAAGTGGTAAAAATCCTGCGTAATTTAAAAAGATAAATAGTGATGAATGAGGTGGATGATTCAATAAATAGGATAATGTGGGAGATGAAGTGTTAAAAAAACGATTATATAAAATTCTAAGACGGGGACAAGAAGTTAAAATATGATGAATGGTGAGAGGTTGTTGGCAATGGTGACACAGCGGGGCAGTTTCATTGAGCAATAGGTGTCTATGTGTTGCTCGCGTATGGCCTATGCGGAGACGTGTCAATAAGACATCACATCGGCGAGATGACAAGGACGGTAGGAACGGGATGCTGGGAAATACAGAGGCTAATTTATTAGCCGTCTGTAACCTCCAGCTCCAGTCCTTCCGCACAAAGTCCCGCAAAACACTTCGAAGATCATCATATGGTATTCGGATTTCTAACTGGGATGTGGCATTTTTGGCAGCATGATCGGCCAGTTCATTACCAATTATACCAACATGCCCAGGAATCCAACAAAATATGATACCATAACCCCGCCGGATAAGTCTATTGTGGACAATTAGGACATTATTTGCTAGTGGGTGAGATAACAAATTCGACGATAAAGATTCTAAGATACTCTTCGAATCAGTATAAATAATAAAATTACCAACACTCTGATGAGAAATGTATTTGAGGGCTTTATACAGCGCTAAAAATTCAGAAGTAAAAACGGAAATGAATTGTAGTAATGATTAACTAAAAATCTCGGATCCGCATACATATGCGCAACCAACGTGATTTAAAGATTTAAGTATATACAGCTGTATGTGAATTAAAATTATGAAGATGATGATTAAAAATTTGGTTATATACAACTGGACTAGTGTCAGATTTTTCAAGTCCAGTGAATAATTGTAGAATTGAGACGTTAGAAGTCTGCCAGGGTATGCTATAAAATAGTGGGCGCTCAGCAACTTCTATTGAATGAAGTGGAGTGCCACTCAGGGTATTTCTTATACGCAATCCAAAGGATGGTATGCAAGATGGACGATTCCTGAAAAGTACATCCTTAGATCTGTCCCGAAAAATTTTGGAGAAATCATTGTAAAATTTTTTATATTTTAATAAATGTTACTCTGGTCAGGTTGGCAATTTCCCATCTAGATGGCAAACTTGTGAGACATTTGGCCTTTTTTTTAAATAAAACTAAGTAGTTTCACTTTAAAAAAAATCAAATGTCCCACAAGTTTTCCATTTAGTGATTTTGCAAAGTCAGCAGGAATTTACCAACATTCTTATGCCCTTTGTATAGGCATGAACATTTTTGGGGAAATCATTGTAAAAAATTATATTTTGCTTCTTGTCAGGGCGGAAATTTCTCATC
This sequence comes from Troglohyphantes excavatus, assembly GCA_963932185.1. Taxonomy (NCBI): domain Eukaryota; kingdom Metazoa; phylum Arthropoda; class Arachnida; order Araneae; family Linyphiidae; genus Troglohyphantes; species Troglohyphantes excavatus. Next base: position 46,968,162 of record OZ010678.1, read on the forward strand.
TAGTTGACAAACTTGTAAAACGTTTGGCTTTTCTTTCTTTTTAAATAAAACTAAGAAGTTTTACTTTTTGTTCCTTTTTTTTAAATTCAAATTTTTCACACATTTGCCAAATATGTTTGTGATTTTGCCAAGTCAGCAGGAATTTACCAACATTCTGTATATACATGACGTTAGGGAAATCATTGTAAAAAAACTGCGATATTTTAATAAATTTTACTGCTGGTCTGATTGGCAATTTCCCGTCTAAATATTTTTTTTAACATCCCATCGGGAAAAAACAGGTGAATTACCAGACACTAAACAAAGTTGATAATTTGATCCCAAAACAGTTGGTAAAAACCTACATTTGACTTGGCAATTTTAAGTCTACAAATATGTTTGTGATTTTGCCAAGTCAGCCGCAATTTACCAACATTCTGTATATACATGATGTTGGGGAAATCATTGTAAAAAACTGCAATATTTAAATAAATTTTACTTCTGGTCTAAGTTGGCAATTTCCCATCTAAATTTTTTTTTAACATCCAATTGGGAAAAAACAGGTGAATTACCAGCCAGACACCAAACAAAGTTGATAATTTGACACTAAAAAAAGTTGGTAAAAACCTACATTTGACTTGGCAATTTTAAGTCTACAATTCGCTACATGTCCAGTGTGTCGTCATCTGACCATGGTTCAAAAATACGAGGCATCGTTCCCGGGTCTTTCCTTCGAGATAGGCCCCGAACCGTCGCCAAGAGCATACTGTGCAGCTCTAGTGCGATGTTTATTAACCAAACCAACATGTCCAGTGTCGCTACAATAAAGTTAAAATCGCTTATAAAGTTAAAGTGAATCAGACTAAAAATGCAAAGCGTCTTCATAACCCATGTAGCTAATTTCATAGAATTTTCCCGACAAAAGTTATTTCAATGCATTTTTATAACTATTTATCATTTTGTTTTATAACAGGTTTTGTGTAATACCTTCAAAAGAAATAGAAGTTTAATTGTTATTATCCGACATGAACGAACAAATGAAACACAACTTCCATATCAATATTCAGAATGCCTTCGCAAAACTCAAGCTCAATGGAAGGTAGAATTTTTGGTAAAGAAAAAGAAAAACCTAGAGCAAAAATAAAATCCGGATATCACCATTCCATTCAAATCGAATTTATCAAAAACGATGGAAATGGCGAACAAAAGATTCCACGAAATGTATTCAAATGCCCGTGAGTCACTTCACTTCTTCAAATTCCCCCCTTGCGTTGCCAAACGAAAGGGACTAAAAAGAATACCGAACAAAGAATTCATTGTATTCAGAGAGGTAGCAGACTAGAGTTACATTATAATGAGGGGATGTACCATAAAAGTCTTGTTCACATCTCACCGCATTTAGATATTAATGATATATATATATGATAATTATAAATAATTTAAATTGTTAGATAAACAGGATAGGAGGAATATTGAAAAATTGTTCATAGTATCACGCGCTAAAGCTGCATTAAAACTGAAATGTAATATATGCTATATAAATCTTCTTTATATAAAATTCTCTTACGCGGTGATTGAAAACCGCTGTTTTTCTCTACGCGGAATGGCAACAGTTAGATTGTTTACAAAATTCTGTTGCACTCACGGAGTAAAGAAAAAGGTGGAGATGATTTGGCGAGTTTTCATGAGAAGTAAATTAGCAACCCCAAGTTGTTCCATCCACTTGTTTGCGTAACATCGATATCTCGGTATTGGAAGTGAAACCCCTAGGCATTCCAAGCCAAAGTTTCCGATAAAAATTGATTTGACCCCTTTATTCTTTACTTTTACCTTTATATTTTTAATTAATTTTAGAACTACCAAGAATACCCGTTCTTCGCACGGGGTCAAAATTCTTTCTTTCGGACTCTTTTTCATTGCGATTTCCCCAACATTTTTGTCGTTATCATTTATATTGGTTAAAGTGAAGAATAAAGGGCAATCCGCCAAGGCGTCAAGATTAATATCGCCACATATGACTTCAACCAAAATTGACAACCGTGTACAATACTTGCGTAATATATTTTGCACTCATGTGCAAATAAGTGCGTAATATATGACGATTATTTCCAATTCATAGGTAAATTAAATTATAAAATAAATTATCGCCAAGTACTGGTACAAAGTAGTGCTTTAGAATAGCGCCAAATACTTCGCCAGTTCCTACTTTTTAAGCGATTGCTTACTTCACATTGCAAACCGGTTTTAGACTTGTTCGCACCTCCACCTTCTTCTTTACTCCGTGGTTTCACTCGATTTTTTTTATTTTGCCATTATGTAAGCCATTTTGACGATTAACCCCTTCAATTCATTGGTAAATAATTATTTTGATGATGTCAGCTAAATTAGGAAGAATATAAGCCTTATTAAATTAAAAAATAGAAGTTTTGAAAAATGCTTTTCCAAACTTAAAGCGGTAAATTAAGGTGGCACCATCTGTTGACAATTTTGAAAACTAGGTTTCTATGAGCTTTATTTTTATGACGTATTAACTTAGTAAATTACACACTTTTGGTAGGCAAGGTTATGGTAAGCTTAACGTCAACAATGGCCAAAACAAACTACCATTATTGTTAGGAATTTAACTAAAACTGAGGAAGATGTGAAAATAACGTAGAAAATAATAAATAATGGCAGGCTTGCCAGTGGTTTCATTTGTAGTTAAAAAGAAATTAGTTTAAATGATTTTATATTGATTTACATTGTGAAAAAATGTATTGATGCCAAGATGAATATTAATTTAAATTTACAGTTTCAACTTTTAAAGTTTTTAGTAATATGATTAAAAAAGTATTGTTACTAGGACACATTCTTATTCTGTCCTACCTTTTAGCGAGCGAAGCGAGATGTGGTTTTCAAAGCAAACCTATGAAGATTGCGTAGCAATCCTCCGGGGGTTGGCGGAGCGTTAGCGGAGCAGGGGGGGGGGGGGGAGCCTCCTAGTAATAATATAATTCAAAGTTAATATGAAATGGATAAAAGATCCAAAATAGGCTTAAAAATACATTGAATCCAATCATTCAACATTTTATAAGGCTAAAGAAAACTACTTGTTAGGGTTAAAAAAAATTAATTGTTGACTTTCACATCAGGAGGGCACATCCAACTGGAAATGTTTCAAATAAAGTGCATCGACATATTCCATCAGTAATTATAACCAAAACAATTAGAAAGTTCCAAAAATTCGAAACGTTGAACAATAGAAAAAAAAGACAACAATACAATAAAAACAGGGATTGAATAACGAATTTTTTACCTGACGTTAGATATACTGAAATGATACACATAACATAATAATTTAACTCTTAAAAGAAATAATAACGCCAAAAAATATTACTAAAAAAAACGATACAAAAATTACTATGCACAACCAAAGACATGCGAGAAAACACTAAAATATGATTCTAATTACCAATACCTTCCAACAAAATTGGATATTTGTCCCTTAACCAAAGTCAAGTTTGTCGTCATCTGACCGTGGTTCAAAAATACGAGGGATCGTTCCTGGGTCTTTCCTTCGAGATAGGCCCCGAACCGTCGCCAATAGCCCACTGTGCAGCTCTAGTGCGACGTTATTTAACCAAACCAACCAAAGTAAAGTTAATTACGTGACGTCATAAGTTTAATAGTTAATAGTAGGATAGTCACTTACTATTAATTTAAGGTGTGTATTTATGGGTGTACGATTAATAAAATTAATATATACATTTTGATTAAATATTATGTAAAATATTTACAAGAAATAAACATATTTGCATTTTATTTACAAGAGTTTTTTAAATGATTTTAAGGTATGAATAAATTTATTTCTTTTTGAGAAGGTGGGGAGGGGGGATTAGATTAGGGGGATTATTTAAAAATAATTAATTTAAGACCACTAATTGTTAATTTAAGTGAATATTTTTATATTTTAAATTGTTAAATTTAGATTCATTACCTGTGGTTTGAATACATATATGAATCAACCTGGCGATATTTTTGCTAAATCTCATAAAAGCATTATTTTATATATCAATGATGTCGGTTTTACTTGGTTAATTGATAATAATACACCAGTTATTGAGTTTATCAACAATAATACTACTACACTTTCGAATCTTACGACTTTAAAGATTTATTTAGAAGTATTCCTTTGGCTAAACTTAAAGATGTATTATTATCATGCTTTTATGATTTTTTTAATATACTTGAATTAAATTTTATGGAATTTTGGATTAATAGTGATATAAGGCAAGACAATATTTTTATTAAAAACTTTAACTTTTATTTAAAGCAATAATTCTTTTAGTAATGGTGCAGTAGTTATAATTACATTTAACATAAGTTGTGAGACAATTCATTGTCCAGAAGACTGAGGTAGAACTTTTTACAGATAAAGAAATAATTATTTGAAGCTTTATCAATAGGAGCAATAATAAATTTGCTCTGTACATCTTTAATTGCAAAATCCAAAACCCTTGAGTCAAAGGAATGGCATTTCTTCAAAAGTGAAGCATTCTTATAAATGAAATCTTTGAATTTATAGAACATAGACCATTTCCAGTCAACGAATAAAGTCAAAAGCACATTAGAAATTCTTGAACATTAAATCAAAAATAGATCTAAGTCTTGGAGGAAAGAAATAAGTAGTTTCTTCGTATTAGTTTTTCGGGATAAGACGAAATTTTGTGCCTTTAAGAAGTATGTCACGTAAATCCTCATTATTAACAATATTGATATCTCCAGTTGTAATGTGTCCACAAGATTCATCTATGTAGTGGGAATAATCAGAATGAGAGATATGACCTTCGAGCATGAATGGACTGTAACAGAGCGAATATGACGTCATAATCGCGAAACCTACATCTCAGACCGAATGGCCTCAGACACGTGACTTCTTTTCAAAATTATGAATTAAAAAATACTCACGATTGGCTGAGGAATTGGAAAATGTGTAACAGTGAAAATTTATGAATGAAATGACGTAATTTATCACGTGTCTGAGGTCATACATGTTGGCCTCACTTTGATGTTAGCGAGATTATAACATTATATTTTCTCTACTATGAAGGATCCATGGTCGAAGGCTATGACATTCAACACTATCAGGGTATTTATTGATGTTTTTACAAAAGTCGTTGTAGTTGAAAACTTATACGTCTAAATGGAATGTCATACTTAAACCATTTCTTTATATCATAATTGCTAATAAGAGAAATAGCAGCGAGATCGTCGAAAACAGAAGTGAAATGAAACTTGTCAAAGATACAGAGGTGGCGCCACTGGGGGTGCTGGGGGGGGCTGTAGCCCCCCCGTCGGGCATGCCAAGCCCCCCTGTCGGGCAGAATTATGAAGTTCGTCGGGGAAGAAGTGTTAATTTAATTGTTAAAAACAAGTTTTTGTGAAACATTAAATATTTTTTTTTTAATAAAATGGATCTGTGTCATCTCGACAGGCAGAATTCCAACAATGTTACAGTTCATTGAAATCCCGACTTTTATGTCCGAATAAGGGGCTCGGACAAGCATCCGATGGGCGCGAGTTCAATCCTCAGCATGTGTGTAACGATTTAGTAAACGGATGGTTGTCAAATTCGCCCTTTTCCCGACCAAGATACTATATTCTCCGTGTATGAGCTTGCTGGGTGGGCTCGATGTAACGTAAGGGTATTTAACGCAGTTAATTGAAAAGTAATAGTCAGTAAATTTAAGAACTTTTGGGGGGTTGTGGCGTTTTATTTCAAGATTGGTTTGTCGGGCTTGACATCTCATCGTAATTTTGATCCTGTGGATATTTTTACGTTTAGGAACTTTAATTAACCTTTTTATACAGTAATTTCAACAAACAAACAAGAAACAAACAAAATTAGTAATAAAAAATTAGGTAGAAAGTGTCTCTCTCAAAACGACCGCGTTGTTTAAGGCATGTAACGTCAAATTCAACTCAAGCACTTTTTGAGTTCCGATAAAAACTCTGCATGCTCTCAGACGATTATGAGTTAGATGATAATGCAATTACGCCAACGCTGTTCAAGACTTATGATTTCGTTACTTAAGTTTTCGTTATGTTCATGTTTCTGTTAAAGTTCACTTCGCCCACGCCCTGCATGCACCCTTTACACAGATACGATTTTAAAAACATTACATGTAAAGAAAAAGATTTTTACTCTTATAAAATACCGTCTCTCGTTTGTACAATTGATCATGGATACTGAGCAAAATACGTATCTCCGGTATTACCGTCTGTAAAATTATTTCAATAAACGTGTATTGATTCATCCATTTTACTGGTCATAAAAAAAAGCCTAAGGCCCATTTTACACAATTCTACATTTTATGTCAACGAGTAAAACGCGCGTGAGCTTCTCGGTGATTTGAGAATTCATACGGTATGGGTTCTCGAATCACAGAGAAGCTCACGCGCGTTTTACTTGTTCGTGTAGAATGGACCTGCCTTACCTTAAATTGTACCTATTATAAAAACAAAAAATAAAACAGATTTTTTATTATACAACTGCAAGTCAAAAATTAGGAAAAAAACTCCGTTTTGAACTATTTTTTGTACATTGTCTTTACGAAACAAATTTGGCATGACGCAAAAAAAAAACATTTCATCCAACATTGATTACTTCAATAATACAGGAAAAAAAACAATAGTCATTTAATTGCTGTCTCAGTTTACCTTGTTTTATGTTCATGTAGTTTCATTTTAACGAATGTGGACAAATATATCGGATTTTGCGCAGTCTAGTTCCAAACGTAAAATTTATTTTACTTTTTGTCGAGGCAACCATTGTCACTTGACCATAGAAGAACAATTTAGCCGTCCACGGCAGTCTGAGAGTCGCTTTATTTCCCAGACCAGACAGATGCCTCCAAAAGATAAAATCAGTTTCATCGAGTGAGAACATTGGTCCCTCTTCTATGTTTCTCGACCCCCTTGTGTTTCTTGACAAAAGGACGGCAAGACGCCCCTCTCGACTCGGATCCAGTTCAGCCTTAGGGGGCATACTAAACTGAGTATGCCCACTAAAGCTGAACCGAGGCGGCCACCGAGGTATTGGGAGCAATGCCGCTAAAGGGCAATTAAGGTGGTAAAAATGTCATCTGTCACTTGTTATCTTCATCTTCAAAGGAAAAGAACTAAAGGCAAAATATTTTCATTCAAGAACACCCTTTTCCATTTTATAGTTTTTTTGTTCTTTTAGCTAGCTTTTCACTGGCAAGCTCTCTTTGAATTTGGGGGTCACGCATCTGCATAGGATAGGACACAGAGAGGACTGCTGACTGGTGTTGGTACACTAGTATTTAAGGTTTCTAAGAAAAAGGAGGTGCAGTAAACGAACCGATCACTTGTATTGCTAATATTGTAAATACAAAGCAGTAGAACAGTCTGAGTTCCGTTCTTTATGAAAGGTTTAAAAAACTTGATAAAGTTTGCTGTTTTTAATTTTTAAAAGAGTAAAAATGCAGTAAAGTAGGCATTGAGATTAGTGAGTGTCCGATCTGCGAGGATCTATTATCATATAGTGGATTTGGGAACTACAGTACCGTCAAACTTTGATGCAATTCGTATAAGGTGAGATGTCTTAAAAATTATTGTGCTTTTTTTTTAATTATTTGTACATGACAATTTAATAATATTTTATTTATTTTGTTAAGAACGGGGTCCTATCGTTTGTTGATTTTTATGTTTTCTGGATTTCGAAGAACTATTGCAATTTTTATATTGCCTATTTAATTTATTTAGTATGGTACTTTTTTCTAACAATAAATTTTTTATATGAAGTTTAAAAAATACTTTTATTTTTATTACAATTTTTATTACTGTACATTTTGTGAAATTTAAATTTATTTGTAATTTAATAATAAAATATCAATATGGAATAAGTTTTTCATGTGGGATCGTTAAAATTAATATATTGAGAAATATTTGTTCTAAAAAAATCAGTTCAGAAGAAATCAGATCCTATTTTAAAGGACAATCATGGTTCAATTAGGTAGTCAGAAATAGTTTTCCATTGAATGGACAGTCGTTAAATCCATTAAATTTTTAATTAGTCCTACTAGGTAATTTAAACATGTTAGTGTAAGTAAAATGAAAATATAAGATTGAATTGATTAAAGAAATTTGAATTTTTAACAAATATATATTTCCTAAATTATTATTAGGTTAAACAAAAGTCAAAATATGAGATTTTTATGTATTAGACACAGGCGATTCCATTGTCAATTCAGCTTTAATTTTTCAGGCTGACTAAAAAATTAAAAACGAAATTTTTTCTTATGTAACAAACATTTAATTTTATATGTTCACTGTTTCATACGACATTAAAATTTATAGAAAATTTAGATTACTTCTAAAATTGAACGAAATCGCTTCAAAGTTTAAAAAAAAAAAAACGATATCATGGTGAAAGTGAAATGTTACGGATAACAGATTGGATTGATTTTAAGATACACAGAAAGTTAAGTATTAAAAAAAATCTTTTTAATATAATTTTTTCAAAAATAGTACAAATCCAAAATGTCTTCGAAAAATTAAAATATTTCTTTAAAAAATATGTCACACTTCCAATTTTTTTTGTGGACTTTTAAATTTGTTATCTCAGTCGTAAATATATTGTTTGGAAAAGGTCGTGGAAGAAATAAACGAATGCTTAAAATTTTTTTAAAAACTTTTTCATCTTCAACCATGATTGACCTACAGCTCAATATTATGAAAAGAATTTCATAAGAAATAACTCATCGCTCATTTCCGTTGCCTTTTATAAATATAAATGTTTTATCATTGTTTTTAAATAAAAAAAAAACACTAAATTAAATGACAGAGCGGTATGATTTGTACATTTTTTTTTACTTATCTTTTCCCCACTATACTTTAGGTTTGCGAAAACTGTAAACGAGTTAAATAGTAATTATTCCAACATAAAAATGATACTTGTTGATTGCAGTCCAGAATATTTGAAACTCTGCAATTCTTTAGTAATAACCCATTAAATATTACAAGCATTTAGTTATAATCATTTAGTTATGCAATATTTATCCTCTACATGTTATTTAGGAAAATTTTATACGTGTATTTTACGTCGGGGATATTAGCCCCCCTGTCGGGGAAGACTAGCCCCCCCGTCGGGCAATTCCTAGCGCCACTACTGCAAAGATATAGGGTTCATAAATCTTAAAGAAAATAAACAGAGCGTTTATTATCATATTCATAGTTATGGAAGGATTTATTATGCAAATTTGTCTGGGATTTCCTTTTCTTTAGTAGTTCAGAGACCAATATAGCAAACTATTTGTTCTGAAATCAAAGTTTCTAAATAAAATATCAAAATGTGTAAGTGCTTTAACATTTAAAGAAAATATAAAAATGTTGCAGATTTTCCAGTTGAATTTTTTACCAAACTCATCTTCTAGTTGAACTAGTTCTTTATCATAATCATAAACCAAGAGTGAAGAGTAGACTTGAAGGCAGTGCTTAACTTTACTTTTTTATTGACTTTACGGCCACCTCTATTACCCCGTGAGGTTTTTTTTTTTTTGTATTGTAGAATAATTTAAAAGAATAGCAAGAAGTTTAATTTTTTTTTTTTTTTTGAAAAAAAAAATAACAAATGCAAAAAAAAAAAAAATTTGATTTCTATAGAGAAAACACACGTCGCATTTCCTGGTATACCCCACATGTATCTCCTGCTCATTTTCCTTCTGTCCCTGAAGGGATGATTTTAAGGAGAACAATGGTGAAACAACCTTGAAGACAGAAAATTCGACTTTTTCTGTGAAGGGGGGGGGGGGGGGGGACGATGGGATAGTAGGTCTGTATGATTGTCTTGCTTGTTTGTACATGTAAAAGGATACTTTTCTTAACACTTGAAATGGGGCCAATGAAATGGACAATGAAATAAAATTTATGTCTGAAGAAAATTAATATTTTTAACAAATGAAAGCAAAAACACCAAGGTTATTAAGGGAAAATTAGAAATTGTCCAACTTGTAAAATTAAACTTAAATTCGTGTGTTTGGTTTCAGAGTTCACTGCACACTTTCGACCGATACGACGCTAAGGCTTAAGATGGATTTGACTAATGTAGTCTGTAGCCGACACAAGGCCAGTGGCGGAACTGTTTTATGAATTTCATTGTATTTTTTATTGCGTCAAGCGAAATTTTTTTTTAACCGTGGCATCGTTTCCTTAAAAAAAAAAATCCCACATTTTAAATATATAATAAATTATTTAAATTAAGGAGCAATGTTTTCAGATTTCCAGCAGGCGACTAAAACAATGGTCGCATCTGCTCATTCTGTTGTTCGTTATTGTCAAAGTTATATTATATGTTTTAACATTCAGATTATCATTTAAAGAATTTTAAAATATATGGCATTGCACTTTACGCAAACGTCACAGTGTTCTTTTTATTAAAATAACTTCTCTTTTAATTGTGTTAAGTGGGATTGTCTAAATCAAAATCCTCTCCTTTTTATTCGAAAATCACTTTTGTTTCATATAACCCTATTGGTTTTGCCTTCCACAATGTAAAATTTCTTTCAGCTAATATTCGAAGCGCCGTGGCGCTTCGAATATCTGGAACTGGCGCGCCTGTCCCATATAAATTTATAGTCTCGTGTCTAGGATTTTTTTTTGTTATTTTGTTTTGTTTTGTGATTAACCAATCACAAAATTGTGTAATGTTGTCGCTGTGCGTTTTTCTATAAATATTTTTTTTTTTAGTTTTTACCAGTTTCAAATAGAAACTTCCGATGGGTTCTTTTATTTAAATCACCCCTCGGTTAAAAAAAATTCTCAGACTTCGATGCGATTGCCACGAAAAATCTTATGCGCGGAGGACGCATCTTTCAGTACCTATTTTCTTTACCTAATTTTATGTAATATGTGTTTCGTTTTAACATTAATTTTGGAGGATTCTCTGTTTGAATACTTCTAAGTTTATTGAATTTATTTATAATAATATAAATTCCTGTTTTCCTGCATTGATTAATTTAGAATTAAAATGATTATTAATTTTAAAAAAATTATAATTTAATTACTACTTGATAAATATGGTCATATTGGTACGTAGATACTTTTTATTTTTGAATATTATTTTATTTATGTTAAGATTAGCAATGGCTGTTGGGTTGACACAACTGCCGAGTCCCTTTCACTCCCACTATTTACAGATCATGTTACATTTTCAGAACATAGCTGTATTTGTTACCCCCCCTCCCCCCCTTATGACTTCCACAATAAAATTATCCTATAAAAAGTTGATAAGTTGGAACTACGATTTTTAGCACTGTTGTGTTCAAAATTTCCAATCGTGGTTAATTAACATCGTTAGAACGGACACTGCACTGGAACATGCGTGCAACAAATGTTGCGTGCCACAACGTTGGTTCGGGTCTATCTCGAAGAAAAGACCTGGGAATAATGCCTCGTATTTTTTAATCATGGTCAGATAACGAGAATAACACCCGAGCTGGTATCCGTACCCGACGCCGTTATGTTGGGAATTTCGAATCGTTAAGTTGTGAAATTTCTTGTCTCAACCCCCCCCCCCCCCAATTTTTTTTGTGTGACGGCACTGCCTACGTGTTTTAAGCTTTTAATTTACTTCTTAATTATAATTTATAAATAATATTTACTAATCAATTAAAATTATTTATTATAATTTTAATTTAAAACTACTGCTTAAATTAAAAAATATCATAATTTAAATTTACTAATTTAAAATTATGACTTAAAAATTATTATGATTAATAAAAATTACTAATTTAATATTATCAATTAAAATTGCTAATTTAAAATGATTAATTAAAAATTATTAATTAAAATTGCTAATTTAAAATGATTAAGGGAACGTCCATTGTTACTCTTGTGACGGTCAGAGAAAATTTTCATAAAAACGTAAATTTTTTTACAATACTAAACATATTTAGGATAAAATTCAAAATTACTATTTAAAAGTTCATGTCATTCCGCTTCATAAAACATATCTAATATGTAATTTAGTATATTTTTGTTGTCTAGGAAATAAATCAAAATTTTGTTACTCTTGTGACCACTGGAAAAGGCAAAATACAAAAAGTGTTTTTAAGGTAGAATTCCTGTGAATTATATGAGAATACAAAACTCAAATTTACAAATATATAGTATAGAGAGAGAGCAATTATATCTCTTTAAAAGGGAAAAACTTTTGAATCTCTTTGACAAAATCTGAATTAATGGCATTGTTTTAAGTAAAAGGCTAAGCGTTACTCTTGTGACATTTTGTCCACAATTTAATTTCTGTTTAAAACCCTCAAAAAATCATTAATATATGAGCTAATTCTCAATTTTTTTAAATACAATAGTTTTAAACATTGATGGGAGTCTAAAATAGCTTAAAAGGATATAGAATTATTATATTAAAAAATAGTTTACTAAAAAAATATTTTACAAATTTAAGAGTAACAAAATTAGCCACAATTTGGTTTCTTTTGTATCAAATAGCATGATCATAAGGTTCAAACTTTTGAATTATTTTTACTTTCGTGTGTATTAAAACACCTTATTTGATATTCATCATATACTGTTAGAATTAACGGACCACAACATAGTTTACATTCACCTACTGGTTATATTGCAATTTCTCGGCTCCTTTGCGTTCTGTTACTGAGCAGAATTGCTCTTCGTCTTCATAATCAGTTTCACTTGCAGTTTTATTGCTGTTTCCTTTATAAAATATGAACTCTTTGTAGGAATTATCGTGCGTTATGGTCAATGGTAGATAGTGGCATTTTTGGTAGCTTCGACAAAGTGTTTTTGTGGGCCCTTCACTATACAATTTCTCCAAGAGTAATACGCAAATCAATTCTTTGGCTATGATTTCTTCATTTGGTACATAAAGTATGTTTACCTTTGTTGCGCCATGAACAAGTTCTGCAAAATCAGCAGCTTTTTGTATAATTGCTTTTTACCATGCACTTCATTTCATAGACATCACTTAAAAAAAGAAAAACAGCACCGATTCCATCTACAGCACTCGTATCATAAGATGTTGAAAAAAAAATTCCATGAAAACTGTTAATATTTAAGTGCTGAAATGTTTACAAAATTATATTTTTGTTTAAATTGGCCTGTGCAACCATCAGAAAAAACTGGATACACTTTTGACCGATACATTTTCTTGGAGATGCTGCATTAAAATGTTGTGCAAACACATTTACAGAAAATCTGTCTTGTATTATATAATAGTCGTTCTATGATATCTTTTCAAAATGCCCATTCTGAATGTCTACCAACATTCAAGTAAAGTATCAAAGCACCAGCGACATAACAAAATTGAAACAACAAATTTCCCAACTTAACGATTCGAAATTCCCAACTCAACAGTGCTGAAAATTCCCAGTTCCAACTTATCAGCATTTTTCATCTTTTTTTATATACATTTTAGGTAATATTAAACAGTTCTCTCACAAGCATTGATTTGTTGCACCCATATTCCAATGCAATGTCCGTTCTGAGGTCTAATTTAAATGTAATGATACAAGTTAGGCCATTTCTAATCTGCCCTAGCTTTCATTTGCTAATAATGATAATTTTCTTCAGGCATAAATTTTCTCAAATTGGGGATTTTTAGAAGTAGAAATTCCCAACTTTCAGGGTTTCCAGATTATAGTGGGGCCGTGCTCCCCCCGGTGCAACGTGCCTGCACAGCACTCTAAATCAATAAATCTTTAGGAATGGAGAAAATATATCCGCAACTGTCCTATGAATTACTTTAAAAGTTTTTATGAAAACCACAAATACACACATTCTGAGGACCTGCTGTCATAATTGTTCTGTAATTTTAAAGTAAATAAAAAATTAAGTTCATTCATTTTAAAAACATGAATGAATGCAATTTAATTTGTTTTAAATTAATTATGTAATAAATTATTAATATAATTAATTATGGAAAAACTACTCAAGAACTTATTCTTAAAAAGGGCAAAGCTAAATAAACTTAAAATATTGTTTTTCTTGTGGTCTGAATACAACCTATTTGATTTACTTGCCAGAAATGTTACGCGTTACTCTTGTGACACAGTCATTTGTTACTCTTGTGACAACACAACAGAGGATGTTCTATGCATGACACACAAAAAATAAATGGTGTAAAATATGTCTTATTCCACCAAATCAGAGATTAAAAGCTTTCAAGTAAAAATGTTAAGTAGTTTTTACAAATTTGAAACTTTTGTATGTTTTTTGTTACTCTTGTGACAGTTAAACATCACTATTAAATAGAGTTAAAATTTTATTCAAAAGCTAATCTAAAATATTTCAACTATATATATATGATAAATATGTAAATGGATTATGAATTTGCATATGTAATGATTTCAATTAATGAACAAAATTAAGAAAATAATATAGTATTATCGAAGTGACATTTTTGGCACCAATAAAAGTGAAGAAATAAGTCAACTTTCAGAACAATTTCACTGCAGACTATTATTCTTATGAAATAATACCTTACAAATTCATATCCAGCAACTTTCTAGGATTAAAGTGATATACCACACTTACAGTTTGGTTAAAATTTTAATTTCAGTAAAAAGTTTCATTTTTGGTGGACGTTCCCTTAATTAAAATTGCTAATTTAAAATGATTAATTAAAATTAATAATTTAAAATTAATAATTTAAAATTAATAATTTAAAATTAATAATTTAAAATTAATAATTTAAAATTAATAATTTAAAATTAATAATTTAAAATTAATAATTTAAAATTAATAATTTAAAATTAATAATTTAAAATTAATAATTAACTTTTATTCAAATTATTAACTAAATTTTATTCAAATTATTAATTAAATTTAATTAAAATTATTAGTTAAAAAAAATTTTAATCAGTTATTAATAATAAAAAAATATATTTGGTTTTGGTCGGACCAAAAATAATTTATGGACCCCCCCCCCCCCCCCCTTCGGACAATCCTGGCTACGCCACTGGTAAGTTTGGAATCATATCCAATATAGGAATTATAACATTATGGAAGTAATGAGAAAGTGATGATATACTTAAAGTCCGTAGAACTACCCACCGCGACACTTCAGTTGATGACCCGGACTACGAACAGACGCAACCTTCGAAGGACTCATGGCGCCATCTTCACTCATCACTGCCCACGTGATCAGCATATCACGACAAAACAACAGAAAGCAGAAGCACATGACAACGCGTCACATAATACTCCAATAACGAATTATAACCATAGAGTAAATTATAACACCACCACTATCCCACGTTACAATGCATCAATAGATGTCCTGACCGATTGCAAGGGAAAGCTCAATGCAAGGGAAGTGTGTGGCGGTGCACCCAATGCTTTTATAAATAGATCTCTGCACTCTCGGACATCATTTTGGCCGAGAGGGTCAGAGCCAGTGGCGTAGGAACTTCTTTTTTTCAGGGGGGGGCTGATTTTTTTTTAAATATATTGTTATACAATATAAAATAGTACGGAGTTGCGAGCTATTAAACAATTAAAAAACAATCAATGTTTTAAATTTTTACAAACAAGTGTTTAACTTGTTAAATGTATTAACTTGTATCCGTTTTTATTTGGACAGCTTTAGAACATAAAGTAACCAGGAAAGGGTTAATAGTAATTTCAAATGTCCGTATTGTACGCTAAAGTATGAATTTTTTCAGATTTGAGGAATTCGTCTCTATTTAACTTTCTTTAACAAAATCTAAATTTTCTAAAAGAAGAAATTTCAACTATATAAGCTGTTTAGAAAATAGTGCATGAATCTGATGATTTATTATTTGAAAGGGAATAAATTACGGGATATACGATTATAATTTATGAAATGTCCACAAATAATATATTTTTTTATTTAGAAGCGTATTTTTTACATTATTCTTAAAATTACTCTTTAAAGCTTTAGCGTTATAGCTTTCAAAGCAAATTCCCCCCATTTTAAAGCACGTTTAGAATAAATAAGGGACGCTTCCTTTCGAATGCCTCTTTGTAGGAATTCTCTATTTCTACAATTTATTTTTTAAGTATTTAAAAAAAAAATAGTATAATATTAGGGGGGGGGGGGCTGAGCCCCTTCAAAATAATTCCTGGGGGGGCTCGAGCACCCCCAGCCCCCCTACTTCCTACGCCTATGGTCAGAGCGTTTCGGAAAATCAGTCACATGAGGTCCAATTTGTGTATAAGACAATAGGTGGGTGTCCATTCTAATATTTTTTAAGAATCCCCAATGTAGATACAATTGCTTAATAATCCAAAAATTATTTTGTCATTCTTTTACATGCACAAATCACTGCCTTCTTCTGTTGTATACAACTGAAACATTATCTACCAAAACATTGTTCAACAATCACAAATAGGATTATAGTTTTACTCACTTATTTTTATTCTGTGAACTCTGTAGATGGTATAAATTACTTTTTGTTTTATTAACAAATTTTTCCAGTGCTAACGTTACAAATTTTATAGTCTTAAAAGTAGCATTGCAACTATAACAAGTACAGGGATTATTCCCTGATCCATGGTCAGACAATGTTCATATCTTTAAAATAAGTCAAATATTTTTCCACACTCCTCAATGCTATGGGCACATTTTCTAGTGTAAGTGAGGAGTTTCTAAAGATAACAAGCAAATGCTCTTATCCTTCAGTGTGAGTGAAGTGTTTATCGAGACAACCTATTATGGGTCAAGTTTTGTGACACCCATAACAACTATGAGGCTCCCCAGTGTAAGCGTATTGATGAATGTCCTCCACAATCATGGAGAATGTTTCCCAAGTGTAAATGAGGAGGTGACCTTTATCTTAACATAAGAGACTCTCAAGAAAATTTTGTTTCACAGACCTTTCCTTTTTATGTTAGATTATAAGTTTTATATACAAAACTGAGGGGTATGCACCCCGCATAGAGACAAATACTCATGTTAACACCTAAGATATCTGCAACAAACTCGGAGCGTGTTGCTCGATTTTCACTAATGTGTATCACTTCAAATGGCCTGTACAAACATTATATGTGTATATTCTCTGTATCCCACGTATGGTTGTTGAAGGAAATTCTGTATATCCTAACGGAGAGGTCAGGACCTTAAATAAACATTACCCACATTGGGTGTCAGAGATGCTCTTTTCCTTTAGTTTGAGTTGAGTATAAGGGTAAAGTTTGGACACACCCATAAAAACTGCAGGGTTCACCAGTGTAAGTGTAGAGATAAATGTCTGTTGCACTCATGTCAACCGTGGAGAATGTTTCCCAAGTGTAAATGAGGAGGTGTACTTTACACATACTAGACATCAGAGATACTCATTTCTTTCAGTGTAAGTGAGAAGATAATTCTCGAGACATCCTATACAGTTAATGTTTTGTCGCACCCATAACAACTAAGGGGCTCCCCAGTGCAAGTGTAGTGATGAATGCCCGCCACACTCCTGACAACCCTGAAGAACGTTTCCCAAGTGTAAATGAGGAAGTGAACTTTATTCACATTGGGTGTCAGAGATGCTCTTTTCCTTCAGTGTAAGTGAGGTGTTTCTCGAGACATCCTATAAGGGTAAAGTTTGGTCATACCCATAAAAACTGTGGGCTTCACCAGTGTAAGTGTAGAGATAAATGTCTGTTGCACTCATGGAGAATGTTTCCCAAGTGTAAATGAGGAAGTGAACTTTATTCACATTGGGTGTCAGAGATGTTCTTTTCCTTCAGTGTAAGTGAGGTGTTTCTTGAGACATCCTATACGGGTAAAGTTTTGTCGCACCCACAACAACTATGAGGCTCCTCAGTGTAAGTGTAGTGCTGAATGTCCTTCACAATCATGACAACCACAGGGAACGCTTCCCCAAGTGTAAATGAGGAGGTGTACTTTACCCATACTAGACATCAGAGATGCTCATTTCTTTCAGTATGAGTGAGAAGGTGTTTCTTGAGAAATGCTAAATGGCTAAAAGTTTTGTGGCACCCATGACAACTGTGGGGCTTTCCTCAAGTGTTAGCGCAGAGGTGCAATTTTAGATTCCCAAATTGTGTAAATCCTTTATTGCACATATTACAGGTAAAGGGCTTTTCACTAGAGTGGACAAGTAGATGTCTTTTAAGGTGATTTTTGTAAGCAAATGCACTGTTGCAGATGTCACAAACATGCTGCTTTTCTTTGTGAATAAGCATGTGTCTTGCGAGGCCCGGTTTTGTGGAAAAGGCCTTGCTGCAATCACTACATTTGTGTATTTTTTCCCTCAGGTGAGTCATAATGTGTTCTTGGAGTGCTTCCTTGGAGCAAAATTCTGCTTTGCACTGACTACATGCATAGGGATTTTCCCCAGTATGGGTGCGGAGGTGTGATTTTAGATTCCCGTATTGTGGGAATCCTTTATTGCACATATTGCAGGTATAAGGTTTTTCTCCGGTGTGGACTCGTAGGTGTCTCTTTAGTTGACACGGGGTAGGAAATTCTCTGTTGCATATGCTACAGGCGTGTCTTTCCCCAGCGTGGTGACGGAGGTGTCGAAGGAAGAGAAATCGCTTAGAAAATGTTTTGCTGCATATCGTACAAATGAGCGCCTTTCCCACCATTGGATACGGCACGAGTAGGCTTTTTTTTAGATCTTCGAATGCTGCGATGCATGTGTTGCATTTGTGCTGGTCCTTGGCAGTGTGAACGAGTTCAGTTGTGAACGTTTTGCCGCATGTGTTACATGGAATTGGTTTTACGTCTTTGTTCATGGTGGAGCGTTTGGAGAGAATACTTATTCCTGGATTTGTAAATGTGAAGGTGTCTATTTCTTAAACTTCAAAGGAAACCTGGCCCATTTTAAGCAGGATTGGATTTCATTGGTGGTTTTCCTTGCATCACAGTGCTACTGGGTGAATGTAGATGCTTGTAATATCCTTGCTTATCTGAAATAAAAATACAGCTTTAGCATTTCATATTGAAATACAATTTTTTTTAGAAAGGTATAGCTTTTCAAAAAATAAAAATTGCAGATCAGCACCAACCAAAATTAATTTTGCATATATGCTTACCAAAAAAATGCAATCTATTTTAAAATTATTCACTACATTCCAAATAATATTGATTAATAAATGTAAGTGTTCCTGTTAGAGGTTTGTCAAAGGAAGCTACATATTGCTTTTTTACTTATATGTGTAAAATTGTCCTGCATTTTTCCTTATGTGTAAAATTGTCCTGCATTTTTCCTTATGTGTAAAATTGTCCTGCATTTTTCCTTATAAGTGTAAAATTGTCCTGCATTTTTCCTTATAAGTGTAAAATTGTCCTGCATTTATTCTTATAAGTGTAAAATTATCCTGCATTTTTCCTTATAAGTGTAAAATTATCCTGCATTTTTCCTTATAAGTGTAAAATTGTGCTGCATTTTTCCTTATAAGTGACGATGTGATCTGTTCTTTTTAGAAGCGAAAATAAATATTATGGATGAACCGGATAGTGGTTTTTCCTGGTTATCTGACATACATTACAAACCAGGTACCGGATATCCAAACTGGATGATTTTGGCAGTTTTTTTTTTCTACGAAAATATCTTATAACAGTTCTTTAATAAACTGCTCATATTCATACTGATTTTGAAATGGCCGGAGCTGTACCATACGATGCATTTGAAAATGTCATTTTGAAATATATCCAAATTGCTGATCTAAATTGAGCTATATTTAAATGCTAAAACTAGCTCTTACTAGACTGGAGGTTGGTTATTAGGAGTTTATTGGTATAATAGCCATGCTGCGCCATACTAGACTGGATAATAAAACAATTTCTAATATGTAACTATGCACCCTACTGACCACCACCCATGTGGATTGTTCAAACTCGAAGATACTACAAAATAGCTAGGGGCTGGTTCCAAATGTCTGTATCATGTCTTCCTATTTCCTGTAACCCACCATGTCCATTGGATAGAATAAATAAAAATGGGTATTTACTCACCTCTATCTCATGTAAATACCTGTCCCAAATTACATGTTTCATGTATTAGTTACATGTCATGTTTCATTTCTCATGCAGACAATGGGTATTTTTTAGGTTTACTTTTTTTCTCTGCTACTGTCATTCTTACCATGGGGTAACTTTTTTTTTTTAATTATTTATGATTTTCTTAAAAAATCAGAATGATGTATTTATGTAACATATTGTAGTTTACAGACCATCCTGAAGCAATATTTTATACATACTCAGGTTTTTACGTATTTTGGAAATTTATGAAGCAAAAAATTACCCAGGTATTCGAGACATATATATATATTTATTTATTCAAGAGTTTAAACTTAATTTTCTTTTTAAGTTATACCTATTTGTTTTTTAAACAAACTCTAATTACATATTCATAAACAAGCTTATCACATTGGATTTGTTATATGAATTCAACATATTTTATAAATACCTTTACTTCCTTTTTTTTTTACCTACTTCAAATTTATCGTTAAAATGAAACTAAAATGGATTTCATTTTTTTTGTTCCAGAAGACACATGTTATTAATTTAAACTAAGGGTTTTCTTAAGAAAATAAAATAATTCAGTAACAAAAAGTCTAGGCTCATGCTCAGCAGATTGTAACATAGGATAGGAAGAAATTTCAACTGGTAATGGCCACTCTAAACGAACTTGAAAAAAAATATGTTTTTTTTGACAAATAATGGTAAACTGTTATTATCTCAGAGGGGTTTAGGCAATGTTCAATCTAGGTGTTTTTTGAAGGGCAGTCCACCCTGCCTGCCCTGTTTTCATCTCGATACCGCCCTCATGACCCTTTTTCAAAAATGCCACCCTCTTTTGAAAAAATTCTGCCCTTCTTGCCCTTTTCAATCAAGCACAAGCTTCCTTGCTTCCCTTTGCTGTTTTTTAAAAAAAGGCATCGATTATATATATATATATATTTTGTAAATTGGAATTAAGTGAATTATGACAGTAGAAAAACAAACTCCTTTTTAACTACGCGTGTTGTGCAATCGCGATGATTCAGCGGTAATTTTGAGCACAGGGCATTTTGTGTGTGTGCGATTTTTTTAACAGAGAAGATGGTTTGAGGCAAGGTTAGGATTTTCATCGGTTTTGTAAGGGGTCTGATTAGGGCTACTTACGGAATTGGTTTTTAGGCAAAACATTAATTTTTAAATGTCAAATTTTATATTTTAAGTAGTATCTACATAAAGAGACATAATTTTTTTATGTGTCTTTCCTTCGAGTTAGGCCCCTGACCGTCAACAATAGCCCAATATCTAGCACAATATCAACCAACAAATCTAAACTTTTTTTTTTGTAAAGTGCCCTTTAAAAATATGAAGTGCCTTTTCAAAATCGAGGTGCCCTTTACTGCCAACAGCGCCCTGCCCCTTTTTATTTCTAGAGTGAACAATGGTTTAGGTAAGAAAAAATGGGCTGGGAAGGACTTTTCACAGATAAGAATGGGCAAGTGAAAAATAAACCTCAAAGAAAAGTTGAAGTCACCATGAAAAAGGCACAATCAGTCAGATTTTTATTTCCATCAGGATTTCTTAATATTTTTTTTTTTTTAATATTCAATTGATTTTTAAATCAGTTGATTTAAATCGGCGTTCAATGATTTAAATCAGTTGATTAAAATTATTGGCACCTTGGAAAATAATCAAATCGAAATTGCCATACTGGGGAATCGAGAAATTGGGATTGTTTTGGAAGTTAAATCATTAAAGTTCACCATTCAAATTTCCTAATTTGGCCATCTTTAAAAACTTTTATTCTCTGGGTTTGCTACCTTTTTCAAATAGATTGCTTATTCTCTCAATCCATACGGCTTAAGAACATAATACCTACTGAGATTGATTCAGAAGTTTCATTAAAAACAATACTGGAAATTAATGCTATAAAACTGAAATTTAATTAAACGCTTCTTGATGCTACTTTTTTTTAAAAAATAATAAAAAAATTGAGATCATAGTACTTTGTTTTATTTAATTTCATATTTTTTTTTTTCATTATATAAAAAATCATAGTTTTAAGTAAATATTTATTCCTATGCAAAAACCTATTATAATGCACATTGCCCTCTAATAATGATGACAAAAGTAATTAAAATTTCATCAATTAAAAGTAAACATTGAACACACAAATATAATAATAAGTCATATATAACAATTAAATTGCGACATCTATGTTTAAAAAATTGAGTTGGTATAGGTAACGCTGTACTGCAGGGTTTTATTCGTAAATATTTTTAGGCCCTACTTAGTACAAAGTTCAGTGGTAGAAGAGGAAAAATAGTCAACATGGTTGAAACATCTTACTTTCCTCTACACGATTGTAAATCATTTATCCATATAGGTTAATTCCACTTTGAGTAATGGTGGTGGAAGCGTATACTACAGTTGCATGCAACACTCCTACTCATAAGAGGACGTGATTGTGGGAATAGAGGTGCGTGAAACTCGGGTTGGTTTGGTTAATTAATGTTGCACTAGAGCTGCACAGTGGGATATTGGCCACGGTTCGGGGCCTATCTCGAAGGAAAGGCCCGGGAATGATGCCTCGTATTTTTTAGAACCATGGTCAGATGACGAGGGCAACACCTGAGCTGGCACCCAACGCCTTCAATCGACTTCGGGACTTTGGACCACAATCAGATTTATCGTGCACCAGTCCCATATACACGCTGTTCATTTTTTGCGGGTGTTCTGGACGACATTCTAGTATTTTGGTAGCAAAGTTGGCAACTCTCCGATTGCAATATCACTACTTTTTACTATTCTTTAGTCTAGTCCATCGCAAGGTTTGAACCGGGGACAATTGGATTCCCAGCTAACGCCTTAATCCACTCGGCCACGGAGGCCTCATGAAACTCGGGCTCGAATTAGCAATCCTCCGATTACCATCTGAATGCCTTTATCCACTGAGCAACTGTAGGCCCCTTAAATTTCCACAGTCGGTTACCATTATAATGAACTAATAGGTGCTGAAGCATGTCCGTGTATAACAAATAACTCTTAATTAATGTAACGGAACACGTTGTACATCAATAAAAGTATTGAAGTTAGCTATAAAATGTGTTTATGTTATTCATAAAGTAAACAAGTCTTCAACTAATGTTGAATTAGAAACGATGTGTATGTATGCACTGCATTAATCTTGTGAACAGGAAGAACATGTTGATTGCTTACAGTCTGTCTGTGTTTTGAAAAAATAATTAAAATTCTGCTGGGTCTGGTTGTTGCCTATTTTTTCAATTAATAACTGAAAAAGTTGAAATAAGTATTCATAATATGTAAACCCTCAAATCCAGAACACTATTGAGGACAAAGAACACTATGGAGATCACCGGACAACAGTCTTGAAACCACCGGACACCAGTCTTGAAACCACCGGACACCAGTCTTGAAACCACCGGACACCAGTCTTGAAACCACCGGACAAACATATTTCTATTTGTTGATTATTCAACATATTGAATAACGAAATTTAAATGTTTTTCAACAATGGGGTTAGACGGCCCTTCACTCTATATGATTATTTAACCTACAGGAACCTATAGGAATTTTTAAAAAAGATTTTAACTGTCCGCTATAAGCAAAATATGTTCTACTGTAAAGTAAAAAAACGTTTGCATGCTTCGCAAACGTTCTTCTATTGCCTGTCTGAACGATGGAGCATATTCCTCCTGAACGTATGGTTGCTGACCTCTTTGGGCAGTCGATTTTTACAAATAGAATACAATATTGCACCCCCCCCCCCCCCCCCCCATTGTGTAATGGCAGTGTTTAAAATAAACTAAATCAAAAATAAATCTGCAAAATATAAATTTGTTTGATAAAAAGGACACCCCATTCATATAAATTCAAAATTTTCATTGCATTATGTTTTTTGTAGTAGAAGTAAAATTTATAAAAAGTTTTTTTTATTCGTAAATTGGGTATTTGTAAAATAATCCCCAACTCTAATGGAAGACCGGTGCTCAGCTATTTTTTTTTACCAATTCATTATCTAGCACTTTGCTTTTGGCAACAAGTTTTTGAAGCCGAGATAAGCCAAAAAGAAAACATCACTAAGATGAATCATATAAAAAAGCTAAGTCAACAAATCAAATCGGCAAAACTAAAACGATAAGCATATGACGTCAGCAATATTTTTTGCTGTCAAAGTGAAATTTTTCAATGGAAAAAAGGTAAAACTAAAGAACAAGGAGGAACTCCGGCAAAAGAATGTTTAATGGACAACTTTGTTGAAGAATTGGGTAAAAATTTATTGTGCGGTCACCTTTGGCGGCTTTTTCAAAATCTCGCCATTTTGGCGACTTTTTGCACGAGCAACATCTAAAGAAAACAACTGTTGTCCAATAATGTTGCTGCAATTCTTTGTCGGGTCGAAGGGGCTTGTCATTTAAAAAAAATTATTGCCAAATGTGGAAAATATCGCGCCAAGGGTGATCGTACAGTAAATCTGACCCAAGAAATGTCTTGAGTTAAGAGTTAAAATCGTAGCAATAATTATAAAAAAGCCTTGGCGGAGTGCACACCTATATTTAGCACTGTAGAGGTCACTATGTCTGAGAGATAGGGAGGTAGGACGAAATTAGAAAAACAAGGACTGGGATAGCATAATCTTGTTAGGGTTCGTCATTTATTACGCCATGCATTATGATTCGATTTTGATAATTTCATTAAATCCTGTCAAGGACCATCACAGATTCGACTAGAGTATTATTGGAAACGATCATCTTAAAACATAAATATATTTATAAATTGCACAGCAAAAATCTATTGTTTAATTTTCATAAATCTTTTTACTCAAGGTAATATAATTATTCTTCTTACTTTCCCGAGTGATACATTAACATTAAAGAAAATAAACCAACAACCATTTGAATCTCTGGTCCTTTTCTCCCTATGAGCAAAATCATCTGGTCGATTAATTTGGATTTCTAATCGATAGTGGCTACTTCTTGGCGATTTTTTTTAATGGTTCACTACTCAATGTGGGAATGGGACAATTGTTCAAAAATATTAAATGATCAGAATTTCCGAGATTGGTTTAAAGTGTCACATGACCTCTGAGCTCTGAATAAAATGGAACGATGCTGGAAACAGACGATATTGCATTTCGAAACGATTATTTTGGGATATTAATTTTATTTATATGAATTTGTTAATTTTGTAACAGGATTAAACAATTATTGGTGGATTTTTAATATTTATTTATTTGTCAGCTTGTGGCATTAGAATATTTTTGAACGATAATTACATTTGCATTATATATTGAAAATAAGAATTAAACTTTTTAAATAGAATTCCTTAAATTATGTTCTTGCATTGTTCGTACGATTTTTAAACTTTTTAAAGCATATAACATAAATTGTTGTTGTATACGATAAATTGAAAACCAGTGTTATTCTTTTTGAATAGAATTGCTGCAAAGTGTGCGCTTGCACATTCCATATAATTATTATACTTTTTAAAGATTCTAACAGAAATTGTTTTTATATATAAGTACACTTCACTGCTGTTGGGATGGCTAGTAAATGTGGCAAATTTTTTTTAATCAGATGTATGTTGATTGTTTGATTGTTCCTAATTCCTACATGTTCTTTGTGATATCAGGTCACTTGGAGACTTTTTGAAAACACTGTGCAGACCCACAAGCAACTCTTTGGAACAGATTTTGGAACAGACATTTGGCGAGTGTTTTTTGGTGGCGACCTTAAAAGTTGCCAAAACGTTTTTTTCGATTTGCGCCGCTAAATTGTAGAGTTTATTATGAAGTTTTATGCAACTTTTGTTAACAATGTTGTATTTTTCCGCTTTCATTCAAAATTACCGTTAAAAATAGTTTCGGTAACTCACAAAAACAATTACGCAGCACAATGACGTCATAGGATTGCCAGATTGAAAGTCGCCACAAGAATCAGAAGATACCAACAATGTCAGGTGGGGTTGCCATACTATAAATTTATCGACCCTATAACACTCCAAAAACAACACCTGTCTAAACTCTACAGAACATCTGTACCAACTCTTTACCCATTTGTTAGTTCTTGCGTGCCTGTCAAGCGTAAAAACAATTACGCAGCACAATGACGTCATAGGATTGCCAGATTGAAAGTCGCCACAAGAATCAGAAGATACCAACAATGTCAGGTGGGGTTGCCATACTATAAATTTATCGACCCTATAACACTCCAAAAACAACACCTGTCTAAACTCTACAGAACATCTGTACCAACTCTTTACCCATTTGTTAGTTCTTGCGTGCCTGTCAAGCGTAATAAGTGACGGTCCCTAATAGTAAGTGATGTCATTACAGAAAGAATATTTTCAATTCCCTTCACCTGCAATACGATTCACTTTGCATTTAGGAGCGTGAGCACTGAAGGGTTAAATTTAAACGGAAAATCTAATACCAATCCGTTACAAATTTACATTTTAAAAAAGAGGTTGTTGTTATATTTATTTTTGAAAAAAAAAGCTACTTAACGAGCACAATTTACGTTAAAATTTTAATCACTTGCGAAAGTTACTTTACTTACCATAAAGATTATGTAGCGTCAGAATTATCTTTCAAAAAACATCATAAATCTTGAATTAATTATCGAAACAAATATATTTTTATTTTCCTTAACGGAAATTGTTTTTAAAGGAAGAACGCCACATGCAGATATGCAAACACTGGCTCTTGCTTACTGGTTTTGAACTCAAACTTCGAAATTTTTCAAACAAATAATTGGTTGAAAAAAAAATTGCACTACAGCTGCACATTGGGCTATTGGCAACGGTTCGGAGCCTATCTCGAAAGAAAGGTCCCGGAACAATACCTTGTATTTTTTACCATAGTCAGATAACGAAGACAACACATGAGCTGGCACCCGAGGCAATCTTAGTAATTGGAACAGTTCGAGATCTATCTGGAAGGTTGGTTTGGTTAATGAATGTCGCACTACAGCTCCACCGTGGGCTATTGCAATGGCTCAGGGTTTATCTCGAAGGAAAGGACTCGAAAACTCTAATTACTGGTGTTTTTGAATCATCGGATGATGAAAACAACACCTAAGGCAACCTCAATAGGTGTCAGGACATGGGCCGCTATCAGTTAGCGTGCATCAGTCCAGTATACACAACAGTAGTAATTTAGGACAATTTCCGATCACGAGATTGTTACATCCTAACTTTAGTTAAGAGACCATTGTATCGCTCTAGTACGATGTTTGTTAACTAATCATCCCAATTCGTACACGCAATCCAATTATTCTAATCGAATATGCTGTAGTGGCAGTCAGCGATATTTTATTTTCTTACGATAATGTTGCATTTTATTTGTTTATGTAAAACAACTTTAAAGATATCAAGCTAGAAACACCCTTTTAGGGAGATCCATTTCAGCACATTACTTCTAATCGGGATCCAATGTCCTGAGGCTTATTGAGATTGCGTCGGGTGCCAGCTCAGGTGCTGTCCTCGTCATCTGACCTTTTAGGGTTTGTTGTCCAAAGGTGGTTAATGCCCGACTTCCTGATTTTGTAGAACAGGACAAAACATGAGTAATTTTTTTTACCTACATAAGTCTTTCCATTTATTACATACAGGAAAATAAATAAGTGGACCGGTCAGAGGGTGGGGGAGCCACGGGCCTCTGTGCCTTCCCCTAGATTGGTTCTCAGGAGAGGCAATATCATTTGTTAAAAAAATGTTGCCAATGACAGAAAGTTACATGCTAATATTTTATTACAAGTTTTATACATCTATGTTACTAATCAAACTAATATAATTAATTTATATTTACCATAATTCAACGCAAACTTATTAAATTGGTCATATAATGTTGATGGATATAGTAAAAATGGAATGTTGTTTCAAATAATTCTTCCAAGAATATTTTATTATTTTTCCCCGAAGATATTTACACAGTAATGAGTCATCCATAAGAACAAAATATAAAAGAGTGAAATAAAGAGTTTTCATTACTGATTAAGTATTAGTCTGAAGAGAGGATTGGTGCATATGTTAAATCTACAAGTTATTTATATTGAAAGTGGTTTTGGGCGAGGAAGTTTATAGAATGTGTTGACAGGTCAAGCATTTTCCATATCTCTCTGTGGCTCTAAATTAGGAGACAGTATTCCAAAAGTTTATTTCAATATAATAGATTGAAGGTTGAGGTAGCATATTTTTTAACTCCTATCAAATCGAATTTTTTTCCATTTTTTGCAGTGTAAGCGAAATAAATCTGGGACGGAACAATTATGTCTAATGCCCTATAGCTAGATCAGCCATCGTATCATAGATTCACTTTTCTTAGTATGAAATTGTTTCATGACATGCCCAAAATGAGTAACAATTTCATCACACTTATGACAACCATGAGGATACTCCCCAGTGTAAGTGTAGAGCTACACTCATGGCAACCACAGAAAATGTTTCATAAGTGAGATGTACTTTATCCATACTGGGCATCAGAGATGCTCCTTTCTTTCAGTGTGAGTGAGAAGATGTTTCTTGAGACATCCTATAAGAGTAAATGTTTTGTTGCGCTCATAACAACTGTGAAGCTCCCCAGTGTAAGTGTAGAGCTGCACTCATGACAACCACAGAAAATGTTTCCCAAGTGTAAATGAGGTGTACTTTATTCATACTGGGCATCAGAGATGCTCCTTTCTTTCAGTGCGAGTGAGAAGGTGTTTCTTGAGACATCCTATATGAGTAAATGTTTTGTTGCACTCATAACAACTGTGAAGCTCTCCAGTGTAAGTGTAGAACTACACTCATGGCAACCACATAAAATTTTTCATAAGTGAGATGTACTTTATCCATACTGGGCATCAGAGATGCTCCTTTCTTTCAGCGTGGGTGAGAAGGTGTTTCTTGAGTATATGAGTACATGTTTTGTTGCATTCATGGCAACTATGAAGCTCTCCAGTGTCAGTGTAGAGCTACACTCATGACAATCACACAAAATGTTTCGTAAGTGTAAATGAAGTGTACTTTATCCATACTGGGCATCAGAGATGCTCCTTTCTTTCAGCGCTGGTGAGAAGGTGTTTCTTGAGTATATGAGTAAATGTTTTGTCGCACTCATGGCAACTGTGAAGCTCCCCTGTGTAAGTGTAGAGCTACACTCATGGCCACCACAGAAAATGTTTCCTAAGTGAGATGTACTTTATCCATACTGGGCATCAGAGATGCTTCTTTTTTTCAGTGTGAGTGAGAAGGTGTTTCTTGAGACATCCTATATGCGTAAATGATTTGTCGCACTCATGGCAACTGTGAGGTTTCTCTCCAGTATAAGTGAGGAGGTGCAATTTTAGATTCCCATATTGGGTGAATCCTTTATGGCACATGTTACAGGTATAGGGCTTTTCTCCTAAGTGAAGAAGGAGATGTCTTTTAAGGTGATTCTTTCTACTAAATGCTCTGTTGCAGATGTCACAAACATGCTGTTTTTCTTGGTGAACAAGTATGTGGCTTGCGAGGCCCGGTTTTGTGGAAAATGCTTTGCTGCAATCATTACAAGTATAGGGCTTTTCTACAGTGTGGCACAGGAGGTGCTGCTTGAGTAAACTCTTCGACAAAAATTCCTTATTGCATACGCTACAAACGTGTCTTTCCCCTGCGTGATGCCGAAGGTGTTGAACGAGGAGATGTCGCTTAGAGAAAGTTTTGTCGCAGATAGTACAAACAAGTGGTTTTACATTAGTTGGTGTGAGGAGATTTTTTTTGAGATCGTCAAATGCTGTGATGCACGCGTAGCAAATGTGTTGTTCATCCTCAGTGTGTACAAGTTTTTTAATTTCAGTTGTGCGCATTTTGCCACATGTGTTACACAGAGTTGGTTTTAATTCTTTATTCATGATTAAATTTTTTAAAAGTATACTTTCTGATGGATTAATATTCACACAAATGTTTATTTCTGCAACGACACGACCGTTGGATTCTATAGTGGTCCTCTTTTTATCAAAATGTACGACCGAAAAGGTTTTACAGCATCGACCCTGCAAATAAAAAACTTGGATCAGAATTGATATTCATACAAGAAGATATTCAAATTTTCGAAAATAGAAATTACAGTGTAAGCTTTACTCAAATTTAACTCTTTTAAAACTATTAATCAAACTTTTTTGCATGACAGTAAAAGTTTGATTTTTATATAAGATGTTTGCTTGCCACTGAGTCATCTTTATCCTACAAATGCTTGGTCTCAAAATTCTTATTCCGCAATAGAGTCAACCCTATTTACTATTGAAAAACAAAATATATCAGATTGGTTTATTAAATATTCAACGTAAACATATATCGCCACCAATATTTTCCCGCTCTCTGAAATCAAGACCTATTCCCTTTTGCTCTTAAAAATATTTTGTGCATTTATCCTCAATTGCTGAACAGAACGGAGTGTTCTGAACATCCAGTTATTCTATTATGAATATCATAAACTTAATATTTCCGTTTGGCTGTTAAATAAACAGTATTCCGAATATTTGGTGAATTCTGATTTATGAATGGAGTTACCATAGGTCCAAGCGAGCTAGAATGCATCATGCAAATACTTGGTCTCAAAATTCTTATTCCGCAATAGAGTCAACCCTATTTACTATTGAAAAACAAAATATATCAGATTGGTTTATTAAATATTCAACGTAAACATATATCGCCACCAATATTTTCCCGCTCTCTGAAATCAAGACCTATTCCCTTTTGCTCTTAAAAATATTTTGTGCATTTATCCTCAATTGCTGAACAGAACGGAGTGTTCTGAACATCCAGTTATTCTATTATGAATATCATAAACTTAATATTTCCGTTTGGCTGTTAAATAAACAGTATTCCGAATATTTGGTGAATTCTGATTTATGAATGGAGTTACCATAGGTCCAAGCGAGCTAGAATGCATCATGCAAATACTTGGTTTCAAAATTCTGATTCTGTAATAGAGCCAAGTCTATTGTGGGAACAGCTTGGATATTATGTGTACTTCAGTATTTGGTAACAAAAATCATTGCTAAGAACGAATACCTACATTTTTAATTGTAAATACCACTAGCATTTAAATTTTTTTTTAGCTTAATTGCATTTGGTTGGTTGAGTAATGTTGCATATGAACTACACAATGGGCAATGCGGGAGTTGCACGTGACGTAGTAACATGAATTCGCTACTTGTAGTTTCGATTTCTTCTGTTTAGCAGACAAGCCTGTTGTTTGGCCGCTCCGCTCGCTCGCTTATTCCACTCAACTTTGTATTGTGTTTTAACGAGATAATTTAGCTGTGTATTTTCATTGTTTGTTTTTAACAATGCAAAGTTTAAGTAAAAGAACCTTTGTTAGTAAATTTCGGCTTATTACATATTTATTCATATGCAGAAAAACTAAGTGAAATTGTCTTTTTCTATATATCGTTTGATATTTCCTCCTGTTTGAAAAAAACATTTTGGATCAAAATGATCGGAGCACAACTTTGAATATTTCGTAGAAAAGAAGTTTTCTCGTTTTATCCTAGCTAGCCATGCTTTCATCAGATTAGAATCAGAATGAGGGAAACTGTGAAAAGAAACTCTTCTTGCAATACAATTCGCTTTCGAAACAGTGTTAGAGCAACCGAATGCACTACACGAAATCACCATGTTAGTATTTTAAAAAGAAAAATCTTAAAAAGTATATTGTAGCAGCTGTACTTCCATACTAATTCTACGGAACTTTTTCCGCGCCTAGAATACGTCTCTGTGTTCCGTTGGAACAGCGGTCTTCTTCTTCTTGGCGTGAAACTTCCCCCATTGGTTATGCTTCGGAGTTGTTTTTGGCAGGCATACAAGTATAGGTTTTCCATGGGAGGGATTCAACAACTGTGCAACAGACCTCTCTTGTATGACTTATTGACGTGTATATTATTTTATTACTTATTCCTTCCCCTCACCGATAAGGGGAATCCTTAACTCCCTAAACAAAACAAAAATCAACAAACTTCTCCCGTCCATCAATTTTTCCCCCCCAGAAAATTTATTAAGTTTAATTCAAGTTAACAGTAATACATTGGCAGATAAATATAAAAAAAGAACAGTTATCATTATCAATATCCATTTCTAAAATTAGTAAATCACTCCCTAATTCTGAAATAAATTTAGAGAGCAGATTTAAATTTTGAGAACACTTATAATGTATGGTTTCCATAGCATGTATACTTGTTTAAATGGCCTCGTCTAGCGATCTTTTCACGTGTGTTGTTGAAATCAAAATGCCAGGTAATGAAATGCGATAACTTCATATTAGACTTAGTTTAAGATAAAAATTACCTTATCACCGTCTTTTGAAAACTATTTTCCCAGGTAGGATCCTAGGAAAATAGTTTTCAAAAGCCTTCAAAAACATGATATGTTCATTTCAAACGAAACCTAATATGACATCAACAGGTTTCTGCCTGAGGGTCATCAATACTCTTACCATGCTCACAGGGGTGGGTATTCTTCATCCCTCCCTCTAAAAAAAATAGTACTATATTTATGATTTTCACAGTAAATCGTTTTATTTTACTTGTTTTTCAATGGGAGGAGTTTGAACTCCTTAAACCCTTACCTACATGCCTATATTTAGAATTTTCCCCAGTAATTTTGTTTATTTTTGAATTACACTACACAATGGGTCAATGCTGACAAATTGCAGTGAAGAAAAACTAGTTGAAGTGGAATTTTTTTTTAATTCAATCAAGCAAAAAACTGCCAACAAGGCGATCGTAGAGTGTTTCTGGAAACAGATGTAGTATAGGACATTTGGCACAGGTTTTTTTTGCGACGAAAACTTGCCGTTAAACATAGCATAAGGTTGGCAGATTGAAAGTCTTCACAAGAATTGGAAAATACCAACGTCAGGTGGGGTTGCCATACTACACATTTATCGCCCCTATAAAACACGCCAAAAAAAACCTTGCACGCCAAATGTCCTATACTACATCTGTACCTGTAGAATATGTATTAATTTTAAATATTTTCTGTTGTGAAATTTTATACTACGTTGTTTCGAGCCGACGGAGCATAATGGTTATGAGCTATGGTATAAAGAGTCTGCAGATCGAATCCGAACAAGTTTCAAAATCCCAACCAATGGACGTTTTTGTAATTTAGAAGAAAAAAAACTTTGATATTCAAAAGAATAATGAACTTAAATTTTTTTTTAATTATATCAAACCTATAAGAACAAAAAAAAAATTGAAGTTCTCTGTAGCAAGTTGGCAACATAACGACGTGTTGGTGATATTTTTTGTAAACAAAATATACGATCGCCAATGTACACACAATACTCAAGCTGTACTAAGAAACAACACAAATTAAAAAAGTTACTTATAAGAGTTTCTTAATTTTTTTTTTAACAATTTCTTTTTAAGACTCACAAGATATATTGAACAACCACAATGTGAACAAATACAAGACGATTACTTCCAATAATATTGTTTCTGCCTCGTACTCCGTCCATAACCACAAAGATAAACAATAACATTCAATTCATGCCTTGCTGGTTTAGAATAAGTATCTTCTTATCACATCACTTCATCTTTAACATTAAATATACAACTTGGTGTCGAGATTACTCATGACGCCTTTACAGATATCAGTGACGCACCTATTATTGGTTGGTTGAAACCATGTGGTTTTTTACTGTATCAAAAGAACAAGGAAGAGGACGCCGATGAGATATTTTTTGCACTCAGACCGGTTTTCAATTTCTGTGCATAACGACACTGCCGTCAGTGTCCCACGATGCATTGCGGTATACACGGACGTAATGCGTATAATTGTAACTTATTTTCGCTCATTAAACACAATGGATTTTATCCATTGATTTAAAAAATTTACATGTGTTTTTACTATTTTAATTATTTTATAAAGGTAACCTAGTGATTGGCGCAGTATAGCCATAAATGCTTTTGGATGTGATCCATCCAAACTATGCATGGACGAGTAGAATGACCATGCCTACAGTGAGGTCAAATTGAAAAGCTCGATATTCTTTTGAAAATATACATAGTACTTCATTTATTTCTGTATAGTGTAAAAAAAAATCCACTTTAATAATATTTCAAAACGGATTTAAGTATGACTTTCAAAGTGTAATGCAAAGGAATTTTATTTAACAATTTTGCAGCGAAAATATTTTATCACCAAATCAGTGGTCATCCAAACTTACAAAAATAAATCAATCCCAAAACAGAAAAATAAGAGTTTGTGGGCAGAAAAAAACAACCTTCGGTCTTGGCATATGCAAGCTTGTTTTTGGTAGTTCCTCTATGTTAATTAGTGGAAACCTTTTGACATTGGGTTCCACAAGTGTACTATTACCAAGTAAATCAAAATATAATTAAAATTTCAACAAAATATTCAAGAATAAATATAATGAGAAAATAAGCTGAATTAAATTTATTTTTTGTAAATATTATTGAGTTCACTGATAATTTTTAATGATATTTGATAAGCAGTTATTCACATTAGAATATTCAGGACGTTAAATTAACGTTGCACTGCACTAATACAATGGCAGTTTTTAAGACCTGAGAAACAAATTCATATTTTAATCTAAGTAACATTATTGAAAAAATTATATATATATATATATATATATATATATATATATATATATATATATACTTTTTTTTCATATACTTTTTGACAATGTCAATTGATTTGTCTTCTCAGTAAATTAAAAACCAAAATTGCACATTAAAGGCACAGAATTGCTTTTTTTTCTCATAATGCATCGTATGTTAGTTCAATATAAAATATATGTCACCAAACATTATTCAACAAATAATATAGGTTACTATTAAAAATAAAAACATTATGGATGGGCTGCATTTGAAGCTGGGAAAGAAAAAAAGAGTGGGATTCCCCACTCCATCAGAACTTTTTAATTTTTAGTACCAGTAATTTTGTAGTAATTGTAAATTTATCAAAACAATCCATTATCTCAAAATAAATGTGTTGCATATTATTATGCGACAATAAAGTTAGCAGTGTTCACTCTAGAAATAAAAAGGGGCAGGGCGCTGCTGGCAGAAAAAGGGCACTTCCCGTTTTTGAAAGGGCACTTTTGGTTTTTTAAAGGGCACTTTAAAAAAAACACAGTTGGAGTGGACGTGGTCAGCCACGAAGGAGAATTGGTCATCGCTGCCGTTCCAAAAGTAGCGCTCTGAAGTAAATTAGAGCTTATACATTAAACGAGAAAATAAAAGGGTTGTTAATTTGTTGTTAGCGATAGCTATGCAGCCGCCATTTTATATTGATATACGTAACCAAATACACGTTTATAAACACAGCTGACCGTTTGGGCTCATTCTACACGAACAAATAAAATGCGCGTGAGCTTCTCTGTGATTCGAGAATTCATACCAAGTCATATGAATTCTCGAATAACCGAAAAGCTTACGCGCGTTCGTGTAGAATGGGCCTTAAAGTTGTTTTTCTCAGTGTGAGCTGAAAAAATAAGGACTGGGATTAGATCCACGCATCGTGATTTGACTCGGTATCTTTGGTTTTGTCATTAAACCCTGCCACAGACGCATCTGACTTAAAGTATAATTATAAACGATTAACTTAACATATATATTTTCATATTGCATTTAATTTTCATAAATTTTTCACTCGATGTGAATTTTTTTTTTTCTTACTTCCCGAGCGGTACAATAACATTAAAGAAAATAAACCAACAACCATTCGAACCTTTGATCACCCTTATTTCCATATGTGTGAAATCATTTGGTCAATTCGATCAATTGTTAAGTCTTGCGAACCTCTCATTCGTAATAAGTGACGGTCCCTAATAATAAGCTATGTTATTCCAGTAAGAATTTCGTCATCTGACCATGGTTCAAAAATACGAGGCATCGTTCCCAGGTTTTTCCTTCGAGGTAGACCCCGAACCGTCGCCAATAGCCTACTGTACAGCTCTAGTGCGACGTTAATTAACACAAACAATCCAGTAAGAATTTTTTTTAATTCGTGCCTCCCATTCGATCCAAGGCTTCCGTGGCCGAGTGGATAAAGGCGTCAGCTAATAGCCCAATCAAAGGGTTCTTGGTTCGATCCTATGCGACGGAATTGACTAAGAAAAGTAGTGATCTTGTGATCGGAGGATTGCCAGCTTCACTACAAATACTAGGAATGTCGTCCAAAACATCCACAAAAAATTTCGGCGTGTACGGGACTGGTGTACGATAAATTTGATCGGGGTCCAAAGTCCCGACGTCTATTGAAGGCGTTGGGTGTCAGTTGAGGTGTTTCCTCGTCAACCATGGTTCAAACATACGAGGCATCTTTCCCGGGTCTTTCTTCGATATAGGCCCCGAACCGTCGCCAATAGCCCAACAGTGAGCTCTCGACCTACGTCGACGGAGGAGATTTTACCGCCCTGTGTGTAGACGCTAGATATCTGTGAGCGGCGACTATATAAAATTATTTGTGCATAGGGCAAAAAATCCTGCGTGTGTGCAACCACTCTCAAGAACGTTCAACACGAACGTACAAAACAGATGTCTATTTATGAAGATGCTACTTAAAATCCGAAACTGGATGATTAAAAATTATTTTTTTACTTAACCAAACTGACACAAAAAAAGTACATTAAAAAAATGATGAAAATTCTACTTAAATTCAAAATGCGGTGCTAAAATGCCTACTTTAGTAACCTCGCTCCAAACCATCTTCTCCTCTACAAAAAACAAAAAAACTTAAGTTTTTTCACATGCGGGCACAACCAACCAATAAAATGTATGGAATGTCCCGCGCTTGAAATTACCGCGAAATCATTGATATTGCGCAACAAGCGTATACAAATAAGTTTGTTTTTCTGCTGTCATGTTTCACTTAAAATTTTGAAATCGTTGCTTTTTTTTAAAGTCAGATGGGGCAGCAAGGATGGTTGTACTTGAATGAAAAGGGCAAAAGAGGGCGGCATTTTTGCAGAAGAGGGCGGCATTTTTCAAAAAAAGGGCAGGAGGGCGCTATCGAGATTAAAAAAGGGCGGGCAGGGCGGCCCGCCCTTCAAAAAACGCCTAGAATGAACACTGAAGTTAGTACTACATTAACCCAGTAATTTTGTAGTAATTGTAAATTTATCAAAACAATACATTATCTCAAAATAAATGTGTTGCATATTATTATGCGACATCAAAGCACTTGATGAACAATCATAACATGATAGAAAAATCAGGACTTTCAAAAAGTCAGATTGTATATCTTCTATTTTATACATATGTTCTTCATTTAAAGGTTATGAGAAGCATTATAATAACACGTTTAATTTAATTTTTATTATAACAACAAAGCCTATTTTATGGATTTTTGCCATGGAGAAAAGAAGATGATGGAAGTGATTTGGCGAGATTTCTCGGGAAGTAAGATAGCAACCTTAAAGCAGGTACAAACAAACCCAGCTGTAGGTGCGTTTTCAACGTGGACTGCGTTATTTAACACACAGATTTTAAAGTGTAAAAACTTAAAATATAACTGTTTGTGCAGTTACGAGATGCAGTACAAGTTCCAAATCAATTAAGGATGCTATTATTTCCACTTTATAGGTAAATTTAATTTTCGCCAAATACTGGTACAAAGTAGTGCTTTGGAATAGAGCCAAATACTTCGCTAGTACCTACTTTTCAAGCGATTGCTTACTTCACATTGCAAACTTGTTTCGGACTTGATCGCACCTCCATCTACTTATTACTTCAGTGGATTTTTGCAATTTCATCAACAAAAATGCCCCCACTCTGCACCCCCTCCCCTTATCACATGACTGTCCCTCTAATATTTTAAATAAGAACTCTATTAAAGAATTGTATGAGTTAAATTTCTATCACAATAGGGGGCTCTGCCTCGTGTTTTTCTAAAGCATCCATCTTTTCCTCAGTATGACTGAGGACATGCCTTCTGAAGCTCTGTCTTCTAGAGAAGGTTCGGTTACACAAGTCACAGACAAACGATTTCTCCTTAGTGTGAGTGAGAATGTGTTCCCTGAGGATTTCCCTTCTAGCAAATGCTCTGTTGCATGTGTCACAAACATGCGGCTTTTCGCCACTGTGTGTGAGTAGGTGCCTTGTGAGGTCCCTCTTCCTGGCGAATGCTCTGGAGCACATGTCACAAGAGTGCGGTTTCACTCCACTGTGACTGAGGACGTGTCTTGTGAGATCCCCTTTCCTAGTGAAAGACCTGGAGCACATGTCACAGACGTGAGGCTTCTCTCCGCTGTGAGTTAGGACGTGGACTCTGAGATCTCGCATTGCTGTAAATTCCCTGGAGCAGACGTCACAAGCGTATTGCTTTTCTGTAGTATGAGTCGAGCGGTGTCGACTCAGACTTTTCGCCTCGGAAATCTTTTGCCCGTACAAATCGCAAGCATGCAGGTTTTCCCCGCAGTGAGTCAGAATGTGCACTTTGAGTTCTCGTATCCCGAAGAAGGCCCTGGAGCAGATTTCACAAGCGTATTGCTTTTCTCCGGTGTGAGTTAAGCGGTGTTGATCAAGACCAACCGCTTTGGAAAAACCTTGCCCGCACGAATCGCAAACGTGCTGCCTTTCCCCGGTATAAGTTAAGGTGTGATGCTCGAGGATGCACCGCTGGGAAAATTTCTTACCGCAACCATACTTTTTTACTGCTATGTGCGTGAAGAAGTGTTTGCGAAGGTCACTCTTCCCGGAAAAAGCTCTGCTGCACATGTCACATGCATAAAGCTTCTCTTTAGGATGAGTTAAAAAGTGCTTTTTAAGTTGCACTTTACGAAAGAATGCTTCGCCACATTTGTCGCAAACATGGGGTTTTTCGCCAGTGTGACTCATAATGTGAAACCTGAGATTTTCCTCCATAAAAAATGCTTTGCCGCATATGCTACAGGCATATGGCTTTTCCATAGTATGAATGATGATGAGATGTGATTTTAGGTTTATCATTGAGGAAAATATTTTATCGCACTTGTTGCAAGTATAAGGCTGTTCTCCTTTGTGAATATCCATATGTGTTTTGGGTATATACTGGGCTTTACCTGGACATTCTTCTTCAAGAGGGCTAAGTAAATTTTCTTGCATGATGAAGTGAAAGGAGTTTGTCAGAAGTTTCTTTTTGTTTTGTGATTAATAATACCGGCATTTATCAGGAACGATAGTAGTCTTTCTTTGATTACAGTAGAAAGTCCAGGTATCATGATTTGTTTTTCTGTAATAAATGTGTTTCATTAGTTACTTGCATGCAATATTAATTCATAAACAAACAAGACTGGCTTTCATTTTTACAATTTCCTGACTTATCAGTATTAAAAAAAATACAGATAAAAACTTGATTCAAAAATAATTTACAAAGAATAAAATATCACAATCACAAGTACCCAACTATGATATGGTGTTTGACTAAGTGCGAATACGATGTACTTCTTCTACAGTCTTTTTGAAAGTATAGCCTTAAAAAGTAATAAAGTTGTAAATTAAGTTTATTATTTATCTAAAACCCAATGAAATCATACTTATTTTGCAAAAATATATTACATATAAAATACATTCAATATTAATTACTTATTTTTTCGAAGTGAACGTAACTTTTGCACAATTTCCATTGAGACCATAGTGGGAAAAAATTATTAAAATGTGTCTAATATATATGGTAAAATGACAATTTGGTACAACTATAAATTGGTAAATATATAATAACATTTTCTGAATTGACGAGAAATGAAACTTGTTACCCATTACGAGTTGGCTGCAATCGCAAGCAGATATTTGTACAAAACACTCCGATTATGAGCTCGGTACTCATCTAACCAGGCCTCGCTGTAAGAATGAAAGTACACAGGGTTGCTGAATATATCCCAACACCTGAGCGTGGTTCGGAGGGAATTTGGGCCACTTGGACAAATTTTTACTGAGGACAAAATTTATAGATTCTACTTAAGTTTTTTTTTCCCACATCCCTTTTACAATTATCAATTAGAAATAAAACAATGCATTCATATTCAAAATCAATTAAAAAAACTCATTTCATTACAATGTTTTTTTAATGTTAAATAATTTAACATTAATCTTTCCTGCCACATGTGAAGCTTTCCCATTTGCCGATTGTCCAGATGATGGCTACATTTTTTTATGGAGAAACCTTATTAATCTTTAGAATATTTGTTGACGAAATTTTGGTTGGAAAAAACGTGTTTAGAGAACATTTCAGGGGTCTCATCATTTCCTGCACCCCTGAAGGTGCATTCTCAAAGACGTTTTTCTAGTAAATATCCTATTGCACAAGTCACAGACGTGCGTTTTTTCTCCACTGTGAGTACGACAGTGCCTTACGAGGTCTCCCTTTCTGGTGAATGATTTAGAGCATGTGCCGCAGGCGAGTGGTCCTGCGGAGTGAGTCCGGGCGTGTTCCGAGAGGTCTTCCATTCTCGCAAACGCCATAGGGCAGATGTCGCACGAGTGAGGCTTTTCCCCAGTATGAATCAGGATATGTCTTTTGAGAATGCTCAATCTGGAGAATGCCCTGCAGCATATGTCACACGAATAGGGTGTTTCTCCGGTATGAGTCCGGAGGTGGTACTTGAGAGGGCCCCTTTGTGAGAATTCCTTGTTGCAGATGTCACAAACGTAGGGCCTTGCTTCAGCGTGACTCGAGAGGTGGTTTTTGAGGTCGTCCTCTCGGACAAAACCTCTTTTGCAGACGCTACAGACGTAGGGAAAGTCTTCGGTATGAGTTTGGAGATGGTATTCGAGCGACTTCTTCTGGGTGAATCCCTTGTTGCATTTGTGACACGCAAATGGTTTTTGCACTGCATGAGTCAAGAGATGTTTTTTGAGATTGGACTTCACAGAGAAGGCAGCGTTGCACGTGTCGCAGACGAAAGGCTTTTCCCCCGAATGGATCAGACGGTGGCTTTTGAGAGAGCCCTTTAGCTTAAATGTTTTGCAGCACATGTCGCACGCAAAGGGCTTCTCGCCGAAATGAGTTGCGAGGTGTTTTTTGAGATTGGACTTGACGGAAAAAGATTTATTGCATACATTACAAATATGTGGCTTATCTCCGGTGTGGGTTAGGAAGTGAGAAGCAAGATTCCACCTTGACGTAAATGTTTTATTGCATACATCACACGCTAGCGTCTTTTTCTCTGTTTGCACAAGCAAAAGTGCACCTTCAGTTACATTCATTTTCTCGCAGTGAAATTTTTTAAAGCACGGTTAAGAGGTTTGTGATGAAATTTATACAATATGGTGGTATTTAATAGGAGACTTTAAGTAGATATTTTTTAAACTGTCCAGAATGCTATGAATATTACACTTTCCAATCTGCAATAAACAAATACATTTTATAAGTAACTAACAGGGGACATACATTAAAAAATAACTAAATTCCCACATTAAAAAAAATATTGTTAAAGGAATTTTAGTTCTACCAAGGGTTCAAAAAAGATGGGTCAGTTTTCAATTTTATTCTTTTTAATTCCACCATTAAAAATTAAAAAAGGTTTTTGCACTCCAGCATACAAATTATCTTGCTTGTATGCGTTATAAAATTATAAAGTCAATATGGTTAAAAACACAAAAGTAAGCTACATAGACTTTCAACAATTCTGTTAAGCAAAAAGAGATTTTGAAAGCAATTCTGAGCCATATTTTTAATAGTAGAACTAAAAAGAAAAAGCTTAACATTTTTATTGCATTCACGAAAGCTAAAATACGTAACTTGTAGAAAATCCTAGCTTAATGCAATCGACAGTTTTTCTTTCTTTCTTATACCAAATTTCCCTGCAAATAGTCAGGCGTTTACAGGTTACTGCAAACGACATCCTGTATTACACTGAATGTTAACAGGTAACAGACCATGACTGCAAACTATTATAGTGTCAGTAGTACATAACTGCGATTTTTAATATATATACAAAGTTTGTTTTAACTACATTACATGCCTTTTTTACATTTACATGATATAAAATATCCCTTTGTTCACTGGTATTTAAAGTTGACATTAAGAAAAAGAAACTATTAAAGTTATGGAGAATTCAAATTTGACATTAGAAAGACGTAAAATAATATTACATATAATATTAATGATTATGCTTTACGATTTCTCTTTCAACAAAGCTGGGTTTCAAGTGCACATCAACGGTCACTGAATGGGTACGAAGATGTTTATTGAGGCCACATTTAGACGGATATGACCTATAGCATATGTCACAAACGTGAGGCCTTTCCCCAGTATGCGTGACTCGGTGAACTTTGAGATTCCCAATCTGTGCAAATGCTTTATTACACACGTCACAAACATGCGGCTTCACTCCAGTATGAGTCAGGAGATGATGCCGGAGGACGGATCCCAGCAGAAACGCCCTCTTGCACAGCCCACAGACGTATGGCTTTATTCCTGTGTGCGTAAGACGGTGAGTGGCAAGTGTCGACTTGAGGGAAAACGCCTTGCCGCACTTTTCGCATGAATGAGGCTTTTCTGAAGTGTGCAGAGAGGAGTGTAAAGCGAGAGAGCACTTTCGAGAAAACGCCTTTCCGCATTTGTCACACACGAAAGGCTTGTCACCAGTGTGAATGAGGTAGTGTCTCTTGAGGTCTTTTTCGTGACAAAATCCTCTGTCGCACACGACGCAAACAAACGGCTGCTTGCCGCTATGGATTAGATAGTGGTCATCAAGACTTCTCCTGGAGCCCAGTGATTTGGAGCACAGATTACAAACAAACGGCTTTTGGCCTGCGTGAACGAAGAGGTGATTTTCAAGGTTATATTTGCGAGAAAATCCCTTAGTGCACACGTCACAGACGTACTTCTGCTTTTTAGTATGGATGAGATAGTGTTCTTCAAGAGCCTGCTTGCAACTCAATGACTTGGAGCAAATGTTGCGAACAAAAGGCTTTTCCCTTTCTTCATTGTGAGTGAGATCATGAGTAAGATCCCAGTTAGGGAGAAATGCTTTATTTTGATTTTCACAAATGTTTGGTTTTTCCATAATGGGAGTGAGGAACTGCTATCAGGGTTTATTTTTTAAGGAAAAATGGTTATGCGATCACCAAAATTCAACTTAAAGGAAATTGCTTTGTTGGACAGACAGATGACATTCCCT
Source organism: Troglohyphantes excavatus (assembly GCA_963932185.1). NCBI lineage: Eukaryota > Metazoa > Arthropoda > Arachnida > Araneae > Linyphiidae > Troglohyphantes > Troglohyphantes excavatus. The sequence goes on from OZ010678.1 coordinate 47,011,211, forward strand.
CTCCTTCTAAGGAGAATCGATGGATTTTAATATGTGGTTCTTCTTTGCAAACTCTTTATCATACTTAGGTGAATACTGTTTCTGTACCACATTTGCATATCTATTACAAAAGATATCATGCATGTTTACTGTATTTTTTTTTTAGCTTTTCTTACAAGTACAATACAGTCTGTCATCAAATAAAAGTCTGCATTACTGAAAATAAAAATAAATATTTTTTTTAGTATGAAAATAAAGCATCAACAAAACATATTTTGCATTGAATTAAGCAACTAAACAAGCATTTTGGTGAGTTAAATGTGACCCTTTATTTTAAATTCATGAGTCAAGATAGCGTTCTCTACAAATATTCCGTTTCAAATGTTATTGTGCATTAAGATAAAATACACGTAGGTACTATTTTACTGGTTGGTTGGTTGCTATTTACATCACACTACAAAAACACATTGGGCTATTGGTGATGGTTTGGATACCCCAAAGGGGAAAAAAAGTGCAAACACAAATTGTAATTTTTAACCATATGTTCAGATGATGAGGAGCAGATATGTGACAACCCACTCTTCAAACTTCCGTACCACAATGGATATACTATTTGAGACATGATCCTCTACAGAGTGAATCTTCAGAGGTTGAACTTACAACCTCCCAATTTTGAGTTTTTTACTATGCTAAAAAGGCAATACCTTGCTTATAGGAAGCAAAACATGTTTTGATAGCAAATAAAAATCTATTGAAAATAAAATTATGATTTCATTAGATTTTTGTGTAATTTTTATTTTGTTTACTACTATCTGCAAGGTACTGAAATCATTAAATTATGTGTTGATAAATGAGGTTTGCGAAGTCATAGTGATTTGGTCTGTATTGCAAATATTTTGAGCATCTTGGTAACTAGGGATGAAACGAATATCCGGTAACTATCCGGTATCCGGCTGCTTTTTAATTATTCGATATCCGGAAGTAAAGTGCCGGATATCCGATTTTCCAAGCCGGATATTCGGATGAATAAAACATCGAAGATTTTTTTTTGTGACGATCAATTTTCTTTGTTCTTACTTTAAGTATTTTCCTGAAAATTTACCAATGTATTCACAGTGTGCAGATTCTCCCTTTAACCAATAGAGACTTTAAAAAACCTACTTTTTAAAAAATTTTAACTTTAAAATTATATTTTTAACGAATCGTTATGGTGGAGGGTCATCACATCTCACAGCTAATATAAAGTTGAATTAAAAAATAAATTTCTCAAAAGTTTAACCAAACTTGAGTTTTCATGTTTGGAATGAAAGGGCATATGGTAAAATTACAATTATTCAGAAATTAAGTGTAAAATGTACAAAACATACGATCATTGCTAGCAGCACCCTAGAATAACCCTTTGTAAATAAAAAAGTTTTTTAGTTTATTCAATTTTGGTATCACTTTAAAGATAAGGAATTGGGTAATATTACAGAATAAAAAAATATTTTTCAATTTTTGACCGATATCCGTTTTTTTTAGTGTGTATGAGAATTTATTTTCATAAAAAATAAACTGCCGGATATCCAATATCCGGTTTGTAATGTGCGCGGGATATCCGATATCCGGCAAAACCAATATCCGGTGCAACCCTATTGGTAACCACTTTGAAGTCTGGAATGGAAACTGGATGTCTAGAGAGGTTTTTTATTGCAGTTGCTGGTTTGATCATTCACACAGCGATTTTTTCGGAACTACTGAACTGTACAAAGTCTAACTGGTCGCATACACAAGAACATAGCATCAGAGTAATTTATTAGAAAGTTCCAAATATTTTCTGGTGTGAAAGTTCACACTATGTATAATAAATAAATTTAAAATATGGGTTAGGGAAATATATACAATTTAATTTGTTTAAGTTGAAGTAGAGTTCCACAAAATGGCTGTTACAGATGGCACATAGAACAAGTGGCGGCAATTAGAAACTAAAGTGAGGGGGCAAGAACAGAAAGGAGTATTTGGGGGGGGGGGGTAAATTTTAGACCACCTTTGAAGTGTAAACAGTGAAATAATTGAAGTAAAGTGAAAATTTTGCTGCCCCATCTTTTTTTTTAGAAAGAAGCATTGAAAGTGACCGTTTTTTTACTTTTGCATAACTAAATAATAACTGTGGTCAATGAACATTTTCAAAAAATATTCACACAATTATGTTTTTATAGTTACTGAAATTTTGTAATACAATTCACTTTTTTATAAAGATTTAGAACAAATCAGAAAAATCTTGCAGGGTCACTTAACTATCTATTATCTTGTTTAAAAACATTTTTCGTAATTTTGTTCCATAACTAAACTTTCATTTTCAAATTATCACAGGTTTTCTAAAAATTTGCACTAGTGATCTGAATCAAATTCAGTACATGCCATTTTGGAACAGATGTAGTATAGGATATTTTTCATGTTTTTTTTTTGTGACGAAAAATTGCCGTTTAACATAGCACAGGGTTGCCAGATTGAAAGTCGCCACAAGAATCGGAAAATACCAACAATGTCAGGTGGGGTTGCCATACTATAAATTTATCGCCCCTATAAAACACGCAAAAAAAAACCTTGTGCAAAAAACAAATGTCCTATACTACATCTGTACCGCCATTTTTAAAGTGTTATTGGGGAAATATTTGCTGCCTATTAAAATTAAATATTTTTTTATGCTGGCGGGGTACAAAATTATCCTTGGGTTGGTTAATTAACATCGCACTCCATCTGCACAATTTGGGGTCTATCTCAAAAGTAGAACCCGGGAACACTGCCTAGTCTTGTTGAAGCATGGAATTTTGGGATCAAGATCTTTTGTTTAGCAATTCAATAAAACAATTAACTTATAGTTATTTTTAAAGTCTTATATTAAAAAAGTGAGTAAATAACATTCGTAAAAAGTTTGTGGGCAATTGCTTGGCAGCTACTTGGAATCTCACCAAACCTTTTGGAATCCAATTTTGAAAATACACATGCGAACATTTAAAAATATTTTATTTACATATGTACTTATTTTACACATACAAAACTTTTCAAAACGTATAACCATTATCCTTCGTAGTCTGACAATACGCGAACTTGGTTCAAAATCGCTTTCGGCACTTGAAGATACTACCTCGCACCCATTTAGAGTTGATGTTTTTTCAGTTACCATGACGCCAGTGATCAGTTTTTGCGACGACTGTTGTTTCACTAGACGCGTGTATATGTCTCGGTAGCCAGATAATCAATTATGTTCCAATTTGATTGAAATTTTCATATACTGCACAAAAACAGGTTTGAGTGTACTTTGTCAAAATTACAGTTCATGGCCAATATTACTTACCATCACAGTTGTTGAAATAAATAAAGGGTACTTGAACTATACATGCAAAAGAATGCTACCCAAATCACAAAATGAAATTTAAAAATAAAAAGCTAGCATATGCATGCCTTGAATTATAAATTGTAATCCCAAATCATTTGTTAACAATGTTCCCAATAAAAAAAAATTGCTTTGGTGGAGTGCAATCTTATATTTGAGTTTTACTGTATGATCTCCATTCCTTTTACAAACCAGTGTAATATTTGCGCAGTAAATATTTAAACATAAAGCTTGACATAGAAGGAAACTTTGATTAAGCCTTAGCCTCCCCCCATAATATTTTGAAAAACTGGCACTAATTCTATAAAGGTTATGCCTTTTATAAAAAAAAAATAGTAATGAGCTTCACATCACTCCAATAATTTTGAAGCCTCTGCATCTAAAATATGTTTATTAGTAGGTAGACCCATATTTTATAGTTCAATTATAACACATGAAACTTTATTTTAGAATGAATACTTACTTTAAATAATACGTGGATAACAAATTTAGGAATATTCACATACGTTTTTAAACTTGTAAGTAATACTTTTTAGTATAAATCAGTTATTTTTTTTCCACAACGAATATTTTTCCCAGATCATATCATAGTTTCTGGTTTGTGATTTGAAGCAGTTAACACTTTCATACCGTTAAATTTGCAATAAAATAATTTTTTTGTTTGTTGAGAAACTAAATTATTTCATCAAAATAATTAAATAAGTCATTGATATATTTTTTTGTGATTGATATAATATATTTTTGTGGTTCTATAGAATAAATAGAGCGTCTTCATAGATTGACTACGCTATCTGCTAGCCACACAGAAGCAGCACTTTCTCCTCTCAACTCCTCAAAAGTTATTATTATTGCGCTCTTTCATGCCAAGCGGAAGTACATCGTGCATTGTTCTTCCTCCTGTGCTGGATTTGATATAATTTGATGGTAATTCTATTTTACTCTTGATTATCTGAATTTCATATTTATTTTTGAATAATTTCCATGCACAAAACGACTTCTTAGCTGAAGCGTATGATCTGATAACCTCTTGTACGTCCTCGACGGAGCTAAGCCTACTTTTGCCCGCGACTAACCAAGCCTAACTCGTGCGTACGTGTTCGAGCGAGTCCCGTGTAAAGGTACAATTTCTCCGTAAAAATTCATCGATCAGTCGCAATTCCAAACATGTGCAAAGTGAGATTCCAGAGCGACGATCTCGTCGACATGATCTCTACGACGGTCCGAAAAATGAACAACGTTCGCGGCGATCTGAGAATGCAGATCTTGCTGACCTCGGTTCGCCAGAATCTGAAGAGCGAACTGGGAAGGAAGCAGCGGAATCTGAGACGTAAATACAAGGTGTTGATGAGGGCCATTCACACAAAGCAGAATGTCCATATCAGAAAAGACGAATATGTGGTTCCTGAAGAGGTCACGCAGCAGGAAGAACCCCACGAGGACATTTTGGGATTGGACGATTTCTTCAGCAGTTTGAAGAAGGTAAACTCGTCAAATGATGACAGTCCTTGCTAACGTTAAATATCATAGTCGTCTCATTTTCATCAGCATTGAAATAGTTTATATTTCAAAATTTCTTCATAACATTATCTGTACGTACAACTGTTTGAAACTGTAATACTAACAGTATTTCTATCATTAGCAGTTTCTAAGAAAGTACCTTCAACAACTGATTGCGATCCTCTATTACGTAAGCTTTTTAAAAATGTATGTACGAATCGAATGGTTTGTTTTGGAGTCATTGTTTAATATTTACCAAATTTTGCTTAAGAAATTGTGATTGCACATTTAAAAAAATCATATGTGAAAGTGAGTACCGAGTGTGTAAATTTCATCATCGAACTCAATGGAAACTGTCGAATCATCAACTTTGAAGTATCTTTCGTGTTGGTATACACACATTTTACTAAGTTAAGATTGTAATAATTTTTTGTTTGCACTTCATGACTTATACATTTTAACATTTACCAATTATTTTGTTTGGTAATAATCATATATGTATTAAATTGTTCTTGTATTTAATTTTAAGTGTTAAATTATATCTAATTTGGAATAAGTCATTATGTAACGATTAGTGATGTTACTTTAAGTTAATCTTTTTGCCAGTAATTTTCAAGCCTTTAATTTTGTTTTAATTAACGAGTAATGTTAATTTTCGCCTATCATCATGTACAACTATCTTACTGTTTTTATCTTGTGTAATTTATAAATGTCTCATTTTACTTTCTTATCGCCATCTGTATATTAAAAAGCTGCTTTTGATCTGTATAATTTAGAAGTTTCGTAGATCATGTGATAAGACGGATATTTTATCCCTGTGATACTGTAGTTATGTTCTACCCTCTAGTCTGAATTGAGGTTCCCATTGAATAATGTATATTGTTGTTTATTCACCACAAGTTTTTCTTACAGCAGCCCTTATTCTGCTTTTTCCTATATGTCTGTGATAAAGCTTGAATGTCTGCTGATGGCGACCGATGTGGATGAGAGATTATCGGTAATGATGTTTGTTGATCCTGCCAATTTATATTGTAAATAAAAATGTTGTTTGAGATATTTTTGAATTTGTTTTTTGTTAGGGAGAATTTCTTCTGGAACAGCAGTTATGGTTAAGCCATGGAAGTACTAAGGGTAAATTCCTACTATACGGTGCCCCGTTGTAGCCAAGGCCAAGAATTGGCGCCAACGTGAAACGGTGAGAGAAAAAATAGGGTTGACGTCCATCATGATATTGCTAAGAACGTTACGAAATAGTGTTGCCAACATATAAAATTTATCGCCCAACAATTGTTGCCAAATCACATTTGGCGGGGGCACCGTGCATTAGGAATTAACCGTACTAAGTTCAAATGCATTGACTGATCTGTGTGATTTTTTACCAAATCTAATTGGCAACAATGGTTTTTGTTGCCAAGAATATCTTTCAGAATGATTCTCCAAGGGGGCGTTCAATGCATTTTAACCCAATATTAAAAGCTGCTAATCAATGACGGTATGTTTGATTCAATCTGTTAGAAGAGGCATTTTATATCTTTAAAGAACCTACTTAGTACTTCCATGTTTTGATTTTCAATGAGATTTTACGATATTTCTAAAATGATTTTTGTAATGATAAAAATTTAGCAATCGCAAAAAGATTTTTCATTTGCTTTCGTACTGCATTAACTTATTTTTTCAGCTGGAAATCATAAATTTTATAAAACGGATAACTTAATTTAAGGATTTGCCAGACATGTCTTACAGAAATCCCTTGAATAACATTCTTGTCTTATTGTTTCTGTATTGATGTGAAAGTTAAAAGATGTCTTTTTATATAGTAGCGACACTGGTGAACGATCTGCTTGGCTTTCTGGACGGCGACCTCTTTGGCTTGGATGTGAATTTCTGCAATTGGGAGTGAAATGTCACAAAGCTAAAATGCTGTGCAATGGCAGATGCTTCTTGCTCAGCTGTGGAGATGTCTACAGTGTATTTGTCACGGGTATATTTTATAACAGGTGTCTTTCTTGGTGGCATTACAAATAATTTTTACGGTACTTCCTTATATTACTTACTTATCAGGGTTCCCACTGGTCCTTAAGAACTCCTTATTTTTGGTTTACATTTTTAAGAGCCTGTTAAAGTCCTTAATTTTGACCAAGAGTCCTTAGAAACTCCTTATTTATTTTTTTCTCCTGCCAAAGAAACATTTTTTTTTTTAGTAGTTCCTTTAAAATTTCTTGCTCTTAGTTTATTTCACTTTGGCAATCTATTTTCTTGTGGCTTTTTTTACATGAGATGCTCGAATGCTATTTATTTTCTCGCTTCAATAGTAAGTTAGTGCATTGCATTTATTATTCTTTGCAAATGCATATTTAACAGTTGGTAAAGAAATCGAACAAGATTATGAACGAATTAAAAAAGTTATAACTTAAAAGTCAAAGATTAAGGTTCTGTTAAGGTACCTTTTAAACATAGCATTGCATTTAAAAAGTCCTTTTTAAGTTAATATGAAAGTTGATTGTTATCATAATTTGTTTAATTTTTCTTACTTCAGAAGCAGCGTGATAAAAATGGGTCCTTAAAAACTTGTTTTTGTCCTTAAAAACTCCTTATTTTTTATTTTTAAAAATGAGTGGGAACCCTGCTTATGGTGGTATTTGAGCTGATTATTGCAGATTAAGTTTACTTAAGTCACTTCATTACTTGTTTACATAGGCGTAGGAAGTAGGGGGGCTGGGGGTACTCGGGCCCCCCCAGGAATTATTTTGAAGGGGCTCAGCCCCCCCTAATATTATACTATTTTTTTTTAAAAAATTACTTAAAAAACAAATTGTAAAAATAGAGAATTGCTACAAAGAAGCATTCGAAAGGAAGCGTCCCTTATTTATTCTAAATGTGTTTTAAAGTGGTTTTAAAGTAAAGTTTTTTTCCTACATTGGAAAATTTCATTTTTCACTCCATGGAAACACTTCTTTTTTTAAAGTTTATTACAAAAAATTAATACTCACTTTTCTTTAATGTTTTACCAGTATTCACTCTAGGTGTTTTTTAAAGGGCGACCCGCCCTTTTTTCTTCTCGATAGCGCCCTCATGTCAGCAAAAGTCGTCAAAATGGCGAGATTTTGAAAAAGTCGCCAAGGGTGACCGTACAGTAAATTTTTACCTAGGAAACCATTTGCTAATGTGCAAGCTGATGATTTTTTAAAGTGAATCTTAAGAACCTCTACAAATTGCATGCAATATTTTTAAAACCAGGCTCAGATGTTGTCCCCTTCATCCGATTCTCATTCAAAATTACAAAACAGTCTCAGGATTAGTAGCGGTGGAACCGGTATGGAAGCTTCCATACTTTTACAATTTTTAATGTTGGATAACATTTTACAAAAAAAAAAAAATCGTGTACAGTTTTGATTCAAGTTTAGAAATGCCAATAACGGAACCAATGTCAAATCTTCCAAATGTTTGTGAATTTTCTAAAACCTGCTATAGACCAACTGGTATATTCATAGTCTGTGTTGTCCACGCCAAATGAAGTCTTTGGCGACAGTTGATTGTTGACATGGTGCAAGAGTTGGGTTGTTGACTTCGCTATGGATGTGTATTTTAATAGTAAATATTTTCAGACGTTGGAGGTGCAAGACAAATATATTGTCATTGATTGGTGTATGAATGCGTAATTGCCTGTGAAAATATGTCACTGCCCGAAATGTGGAAAAGGTTTGACCTGCGCAAGATGTATCCAATGACTTTTGGCACAGTGTTCACTCTAGGCGTTTTTTCCTGCCCGCCCTTTTTTCATCTCGATAGCGCACTCGTGCCCCTTTTTTCAAAAATGCCGCCCTCTTTTGAAAAAATTCCGTCCTTGTCCTTTTCAGTCAAGCACAAGCGTCCTTGCTTCCCTAGTTGTCTTTAAAAAAGGCATTGATTAAAAAAAAATTGTGTGTAAATTGGAATTATGACAGTAGAAAAACAAACTCTTCTAAACGCGTGTTGTGAAATTGCAATGATTCCGCAGTAATTTCCAGCACGGGGCATTCCACAAATCCTATGGTTGCATGTGAAATTCTTTGTTTTTTTTTTAAAGAGAATATGGTTTGGGACTAGGTAGGGATTGGTTTGTAAGACTAGGCATTTTATTACCAAATTTTGGATTTAAGTAGCCTTTAATCAGTTTTGTAAGGGATCTGATTCCTACTTACAGAATTGCTTTTTAATAAAAACAATAATTTTAAAATGTCAAAATTAAATTTCAAATAATATTTTCATAAATACATCAATTTTGTAAGGGTCTTTCCTTCGAGAATGGCCCCGAGCAGTTAACAATAGCCCAATATGCAGCTCTGGCGCAATGTCAACCAACAAATCGGAACTTTTTTTGTTTGGTCACGGGTCCGATGTGTCAATGTGTGGCCACGTCCACACAACACAATTTGTTTTTAAAAGTGCCCTTTTAAAAACAAGAAATGCCTTTTCAAAATTGGGGTGCCCTTTTACTGCCAACAGCGCCCTGCCCCTTTTTGTTTCTAGAGTGAACACTGGTTTTACAAAAAGGTTCATGAAAGCACCCAGATGAGAGATCTAAATTATCAAGTTAAAGTTAAGAATGTATCGAGTTTTTTCCAAGTCGGCGAATTTGTAATTGGTCATTAAGATTGTAAAAACCACAATAATTTTGATTTTCTGTGCTTTGCTGGGTTATTTATTGGTACTTGATTTTTACAGGCTACAAAAATTAATGATCGAAAAAGTTAAAGAAAATTCTTCAAGGTATTTTTAAAGCTGAACGACTTTTAAGATTTGATCTTGATTCGACGTTCGCGATTAATTTTTTTTTTCTTTCGCGTGCAGTTTGCATGTTTTGACAGTTAAATTTGATAACAGGCAAAAAAGATAGTATGTCTTCCATTTACAATAACAAATATGATGGAAATTATCTTAGCGCTTTCAAGGTTGTTAACTTGTTTATGTGCTTAATTAATATCAAATATAGAAATTACAGTAAAAAGTTATATTTATTATGTACAATTTCCCAGTGTTCACTCTAGGAATAAAAATGGTAAGGGTTGGTGCATAATTAAAAAAAAGGGTACAAAATTTATTTTTGCAAAAAATCGAGCAATCTTTTTATCTAGTGGTAATTAAATACCAATAGAAACTGAAAAATGTTTGTAAATCTTGAGAAATGGCAATGATTCTTCAATATTTCCTTTTAGTTCTGAAAGAGAAGAGAGAAAAGCATGGTTATGCGCATTTTCAGTTTTATTTTTGTAAAAAAGTGTACCACTGCTGCAAAGTGTATTGGACTTGTATGATTGTAAGCAACATGTGAGGAGGGGCTAATGAATATGCGATTTATTAAAGATTGGATTAGGAAATATGATTCCTATAAATTTTTTTTAATTATCTCCAAAAGAAATAATTGGAAAAACTTATTTGCATTCTCGCAGCTTTACCTAGTACATATTTCGTGGTATTGTCACTGTAAATCTAATTGTGATTCCCTGCAGCGAGGGGAGCCCCAGTTCTTCAGTAGGTAAGGCGTTCAGCTACTAATCGGAGGATTGGTGGTTCGAATCCGTGAAATGGACTTGACATAGAAAAGTAAAAAAATTGTTATCTTGCGATCGGAGAGTTGCCAGCTTCGCTACAAAAATACTAGAAAGTCGTCCAGAATATCCAACAAATTATACTGGCTTGTATACGGGACTGGTGCACGATACATCAGATCGGGGTCCAAAGTCCCGACGTCTATTGAAGGCGTTGGGTGCCAGTTCAGGTGTTTCCTCGTCATCTGACCATGGTTCTAAAATAACGAGGTGCATGTATGAATGTGTGTGTTCCCGGGTCTTTCCTTCGAGATTGACCCCGAACCGTCGCCAATAGCCCACTGTGCAGCTCTAGTGCGACATTAATTAACAAAACAAATCCTGTAGCAAGGTAAGTATGATTATGGATTTTGTTCACATATATTTCTTCCTGGATATGAAATTTCAAATGGTAAAAAGTATATTTTTGCTAATACATGATTCGCACAGTCCTTAAGAACTACTTAATTTAGGTGGGTACTTAATTAAGGGTACTTAAAGTCCTTAATTTTTGTCAAATATGAGGGTTTTTTTTCTAATTCACATGCATGATATTTTTTCATGTCTAACCCGAAATTCCAAGTTTTTTAAATTTTCGGAACCCAAAATTCTGGGTGCATTAAAATATCGGAATGTAGAATTCCGGGTTTTACTTTAATAGTGTCCACACTTTTGACCGTTACATGAAAGTATAAATTGGCAAGGCGTCAATAGGCGGATTTAGTGACAGAAAAAAAGTTGTCCGATTTTTTAGTCAGTGGTATTTCATTATCATACACGACACTTCATCGTTAGAAAATTTCAGCTCGTTTGTCGTTTTGTTAATAATCGATACTCGCTCTAGAAAATCGGGGAAATTCACAAGAATGTATCATCTTTAACATTTCTGTGCTAGAGTTTGCCGGAACTGGTATCCTACGCCAACTTGCTACGAAACCATATTTACATGGGATTTTGCACCAATAAATTACAATTTTCATTCTGATTTTCATTCAGAAATAATTTATGTTTGGCATACTACTATTCCTTGTTGTAATGAGTAAATATGAATTTTGATTAACTATGTTCCCAGTCTAACCCTCCCACATTGCATGAGCACATTTAAATAATAGTAAGTATATTTTTACTATCAGTAGCCTCATTACCTACACAGTTCAGAAATAATTTATGTTTGGCATACTACTATTCCTTGTTGTAATGAGTAAATATGAATTTTGATTAACTATGTTCCCAGTCTAACCCTCCCACATTGCATGAGCCCATTTAAATAATAGTAAGTATATTTTTAATATCTGTAGCCGCATTACATACACAGTTCAGAAATAATTTCTGTTTACATGTCTCGAAATTCTACTTGATTTTGACTAATTATAAATCTTGGCTAGTTTTACAGAAAAGCAAGGTATAAGTAGAAAATTACAGATATTTGGCATGTGTGTCTTTAATTATTGTAAGTCTTTATGTACTGTACAGCAAGGAAGCAAGTCTTTACTTACAAAACCTTCACAGGCAATCGAATACAAAAATGCTGGAAGCAGCAAATTTATTTTTAATTTTATTCAGAAATATAATTGGCATGGTTCGCACGGTCCTTAAGAACTACTTAATTAAGGGCCCTTAAAGTCCTTAATTTTTTGTCAAACTTATGTTTTTTTTGTTACTAATTCACATGGGTGGTATTTTTCCGTGTTTAACCTGAAAGCCCAAGTTTTTTAAATTTTCAAACTCTGAATTCCGGGTGCATTAAAATTATTGGAATGTAGAATTCCGAATTTTACGTATATCGTGTCAACACTTTTGACCGTTATGCGCAAGTATAAATAAGCAAGGAGAGAAAGGCGTGAATAGATGGATTTAGTGTCCGAAAAAAAAGTGGAATTTAGATCTCTTTTGTCCAATTTTTTAGTCAATGGTATTTCATAATCATACAGGACACTTCATTGTTGTCCATTTGTTGTTTTGTGAAAAATTGATACTCACTCTAGAAAAACGGTGAAAATCACAAAAATATAGCATCTTTAAAGGATGGTAGAGTTTGCCGGAAGTGGTATTCTGCACCATCTTGCTACAGAGCCACATTTACGTGCGGTTCTTTGCCAATTTTGCGCCAAAAATGTGCAATTCTTCGTTTACGGCGTCAAAAAATATAAGAGGTCCTTAAAAATTATCGAGGGGTCCTTAAGAACTACTTAATTTTTACTTTTGAAAATCTTTTTGAATCTATTCGAGAAACTGGTTTATCCATATCTGAAATAATGCAAATCTAGAACTGTTATCAAGTATATAAGGTAAGTGCACCTGAATCTGACACTTTCAGAAGGAATTTTCATTAAAATTTATTTTTGAACTGAAAAATCTTTGGCTATAGTCAATGGTGTATAAATTTTTAAATTGTAATGCCAAAAATTGTCATAAAAACTAATTCCAAGCAAACATTAATTTTTAATAAAAAAAATTCTATAACCCTTGAAGTGCTCCTAAAGCTAACACCCACATTTTGTAATGAACCTGACATTAATTTTTAAAAAAAAAGCAAGTTCAAAAGATATTTACTGTTAAAAACTGTTTGTTGAGGAAATATAAGCAAAACATCAATGTTATAATCTGTAAAAGTATGCAAGTAAAACAAACATAATTAGATATTTTTGGGACGTTAAAAAACACTCGACATCAAAAAATTATTGTATATAAATTGTTACTGCTTTATTTTTACATTGTACGGTAGATAATTTCCAAATGCTTTTAAAAGTTCAAACTAATAATAAGTTATGCTAAAACAATTATTTATGCCCTAAATTTCACAAAAAAAGGACATTTTCAAATTTGGATCTTTAAAACGCCAATAATCGTATATTATGCCTTTATTTTGGGTAGTTTAATGTTAAATATTTCTTTTTAAATTTGAAAAAGATTTTTTTTTAAAAGCATGGGTGCACATTTTCAATTTTATTTTTGTAGAAACGTAAACCGCTGATGGACAGAGAAAAAAAAGCATGCCATAATTCAGCCTTTTTTTTTTGTCTGACTATAAACATTTATTAATTTATTTATCTTCTAATATAAATCCCTCTTTTTCAAACCCAGCACACAATTGAACTCAATCCATGTGGGCATCTTTCATCTCACAATAAATAGTCAAACACGTCATCCTGCAATCATCTATTTAAAAATCTTTAAAACGCCCATTTTCAAATGTAAACAAACCACAAACTTCCATGTTAGGCAGAGGAAGACTGAACACTAACTGTAACATTGGCAATGGTATACAACAATCGGAGCAAAATTCTTCTACCGCTTTCTTGTTTTTCTCAAAAATTTCCTGTCCTATTTTTTCTTTAAACATTTTTTTATAACAAAAGTTAGTGTTCACATAGTTTTAAAAAAGGCAGGGGGGATTTGTCAAAAAGGGCACTTTTTGTTATGTAAAAGGACAAAGGGTACGATTGGGATACCAAGGCAACCCTACAGACCTACGTTTTTGCGGAATAATATATTTTTTTAATTACAGGGCGCAAAGAAGATATTGAAAAAAGGCAGGGAACATTTTTACTTCTAAAAAGGGCAGGGCGCATCGGTACTTACAAAAAAAAGGGCAGGGCGCTGCGCCCTTTGAAAAACGCATAACGGGAACACTAACAAAAGTTAAATGCTTTAAAAGAAATTAAATGTAAAAATCAAAGTAATTTTGTATTAGAAGTGTTAATATTAGTCTTAAAAAGGCTTTCAAGGGCATTTATAAAGTTATTTTATTATTAGTTAAGGTTATATTTTATTATTATTTTATAAAAAAGACTTGCAAGGAAGGGTATATTAAACACTTCTTCTGTATTGTTGAATTAGTAACACTTGAGCCGAACGATTTTGTCATTTACATGTTTGAATAGTATTCTTTATCTGCTGATTCGTAAAATGTTTCTTTGAATTACGAAGTAGCAACATAACCTGGAAATCAGAGAAAATTATGGAATTTTTAAATTCTGGAAATGTCGGGGGAAACTTCAAAGTTTTACAAAAAATCGGGGACATTTTCAAATTTGGGTCATTAAAACGGCCATTATTGTCTATTCTGCTTAGTTTAGTTCCTATTAGTTCTGAAAAAGAATTTTAAAAAAAAGCATTGGCAAAGACAGTTTTGTTGATAGAAACTTTTCAAAATTTTTTATTGTGATTGTAAAATCAGGAAACTTTTTTTTTTTATCAAGATTTTGTCACCCTGGAATTATAAAATGGTGATGTTTTATTGTCGTATGATGAATTGAGATTCATAAATGTCTTGATGACCATATCTTCTCACCTGCCACAATTCTGATGACAAAACAAATTATCATATATTTCTGTCCCGTATTATTTGTTCCATTGTTGCCCAAAATGCTAAAATTCCTTTCTCGTTTAAATGATAAGAAATGTTCATACATATATTCATAAAATGTTTAATTAAATAATAAAATGCATGCCATTTTATTTTCGTAATGACATATTATCTATATTCCAATCAGAAACATACATAGGCTTCGTCAAACCAAACTTTACTTAATAAATTGGAATTGCTGGTATTGGGACACTCGACTAAATTGCGGAGTTCATTGCAGAAATAGAAAAAGGGCAAAAGGCACGTATCAACAAAATTCTGCTTTTTTTCTTTCTAAGATTAGATTTACACACTGCAAAATTTATTAACAATTATAATTCTTCTTAATATCTCTTCTACTGTAATGTTGAATAAGTTGCGTAAGCTCAGTAATACACAGATCTTTCACATAAATAATATAGAAACAGAATTTCATAGTTTTATATTAACTATGTGAAGTAAGTCATTATTGTTGTATATGTGGTAGGTATGTAAAATAATAAATGTTTTATTACTTAAAACAGCGTTTGTGTATAATTCACTCTTGGATTTTTTTGTTGTTGAGCTTTTTGGCCAATCCTGATTTAAGGGGGCCGTGCAGTTTGCTATGAACAAAAATGGGTAATTTTTTGTGCTTATAAAAAGTAGTGCAACTACAATACCATTAATTAAACCTAATTTTAGTTTTGGACTGGAAAAAATTACTATACTTTTTTTTCAAAATGGATCATTTTTTTATTACTAATATCTTCCCACAATTGTTTTTGTTAGCAAGAACAAGTAGCGTACAATTTTATTTTGATTGATAATATACTTTGGAGAAAAGTGTACCAAAAAAAAAAAAAAACATTTCGCGAAAATGTAAAATTACTGATTTTTTTTTTTTTTTTTTTTGTCTTCCCTTGCAAATATTTCTGAAGTATTTAGGATCAGTAAGTGCACAACGTATCGGCTTCAGAGTTTTGGAAAAATTTAAACGGATATATGTGTTTAGCTTTTTTTTTATATTTTATGTCGCTCTCGTTTCTGGACTATAGCAATGAAATGTGTTATATTAAATATAAATAAGGCGAAATTGTAGTTTGTTATCACGGAGGAAAGGAGGTGCGATCAATTCTCAAACCGGTTTGCAATGTGAAGTAAGCAATCGCTTAAAAAGTAGATACTGGCGAAGTATTTGGCGCTATTCCGAACTGCTACTTGGCAATAATTTAATTTACCTATGCAGTTGAAATAATAGCATGCTTTATCGATTTGGAACTTGTACTGCATCCCAAACTGCACAAATAGTCTTTAAGTTTTAGCAAGCGTTTTCTTAATTTGAAAATAATGCATCCTTCGTAGAAAAAATCACTGCAAATTAGGTTTGTGCCAACTTTGGAGTTGTTAGCTTGCGTCTCGTGAAATCATCTGCACCTTTTTCTTTACTCCGTGGTTGTTATATAGTAGGTTATCTTACTTAACCTTTGGGGAGAGCTATAAAAGTCCAATGCTGTACAATGGAATGAGAGTAGTATTCAGTTTTTTCTCTACCTGTAAAGTTGCCCAAATATGGCTCGAGATCGTCTGGCTCCGAGGTACAGCCAACCCGTTGTAAATTTTAAATATTGTCAGACTGAACCTAGACTCGTTGGTACCAATTCAAAAAAGTTTATGTATTTTAAAAACTTCTGGTAAACAAACTGAACAGTGAAGTTTGGTAAAAGATTTATATAATACAAACTCCGTAATCGTTAATTTCTTGATTTTTTATTTCTGTACTGAGTAGGTATCCTGATATGTTATGCAGCAAAGAATTTTAAAAAGCAGGTTTACCTTTTTAATAAGGTATTTAGTCCACTCTCTTTACACTGGCGCAGCTTAGCCATAACTGGCTCTTGCGCCATTAAACACCAACCAAACCGCTTTCTTTACAGAAAACCGGAATGTAATTGCAGCTATCTTTATTGTATTTTATATTAGTTTTTAAATAAAGATATTTTGTTTTCAATTGTTTCTTTTATTTGTGTGATGTATACTCGAATCTGAAATGCAACGTGTACATTAAAAATACAACAAACCATTATCGCTTATACATAGCTTGTTTAATATTTACCAGGGCATCAGATGATTATTTTTTTTAAAAATAATTTCTGTTAATAAAAATCTAGTGGAGCCTTTTTCATGGTAACTTCAACTTTTCTTCCTCATTCTGGTCTTGTCGTTTATTTTTCATTTACCCATTGTTAACTATTCAGGGTCCTTTTTTCCTTGCCTTACACGCCTCTGCGATAATAACAGTTTACTATTTTATGTCTAAAAACAGCTAGAGTAGACATTTCATTACTGCATCTTCCCAGTGGCGTAGGAACTTCTTTTTTTCAGGGGGGGGGCTGAATTTTTTTTTTAATATATTGTTATACAATATAAAATAGTAGAGAGTTGCGAGAACCTATTAAACAATTAAAAAACCAATGTTTTAAATTTTTACAAACAAGTGTTTAACTTGTTAAATGTTTTAACTTGTATCCGTTTTTGTTTGGACAGCTTTAGAACATAAAGTAACCAGGAAAAGGTTAATAGTAATTTCAAATGTCCGTATTGTACGCTAAAATATGATTTTTTTCAGATTTGAGGAATTCGTCTCTATTTAACTTTCTTTAACAAAATCTTAAATTTCTAAAAGAAGAAATGTCAACTATATAAGCAGTTTAGAAAATAGTGCATGAATCTGATGGTTTATTATTTGAAAGGGAATAAATTACCGGATATACGATTATAATTTATGAAATGTCCACAAATAATATTTTTTTTATTTAAAAGCGTATTTTTTACATTATTGTTAAAATTACTCTTTAAAGCTTTAGCGTTGTAGCTTTCAAAGCAAATTCCCCCACTTTAAAGCACGTTTAGAATAAATAAGGGACGCTTCCTTTCGCATGCCTCTTTGTAGGAATTCTCTATTTCTACAATTTGTTTTTTAAGTATTTAAAAAAAAAATAGTATAATATTAGGGGGTCTCGAGCTCCCCCAGCCTTCCTACGCCTATGCATCTTCCTATCCTATGTTATAATCTGCTGAGAATAGACTTATGTTAATTATTTTATACGGAGAAAGTCTAGTTTAAATTAATAAAATATATTCTGGAAGAAAAAAAAGGAAATTGAGCTATTTGTACAAAATGCTTAATTCTTATAATAAGGCTAATTTGATAATCTTGTTTATAAATATGTAATACGTGAGCAAAAAACGAATATGTACAACTTAATTAAATTCACAAATGGAAGTATAATCTTGTATACCTGGGTAATTTTTATATCATAAATGTGTGAAAACGTGGGTATTTATAACATATACCTTCAGAATGGTCTAATATATAATATGCTACATTTATTGACTTGAAGCCCATGTAGGGGCTTTGGCTTCAAGGCGTCCATAGAGGAAACAAGGTTTGAGCCTTCCAGCAGTTGCTTGCCGGCAAAAACACGAGGTTGTGTTCTAGGGTCTTTCCTTCGAGATGTTTCCTCAGAATCGTCCACAATAGCCCACTGCGCATTTTCTACCGCATGCGCCTTCTACCGGTTCTATAAGTTAAGCCTTGTGGTTAAAAACTAGCAAGTAAAAACAAAATGGCTGTCTGTCCCAAATAAACAAAACTCTGGTTCGGAATTTAATTTTAACTAGAGAAGCAAAATAGGTAAGTTAGTAAAAAGCTTATTTTAATATTTAGATAAGATCACTTTGCTCCGTGTTACAAATAAATTTTCTTGAATGTTAAAATGTTAATTCTAATTTTAGATTATTTTAGGATAATCGGTGGGGTTGATCCAGTTGAGTAGCCACGAAAATTATGTAATTTTAACTTTTCTATCTATTTATTTTGTTTATCACTAATTCTTTCCATGGTGATCTAATTGAGGGGTTAATCTGTTTTATACGGTCTCCCTTGGCGACTTTTCTGAAAATCCTATATTCACAACGATAAAACTTTGCTTGGCGACAAAAACCAGTTTGGTTGCCAATAAAAGCATTCCTCTATTTTCTCCCTGCATCGCGTTTGGCGCTGGATTGCCGGATTTGGCGAAGAATCAAGGCGACAGTGAAAGACAGATTAACCAAACAAGGAAGTTGTTTATGCTATAAAAACTGTCGTGGAGAAATTAATAAATATGATTCTGATAACGAGTTGAGCGATGAAGTTGCATGTTCAATGCGCATTAGGTTACAATGTGATGTTGATTGATAAAATTGGGCAGTAAATTCCTAGTTTGCGGTGCTCCTTTTCGCAATTCCAGAAAATTGGCACCAAGACGAAAATTATCTGTTTTTCGTTTGTCTCCAAGTCAAAATGGCACACATAACGGCTAGTTGGTTGATTGAATAGTATCGCACTAAGTCTGCACAATGGGTGATGGTTCGGATTCGACAATTATGCAATTAATCAATAAAAATACGACAAAATCAAAAGTCTGAAGCCTCAGACAACTCAGGATCGAATTTGTTACCACCTTCGAGCAGCTGATTCTGGTGCTTACAGGCAGTCCTCTGAACCATAAGTTATGTCAAAAGTCAATGGAAACATCTTGCGCAGGTCAAGCCTTTTCCGCATTTCAATCAGTGACAAG
The DNA here is from genome assembly GCA_963932185.1 of Troglohyphantes excavatus. Classification (NCBI taxonomy): domain Eukaryota; kingdom Metazoa; phylum Arthropoda; class Arachnida; order Araneae; family Linyphiidae; genus Troglohyphantes; species Troglohyphantes excavatus. The sequence goes on from OZ010678.1 coordinate 47,030,582, forward strand.
TTTTCACCAGCAATTACGCATTCATAGACCAATCAATGACGGCATATTTGTCTTGCACCTCCAACTTCTGAACGTATTCACTATTAAATTACACATCCATAGCCATAGGCGTAAACTTGTATTGGGCCCATGGGCCCGAGCCCCCCCAATATTTTGAAAACGCGGCTGAGCCCCCCCAATAATTTCGAAGTTTTTATTTACATTATGCAGAAAAAAAAATTCCTCTATTTTTATTATTTTCTTTATTATTTATTCAAGATGTAAGGAACATTTAGCAACTATGGTAATCTCCATCAACTAAAGCATTTATTCGACAAAGACCTCTAACATCTCCCCCCCCCCCCCCTTCCAGCTGTTGGGCAGTTGTTTTGGGGTGGCGTCTCGCCTCTTCCCCTACCCTGTCTGCTGGGGACCTATCAGTAGGGTTTAGCCGAAAGGCCTTATAACCTTCTGCCTTCAGCAGAAATTTTTTCCACATATATCCTTTTCAAAAAAGAGCAACAAAATACGCCGACTTTCAGGAACACACCCTTAGACACACCATGTTCCATGAAATGTACATTGAGAGAGCGACAGTTCTTCACACAAACAAACGCCTGTCCCCAGTTAATTTAACACCCGCTGCGATAACCAGAGCAATGCGTAAATGGATTGTGTGCAGGCAGGTGTGCAGCAGGACCATAGAATAGTGTCTATTCTATGGTCTATTACTAGAAACTATTCTATGGTCCTGGGTGTGCAGACCCAACACCACAGACCTCGACCAAAGCCCTCCAGGTCTTGTCCTGAGGGTTCCCAACACTGAAGCAGGACGTACCGGCTACGACGAAACCCAGTCCCCCGAAGACTCGAGCCATCAACAAGTAAAGGAATGTGACAATCACAATAAGGCAGCAAGTACCCCCCCCCCCCCCCCCCCCCCACCGCATTTGGGTTATAGGTTTTCAAGGATGATGGCAAAGTAATTCTATGAGCTGATAAGTTATAGTTATAGTCTAAAGTGCCCTTGCGCTTGTATAATTTTGTTAAGCGTATATATTTGAGAGGTGATAAATGTAAATGAGAAGAAAAGTTCACAACTTACGGGTTGAAAACAAACTTACAAGTAAGAATCTTTTCATTTATATTGTAGTTTTTAATGCTAATAGTTGGTGGTAATTGAAGAAATTAACTTTTTCAAACTTTTATATATTGTAACATTGTTTAATCATATAGACTCCTATATGTTAATTGTTTTGTCCCAGGAAAAATCCTTTCTTTATTACGTCATTTTATATTTTAACTAAAGAAATCTTTGTGGTATATAATAATGCGTGAAGAATATTTTTAAAAAAATGTCAAAAATGTTTTAAAAGTAAAAAGTATTTCTGTATTGAAAGTATTGTATTATTTAACAGAAAATCAAATTATCGAAATTTAATTAAACGAAGTATAAATTTTGTAAACAATTTTTAACATTAATTAAAGTACTTTAATTACATTTTGCATTCAATGATCTTGTAAACATTTAAAGTGATCGACAAAATAAAACCGCGGACTATTTTGAAATGGCGCTCTCACTCTAGGAGAAATTCGAATAATATTTTTAGAGGTATTTCGTGTGATACATTTAACAGGATAATTTTTTTTTGTCTATATTTCTGTTAAAACTCGTTTTATAGCTGCAATGATGAAGGAAAAGAGAAAAAATTAACAGCTAGCTAGCAATTTGAAATGTTTTTTGAGAATTCAATGCATTAAACGTACTATTTTGAAGAAACAAAGCTACTATTTAAAATTTATTTTAATTTATTTTTAAATTATTTGGTCAAAAAAATGTTAAAATTAATGTGAATAATGTATATTTTTTAATCAAAAACATATTTAAAACATTTATTTCACAAAATTGTAAGTCATAGATAAAGTTAACCAATCTTATAAAATCATTTATATGTGATAATTTTGAATGTAGGAAAATTTGACGGAATCGTATGAGGGTTCGTTCATATATTGCAGAATGCGCATGTAGGGAAAGAGATTTTTGTCCTGCATGGATTTATGTTTAATTCCTAAGTTATGGTGTCCCTTGTTTCGATTATTTTATGTCGCGATACTTTTACTTTTATCGCGATTCTCAAAATTTGCGCCAAGGCCAGGATTTTCTTCCTGTAAGCAATGGCGGCTTGTGGACTACAGAAAGTACAGCCGGGTTGTACCTAAATTTATTAGTGTGTTTTAAAACTCAGATATTTTCCTAATCTTCTTAAATGAAGATTAGAATTGAAAATGAAATTTCTGCGGTAAGTAAACAAAATCTCCGATGTTGCCGTAATCCACAATTCAGGAGGGGAAAAGCTCCATTCAATCGAAACTGCAGCCAAAAAGCGAAGTTCGAAATTGGCTGCATCGTTGCCATGGTAACCTTACGTAGTACGACTTCCCTTATACGCTAAAATGAGGGTTGTGACGACACAAACACAGCCCAAAAGGATTTTCTCAACTCGGGCTGCACTTGGCATTAGATAAACTGATTGGCTCGTGCATGAATCGCGGGGATGGGTGGGAGAACCGAGAAACTCTCCAAACGGAAATGGTTTTCGTCATAAATTTATTGTGTGCTGTTGTTTTGTTATTTAAGTTAATATTAAAATTGACCGATTCGTATGTTTAAAAGAAAGGAGGATTGCTTTAATTTTCAAAAAATAAGTAAGTGTGTTCTATTTTTTTCGTATGTAATCATTTTGTAAAAATTTAAATGAAACTTTGATTTTAGTATTAAATAATAAAGAATTTCCGTTCATGTATGGTTGTGGAAAATGGGGGGGGGGGAGCGGGGGGGGGGGGGGTGAGATTCACATGATTTCGGCTGCACTAACATTTTCGACCACGTAAGTATTGTAATACGCAGTAACATAAACAATTTTAAGCACACGCACGTATCGTGTGATAATGTCACATGCTCCTAACGTCGATTTATGGCACCGGGCAATTGTGATCTACGGATTTTGACTAAACAGGATAGCAGTTGGTACTCCATTCGAGAAGTCAATTATGGTGCTTATACGCAAACCTTGGAGCAGTCGATTATGACACCTCGCAATCAAATGCTTTGGTATGTAAAGAACAATATGTGTCAAACTACTGGTTCACACACGCTAGAGTAATTAGTATAATTTATTACTTAAGTTCAGTTGTAGCATAAATTATATTTTTTGGGGAAAGAACCTATAATACAACATAAATTCATGCAGGACAGAAAATCTCTTTTCCTACATGTGCGTTAGGCAATATATGCAACCCCTCGCACCACCTGGACAAATTTACCTCCTCCTGGTAATTTTGGAAGCTTTTGGGGTGCTTCCCAATATAAGTTATTATTTAACACTTATTATTCAATATCAAAACATCATTATACGTTAAAAAGAAATTTACAAAACATTTTCTATTTTGTAAAACTATCAATTAAAAAAAGGGAAATTGTATTGCACTAGAAGGACATTTTTTTAAGCTGATTGATATGGCACAGAATTTTATACATAGTTTTATAATGCAAGATGTATTGAAAATAAATAACAAAACTATTTTCTTTCTTTTGCCTATGGACATTCTGAAAATATTTTTCGGCACCAGGAAATATTTTCAGCTACATGCCTGCCTTGAGGTTAAACGATGTTGGGGCCCTTTTTGAACATTTTAAAACAATTTAGAACCCCCCAAAAATTGCGCAAATACCTTTATTTGAAAGTTATAATTTTGAGCCCCCCCCCCAATAATTTTGATAACTTTACGCCTATGTCCATAGCAAAGTCAACAACCCAACTCTTGCCCCATGCCAACAATCAACTGTCGCCAAATATTTCATTTGGCGGGGGCAACACAGACTATGAATATACCAATTGGTCTGTAGCAGGTTTTAGAAAATTCACAAACATTTATAAGATTTGGAAGATTTTACATTGGTTCCGTTATTAACATTTCTAAACTTGAATCAAAACTGTACATGATTTTTTGTTTGTAAAATGTTATCCAACATTAAAAATTGTAAAAGTATGGCAGCTGCCATACCGGTTCCAGCGCCATTACTCCTGAGAATGTTTCGTAATTTTGAATGAGAATCAGATGAAGAGGACAACATCCGAGCCTGGTTTTAAAAATATTGCATGCACTTTGTAGAGGTTCTTAAGAGTCACTTAAAAAAATCCTCAGCTTGCACATTAGCAAATGGTTTCCTATATAAAAATTTACTGTACGGTTTCCCTTGGCGACTTTTTGCACGAGCGAGATCTAAAGAAAACAACTGTTGTCTAATAGGGTTGCTGCAATTCCTTGTCAGGTTGGAGGGGGTTGCCATTTAAAAAAAATTATCGCCAAATGCGGAAAAAATCGCGACAAGGGTGACCGTACAGTAAATCTGACCCGGTTTCCTATCCTGTGTATATAAAAAAGTAATAATAAAATAAATAAAAATTTTAAAACCAAATAAAAATTATAAGGAATCCTAAAAATTATTGTATTTGTCCATCAAACAATTTACTATTTTGATATGTATGTACTCGTATAAAGTTCTTAAAGTTATCTTATTGGCTATTTTCAATGGAGGTGTAAAGATGGTCAAAACACCATAACGCTAGTTTCTGATTTCACTTTAATTGTTATATATTTCAGTGTTCACTCTAGGCGTTTTTTGAGGGGCGGTCCGCCATGCCTGCCCTTTTTTTCATCTCGATAGCGCCCTTATGCCCCTTTTTTCAAAATTGCTGCCCTCTTTTGAAAAAATTCCGCCCCTCTTGCCCTTTTCAGTCAAACACAAGCGTCCTTGCTGCCCTAGCTGTCTTTAAAAAAGGCATTAATTAAAAAAATATGTGTGTGAATTGGAATTAAGTGAATTATGACATTAAAAAAACAAACTCCTTTTTAACTATGCGTGTTGTACAATTGCGATGATTCCGCGGTTATTTCGTGCAATTGGCATTCCACGAATCCTATTGGTTGCCTGCGCCCGCATATGAAATGCTATGTTTTTTTTTTAAGTGAAGATCGTCTGGTTACAATATTGAGCTTTTATTACCAAATTTTAGATATAAGTAGCCTTTTAATCAGTTTTGTAAGGGGTGTGATTTGGACTACTTACAGATTTGGTTTTTGGCAAAAACATTAATTTTTAAGTTTCAAATTTTGGATTTTAAGTAGTATCTTCAAAATGAAACATCAATTTTGTACGGGTCTTTTCTTCAAAATAAGCCCCGAATCATATTCAATAGCCCAATATTTAGCTCTAGCGCAATATCAATCAACAAATCGAAACTTTTTTTGTTTAATCACGGGTCCGATATATCAACGGTTGGCCACGCCCATCTCAAACTTTTTTTAAAAAGTGCCCTTTTACAACCAATTTTTCCCTGCCCCTTTTTTATTTCTAGAGTAAACACTGTATATTTTAAGAGAAAATTATTTTTTAAAATAGCTTTTTTTGTTTTATGTATCACATCCACAAGTGATTTTCTAAAATATATAATTTTTTTTACTTTCAGTCACTTGAACCTTTTATGCTGTATTTCTTGCTAAGAAGCCTACACTTTAAAATACTTTGATCATGAGCAAAAGAGGAAAATCACACATGTGCAATGTGTGCGACAAATGGTTCCCCACAAAACATGAACTTGAACGTCATATTCCCATTCATACCTGCAATGAACCACTTAATGGCAAACCATGTGATAAGTCATTGACTCAAAAGAGCAAGCGCCGTACACGTAGCCTCACTCCCAGAGAACCTCACGCTGTGCTTTGCAACAAAGCACTTGCTCATAAGGAAAGCTTAAAAGTTCATCTTCACACTCACAATGGTAAAGAACAGGTCAGTTGTAACGTATGCAACAAAATGTTTACATATAAAAGAGCGCTTGCCACACATCAGCTAACTCATTCCGGCCAAAAAAATTATGTTTGCAATATATGCAGTAAAGCATTTACACAAAAAGCCGATCTTACAGTCCATCGCCTTTACCATAAAGGGGAAAAGCCGCACGTTTGTTCCATATGCCACAAGGTGTTTCCCACGAAAATAGTTCTCAAGGTTCATCTCCGCATTCATACCGGTGAAAAGCCTTTTGTTTGTGGCGAGTGTCACAGGGCATTTACACAAAAAGGCTGTCTTACAGTCCATCTCCTTACCCATACAGGGGAAAAGCCGCACGTTTGTTCCATATGCCAAAAGGCGTTTTCCATAAAAAGGAATCTCAGGAATCATCTCCGCGTTCATACCGGGGAAAAGCCATTTGTCTGTGACCAGTGTCAGAAGGCGTTTACGTGCAATTCACGTCTCAAGCAACACTATCTTGCCCACACTGGAATGCAACCTCATGCCTGCGACGTGTGCTCTAAAAAGTTCTCCAATAAAAGGGATTTCACGAGACACACCCAAACGCACACGAGCGAAAAGCCGCACGTTTGCGGCATATGCAGCAAAGCGTTTCCTTTGAGACCCTACCTCGCTCAGCATATGCGAACGCACGCTTCGAGAGAGAAACCCCACGTTTGTGAAACGTGCCATCAGTCATTTTCTGAGAGCAGTAATCTTAAAAAACATCTTCTCATTCATAGTGGTGAGAAGCAGTACGCGTGTGACAAATGCGATAAGACGTTTTCCTTGGATTCAACTCTGTGGCGCCACCGCTTCACACACGGCGAAAAGAAGCACGCTTGCCATCTGTGCAGCAGGACGTTTTTTCGGAAGTCCCAGCTCGACCAGCATCTCCTGACCCACGCGGGGCAGAAGTCGCACTCCTGCGACATATGCCACAAGTCATTTGTGCTGAGGGCCTATCTCCTTCTCCACTACCGCAGCCATACCGGGGAAAAACCCTACTCATGCCACGTGTGCAACAAGACATTTGCCCTCAAGAACACTCTATCCAGACATCTTTGTACACATGGTTCGCACAGTCCTTAAGAACCAAGGATAGTGGAGACTATATATAAAAGGTGTGCTGGTACTCGCTCTTGCTGATGGAGGGCGGGGAAAAGGATTCTTTTGACGTCACAGTGACGCCTTCCTCCGCCTTCAACTGTCTGTGTGCGTGTCAAATGCTCTCGACAGTCGTTTTAAGAGTAATTGTCGCTATTGTCAAGGAGTACTTAATTTAACAAGAATTCTCGTTTTTAACTAATCATGAATTTATTTAAAAGAAAACAGTTAAAATTTGCTTAAAAAAGCAATTTGAATCGATTTCCAAAGTTTCGTTATTAAAATATTCAGAAACCATTTGAACCAATGGTTCTTGACCTGCTGCCATCTATTTGTTTTTTTGTGAACTATTTAAAAGTGATAATCGTTAATTTTATTTAGAATTCGCTAAATTTTAAGAGTTTAAATTATATTTTAAGGATTGTATTTAGTATGTAAAAGGTGCAAAAAATTTGCTTAATAAATTAAGCGTATTAAAATAATATTAGCTGCCACGAGAGCATGTCCATGAATTTTGAAAAAGTAACGGAGCTAAAATGACGTCAAAAGAATTCTTTCCTTGCCCCTTTCAAAAAGCGAAACACGAGCACACCTTATATATATATATGGTCTTCACTATCCTTGCTTAAGAACTACTTAATTTAGGTAGGTCCTTAATTAAGGGCCCTTAAAGTCCTTAATTTTCAACTAAAGTCCTTAATTTTTGTCAAACATGAGGTTTTTTTTTACTAATTCACATGGGTGGTATTTTTTCATTTCTAACCCGAAATTCCAAGTTTTTTTAAATTTTCGGATTCCAGAATTCGGGTGCATTAAAAATATCGGAAAGTAGAATTCTGGATTTTACTTTGATCGTGTCCACACTTTGACCGTTATACACAAGTGTAAATCGGCAAGGCGTCAATAGACGAAGTTAGTGACAGAAAAAAAAAGTGCACATTTTTTATATCTTTTGCCCGATTTTTTAGTCAATGGTATTTCATTATCATACACGACATTTCATCGTTAGAAAATCTCAGCTCGTTTGTTGTTTTGTGAAGAATCGAAACTCATTCTAGAAAATCGGGGAAATTCACAAGAATGTAGCATCTTTAACATTTCTGCGCCAGAGTGGTACCCTGCGCCAACTTGCTACGAAACCGCATTTTACATGCGATTCTGTACCAATTTTGCACGAAAAAATTACGATTCTCCGCCAACGACACCAACAAATATAAAAGGTCCTTAAAAATTCTCCAGAAGTCCTTAAAAAGTCCTTAAGAACTACTTAATTTTTACTTTTGAAAATCTGTATGAACCACGTGTACACATACTAGAAAAAAGACACTTGCGAACCTGCCAATTTGTATGGATTGACCGTACAGTGTACGGATTGTAGCCATGCACTGCTAAAAATAAATATTCAAAAATAAGTAAAATGTATTTATTTTTGAATACATTCGATGTTTATCATGGCTCTAATATATAATTTTCAATTTAAAAAAAGACGTACTTAAAAATGAGTACAAAATTAGTATTAAAAATAAATAAAATGAGCAGACGAAAATAAAAAAACTGAGAGGCCCGATGGGGTTTAAAAAAAATGAGAAGCTCAATGGGGTTTAAAAAAATTTAAAGGCCCAATGGGGTTTAAAAAGCATGAGAGGCATAATGGGATTTTAAAATATGAAAGGCCCACTGGGGTTTAAAAAAATGAGCAGCCCAATGGGGTTTTAAAAAATGAGAGGCCCGATGGATTTAAGAAAATGAGAGGCCCAATGGGGTTTAAAAAATGAGAGGCCCAATGGGGTTTAAAAAAAAATGAGAGGCCTAATGGGTTTAAAAAAATGAGAAGTCAAATGTGGTTTAAGAAAATGAGAGGCCCAATGGGGTTTTAAAAAAATTAGAGGCCCAATGGGGTTTAAAAAAATGAAAGGCCCAATGGGGTTTAAAAATGAGCATCTTTATTACTACCTGTTGCTTCATCAAGCTGTAATGAAAACAATTTGTCACGCAACTTCAAGAATCTTCAGCTATACCACCAATTCGGCGAGCAACAGTATCATTTGAAAGAGGTATGGACTGCAATTGTTTTGAAAAATGATCTCCAAACATAGTTTCTACAATCTCAATTGCTGCTGGCAAAATAAGATCTTCACCAACGGTGTTTTTTTTTTAAAATCTGGCTATTTTATATGAAACTTTGTAAGATGCAATTAAAGCTTTTTTATTCACTGAAAAATTTTCTTTAAAAAAGGATTTTTTGCTTTTTATATGATTTTAATTCGAAGAATTCTCTGGGTTTGTTGACTTACTCACTATGAAGCATTTCCAAATGTCGTTTAAGTTTATTAGGTTTCATGCTGTCTGCGGCCAATATTTTTGAGCAAATGATACACAAGGGCCTTTCTTCTTCATTTACTTCAGTACTGGTAAACCCAAAATTTAAGTATTTTTGAGAATATTTTCGGAACCTGTGTCTGTGTACTTGTTGATGCTTGACTATCGTCTAATCCTCGCTTACTTCCGCTTAAAAATTTAACCATGAGTCTGCATAAATCTGCTGCCGTGAATATTTAATATGGTGAATTGCAATTAACACGAAAACATATATAACATACACATTCACGATAGATTCGATAGCGATAGAAGGATCGACTCAAATGAGACTGGCTGGAATTGAAACTTGTGTTATCGAACATTTTCCTTCTTCCTATTAGAAAACATTTGCTCTGCGCATGCTCGAGACGACATCAGTCGTGTGGATTCCCTTCCACAAATATTACTTATTTTTTTCTCTTTTGTTTAGTAATGGCTTCTGTTTTATTTATTTTATTATTCGAAACAATTTATTCCCAGTTTCTAAATTTAGCTCATTTGTCTAGGTTAACTTTCATTAACAAATTTTTCTACTTTCATATTCTTTTAACGTTATCTCCCTGTTTGGCTTTCATTTCAAATATAATATTTAAGTTTTCCTCGCTTTCATTCGCTTCATCTGTTCACCGCCCGCTTGGCAAAATGCCAGATGTGGTTTCTCGCCAACGTTGGCTCGCTGTTACTCTTGTTTTGGCAGTTAGTTAAAAATAATTTAAAAACAGAATCCAATATACTCAATATACATTATTGTTGTATACATTTTATTGTAAGCGGGGGGCGCGATGAAAATTATTATTGAAAACTGGGCCGCTAATACTGAAAGGTTGAGAAACGCTGGACTAAACAAACAAAAGCAGAGTTCTCAGCTGTGTGGCAGATTTTGAAACTACTTGTAAGTTTTCCACTTCAGACGTCACGTGAAACTCCCACATTCAATTTTTTCAACTCGTTCGTAAAATTAATATTAAAAAAAAACTTTTTAGCCTATATTTCCTCCTTCCAATTTTTGATAGTCACCCCAAAACTTTACTGAGCTAAAATATTTTAAACACTGGAGCGAGGACTCCCATTCAGCGACAATGAACTTTATCCGGCCGTTCAGATGCATAAGGATTCGGCAGAGAAGGTTGAGCACAGAGAGTTGTAATATTAAATAGAGAGCGCCTTCAATACCAGACTCGTAAGACCGCGGTGTTAACATTGAAAAACTCACATCACGTGGTTGTAGCGCTGCCACATTTGGCGTTCAGACATCTGCAGGAGTTTCAAATTTGGCGCACTTTCTTCTCTTTTGGTGATAAGGAGTTCTGTCCGTATTCAACTTTTTAACATATATGTACGTATTTACTTATTTTCAAACAATATGCGCTAAATATTACCTCTTCATTAACGAAATTAAAATATTTTATTTGTGTTCAATACTCGAAGAAGCGAAACTCTTTATATTTCTCAGGTTTTATTGTTCTTATTTTCTTATTGAAGTATACAAAATAACAATTGAAAGAACTTCGCTTATGGTAAATTTTTTACATAAAAACGTAATGCAATTATTTCAAAACTACAAAGTAAGAAAAATCTCCTTAATATATCTGTTAAACTATAGTGGCTAAACTCCCTTAAATTGTGCCACTTGTGTGGAGGGTTGCCAACTTCGCTACCAAAATACTAGAATGTCGTCTAGAACATCCGCAAACATTATCGGCGTGTATACGGGACTGGTGCACGATAAATCTGATCAGGGTTAAAAGTCCCGACGTCTATTGAAGGCGTTGGGTGCCTGCTCAGGTGTTTCCTCGTCATCTGACCATGGTTCTAAAATAACGAGGTGCATGTATGCAGTGGCGGCGATTCGGGGGGGCAAGGGGGGGCGGTTGCCCCCGCACTCTTTTCGGATGTTGCCCCCGTACTTTTTGTATGTTGCCCCCACAACTTTTTTATATTGGACTTTTTAAAACTAAATTGCAAGTCAATTGTTTTACTGTATTGCCTAACAAAGGAAAAATTTTGAACCAAAACTTCCTCACACTACCATAGGAACGTAGATAAGGGAGGGGGGGAGGTTTCAGGAGGTTCAAACCCCTCTCATTGACAGATTTAATGTGCACTAGTCGCCTCCAAACGTCAAACGTTTGGGCGATGGGAGAATGGGCTTGCAACCTAATGGTAAGGAACTAGGCGCTTTAAAGAGCGCCAAATTGTGAGTTCGAATATTAAATCAAGTAGTATATTTTAATAAATTTTGCTTCTAAAGTCCCAGTAATTGTTAAATTAAAACAAAACAAAACATACATTTGCAAAGCCTAAGCAAAGCGATTAACTTTTTTAACCATATAATTTCTATAGTTTTTCCGAAAGAAATAGTTTATAAAAATTTTACTTATGATTACTTATTAAATAGTTTGGTTTTGAAATAGTTTATTTTAGTCAGAAAATCTCCGATTTTAACAATTTTAAAACACAATCTACAAAAGTATATTTGTTTACTTTACTTATCAGCGAATGTTCTCAAAGTTGATTGCAGAAAAGATTTAATAGCTTTTTTTTTAATTCTCAATTCTTCGATTTCAAAAACATCAAGAAAATAGTTTATTGTAACTACGTATTAAATCAACAAAATACTCAAATCGGGCCTCTGGCTCTCAGCAGAATGACTCATTCCCACGTTTTCTCAGTTTTACATATAAGCCGTAGGGAAAAAAGGCGAAAACGGCGCCGAATATGACTTATGACTCTCGTTTGTACAGTCATTTTGGAGTCTACAGAGCAAACTGTATATAACTTATGGCTACTCCGAAAAGATATTTATTTGTTTTTAAATCAGCCGTTGATATTTTTTTATTCAATCAGGGTCATAGCTTAGTATTTTTACACATCGCAGCCTTCGCTTAAAGGTCTAGTTAAATTGTCTTCGACTATAGCTAAAATAGCCAAGTGATATAAAGGTGTTTTGTACAGTTCATACTTTTTATACTCCTGAAAATTGGACTTTAGTTTTTGTGGCCCTTTCATATAGTATTTCTGAAAGTTATCGTTCTTTGTTTCGCCTTTTTAAGTCAGAATAACGAAAAAAGAAAGCTTTTAACTTGTCTCAAATCAGCTTTATGGTATGAAAACTTTTAATTTTTTAAATTTGTTATTAATTTTTTTTACTATGTATTTTAAGTTGCTATACTTCAAATAACACAAAATAGTGAGTAAATACAAGTGTGCAATACCATACCTTTTTTATAGCAATATAATAGTAATTTTTTTAGTTCCCCCCCTCCCTCCCATTTGGGGGACTTCCTTGTTTCCCCTTTATTTTGCCCCCCCACTTTCAGCACCCAATCGCCGCCACTGCATGTATGAATGTGTATGTGTTCCCGGGTCTTTCCTTCGAGATTGGCCCCGAACCGTCGCCAATAGCCCATTGTGCAGCTCTAGTGCGACGTTAATTAAGAAAACCAAACCAAACCAAACCTGATCGGGGTCCAATGTCCCGACGTCTATTGAAGGCGTTGGGTGCCAGCTCAGATGTTATCCTCGTCATCTGACCATGGTTCAAAAATACGAGGCATCGTTCCCGGGTCTTTCCTTCGAGATACACCCCGAACCATCCCTAATAGCTCACTCTGCAGCACTGGTGCGGCGCTTTTAACCAAATTAAACCAACCAAACCTTTTCTGCGAGATATGCCCGGATGCGTCGCCAATAGCCCAATGTACAACTGTTGTTCGACGTTAACACAACTCAACTCTTCTCAAAATGTCAGAAACGCAACAGAAGCAAAACAAAAGTTAAAAAATTTCTTAATTATATGTTTTGCACCATTTAGAAGTTTTTAAAAAGTATATATGTTGGATGATATTTCTTAGAAATTGCTGTTTCTCATCAAGATATGATAACTGGCACGTATGTAAAATTATGTTTTATTATCAAGTGTTTCTGCTTGCGGGTTCAGTTATAATTGGTTTTAAGCAAAGCATATATGCATTTTTACAAACATTAAACAAACTGTAAGTGTAGTATTACCTATCGGGGTCAGGTTTACTGTACGGTCACCCTTGGCGCGATTTTTCCGCATTTGGCGATAATTTTTTTTTAAATGGCAACCCCCTCCGAAACGACTAGGAATTGCAGCAACCCTATTGGACAACAGTCGCCAAAATGGCGACTTTTGGCGAGATTTTTAAAAAGTCGCCAAGGGTGACCGTACAGTAAACCTTTACCGAATAAGTGAACTGCAGTGAAATTGTTCTAAAATTTGACATATTTCTTCATTTACATTGAAGCTGGGCCCTCTGTAGCCCAGTGGATAAAGGCGTTCAGCTATTAATCAGATGATTGCTGGTTCGAGCCCGTGCGATGGACTTGACAAAGAAAAGTAAAAAAGTAGTGATCTTGCAAAAGTGTAATTGCACATTCAGTGCGCTAATGTCACAGATTCGTATCTTGATCATTCGTCAATGCAGAAGGTGGTCTCCGGCCTGCAATTACTGAGGGTTAAATCAATTAACCCCCTCATGTAGTTGATTATAGCGCTTAAACATGCAATCCTCCGAGCCGTCAATTATGTCAAAAGTCGCTGAAAACATCGTCCGTTGTTCAAGCTCCATGCTTTTTCTACATTTCAGACAGTGACAAATCTTCACCAGGAATTAAGCATTCATACTCCAATCAATGACGGCATGTTTACCTTGCACTTCTGAAAAACTTCTAAAATTATTAACTATTAATACACACAGTGCTCACTCTAGAAATAAAAACGGGCAGGGCGCTGTTGGCAGTAAAAGGGCATTTTGTTTTTGGAAAGGCACTTCTTGTTTTAAAAAGGGCCTTTTAAAAAAATATTTATGTTGGGCGGCACATCGGAGCCGTGACCAAACTAAAAAAAGTTCAGATTTATGGGTTGAGATTGCGCTAGAGCTGCATATTGGGTTATTGTTGACGGTTCGGGGCTTATCTCAAAGGAAGGACCCGTACAAAATTTATGTCTCTTTATAAAGATATTACTTAAAATCTAAAATTTGATATTTAAAAATTAATGTTTTCCCTAAAAACCAAATCTGTAAGTTTCCCCAATTATACACTGTACAAAACTATTAAAAAGGTTACTTAAATCCAAAATTTGGTAATAAAATGCTCGGGTAATCTCGCCCCGCCCCAAACCATCTTTCTCTTTCAAATAAACACACAGAAAAAAACAACTTAGCATTTCATATGCGAGCACAAGCAACCATAGGATTCGTGGAATGCCCCTTGCCCGAAATTACCACGGAATCATCGCTATTTCGCAACATGCATAGTTAAAAATTAGTTTTTTTTCTACTGTCATAATTCACTTGATTTCATTTTACACACAAAGCAATTTTAATCGATGTCTTTTTTAAAAACAGCTAAGGAAACAATGACGCTTGTGCTTGACTGAAAAGGGCAAGAAGGGCGGCATTTTTGAAAAAGGGACATGAGGGCGCTATCGAGATGAAGAAAGGGCGGGCAGGGCGGTCCGTCCTTCAAAAAATGCCTAGAGTGAACACTGATACACATCCACAGTGAAGTTAGTATGACAATTGAACAACCCAACTCTTGTCCCTGTATCAAATACAATTTAAACCAACCACATGTTAGCCGACCATATTCCTCATCGAGGAATGTAATCAAGTTTAAGTACATCATAAATTGGAGTTCCCGCAATATAAACCTTATCGCTCGCCAACAGTCGCCGAATATTTCATTTGAAAAGGGCACTGCAGACTAGGAATATACTTTTTTTATTTTGTATGTCTTTTACAGATTAAGTTACTAAATATAAACATTTTAATTGCAGAAATGTGGATCCCGTCTTCAGTACACAATTGGGACATTAGCAAAGTGCACTTTTGAAATAGAATGGGGTTTTTTAAAAAACAAGATACCCTTTTGAAAAAGCGATCATTACCATCTTACTTCTAATCCATAACAGAAGAAAGCGATCATTACAACACATTCCCTCAAGTAATGCATCATAGCCACTAGAAGAAGTCTACATAGTATTAATATATTTCTTACAATCATATCACCTGGTATCTTTAAGAATGGCTATCAACAAAACATTTTCTGACGCTGAGTTTCCGAGCCCTAACTGTTTTAACGTTCAATAAAAGATGTACGTCTGTAGCGTGTGTGGCATGGCGCATGTGGACCAAACCCACCTCATGGCCCACCTCCTTACCCACACAGCGGAAAGGCCGCACGTGTGCGAAGTGTGCCGCAGCGTGTTTTCCCGAAAGCACAGCCTAATGCAGCATCTCCTGGTTCACATCGGCGAGAGACTACACGCGTGTGAAACTTGCGATAAGAGATTCTCCCGCAGGAACGACCTCACGAAGCACCGGCTTGTACACACTAGGGAAAAGCCCCATGCCTGCGAAGTGTGCACCAGTGCGTTTTCCCTCAAAGGCAATCTCATGAAGCATCTCTTTACCCACACTGGGGAAAAGCAACACGCCTGCAAAGTCTGCGACAGGGCTTTTTACGGCAGAAACATCCTCGCCAAGCATCTCCTCATACATAGTGGAGAAAGATCTCATGCCTGTGATAAATGCCCCAAGACGTTTACGAGAAGCGGCCACCTTAAAAACCATCTCCTGACCCACGCTAAGGAGAGACCGCACGTTTGCCGCACGTGCAACAAGTCGTTTTCCCAATTGAGTCACCTCAGGAAGCACAGTGTTATTCACACTGGGGAAAAGCCCCACATGTGCGAAGTGTGCAGCAGGGCGTTTTCCGATAAAAGCACCCTCACAAAGCATCTCGTCACTCATACGGAGGAAAAGCCGCACGTGTGTGATCAGTGTGGGAAAGCATTCAAGAAAATGAGCGATGTCAAGAGGCACTTGCTTGTTCACAGCGCCGAGGAAAAGCTCCACGAGTGCGAAGTGTGCGATAAAAAATTCTCCAGGAAAAGCGATCTCACGAGGCATGTCCTCATCCATACTGGTGAAAAGCCCCATGTGTGCGACCAGTGCGGAAAGGCATACTCACAAAGTACAGAACTTAAAATCCATCTTCTGTCCCACACTGGTGAACGCCCACACGTATGTGAAGTGTGCGACAAGTCGTTTACGCGACGAAGGACTCTCAGAGATCACCTTCTCGTTCATAGGGAAGAGACGCATTACGCGGGAGAAATGCAAGCTGCCGCTTTTCTGAAATGCCCTCCTGAGGAACACCTTGACAATACAGAAAAGCATTGTGCCTGGGGGGAGTTTGGAAAACAGGAAAAACTAGAATTGCCATTACATTTGTAAATCTCATATAAAAATTTAGAAAAATCCTTAAAGGCCATTCCACAGCATTTGTCCCTAATAACTTTTTGTTATGATTTTATTATATGTTAACTAAGGTAAAATAAACCCAATCATTTTAAACTACTAACTAAACCCACCCAAAAAATTCGGGTTGTTTGACGTTAATCAGTGTTCACTCTAGGCGTTTTTTGAAGGGCGGTCCGCCCTGCCCACCCTTTTTTCATCTCAATAGCACCCTCATGACCCTATTTTAAAAATGCCGCCCTCTTTCGAAAAAAATTCCGCCCCTATTGTCCTTTTTAGTCGAGCACAAGCATCCTTGCTTTCCTAGCTGTCTATAAAAAAGGCATCGATTAAATTTTTGTTTTGTGTAAATTGGAATTAAGTGAATTATGACAGTAGATAAACAAACTTCCTTTTAACTAAGTTTGTTGTGAAATCGCGATGATTCTGCGGTAATTTCGAGCACGGGGCATTGCACGAATCTTATTGGTTGCTTTTAAGATGGTTTTGGGCGAGATTAGACATTTTATTACCAAATTTTGGATTTTTGTAACCTTTTCATCAGTTTTGTAAAGGATAAATTCGTGCTACTTATCGATTTGGTTTTTAGCGAAAACTTTAATTTAAAAATGTCAAATTTTGGATTTCAAGTAGTATTTCCAAAAAGTGACATCAATTTTGTACTGTTCTTTTCTTCGAGATAAGCCCCGAGTCGTCACCAATAGCCCAACATACAGTTCTAGCGCAATGCCAACTAATAAATCGGAATTTTTTTTTTGTTTCGTCACGGGTCCGATGTGTCAACGGGTGGCCACGCCCACCCCAGTTTTTTTTAAAGTGCTCTTTTAAAAACAAGAAGTGCCTTTCTAAAAACAAGGTGCTCTTTTTCTGCTAACAGCGCCCTGTCCCTTTTTATTTCTAGAGTGAGCACTGTGTCCCCAATAACTTTTTTTTATGATTTTATTATATGTTAACTAAGGTAAAATAAACCCAATCATTTTAAACTACTAACTAAACCCACCAAAAAAAATTCGGGTTATTTTACGTTAATTACAATACAAAATAATAACAAAAATTGTGGAGGGGGACGGACAAATTCCATGGAATGGCCATATAATGTTCTAGGAAAAGGATTTTTTTTAACCCTTTGTACTATTACATTGTCTAGGACTGGCGCCAGAACTTAGTTTTACATGGCAGGGAAAAAATCAAAATTTTATTTTATTTGAGAGTTTTTTTTTATGTGGCAGCACATTATTTGGGTTAAAGCAGGTATGGCAACTGCTTGTCCCAGCGACACTTCTGTTGAGGTAGCAAAGTAATATGTACTTTGTTTCTCTATTTTTTAAATGAACATGAACATCATGTTTTACGAGTTTAAAAAAAATTGTTTCCTTAACTTTTTCTCTTCTAATTCCAAAATATATTTTTGTCACCTATGAACATAAAAAACTTTGGGAAAAAAAATTAACAGAAATGCAGGTAATTGTTCTGTAAAAATAACATAAACATTAAAGAGTTTTTGTAGTTCTAAGTGTTAAAATTTAAGTTGTTTGAACTTCATTGTATGCATTCACACTCCTTTTCTTGCATGCCAAGAGACAAAATTAATACATACATCTAAGGACTGTTAAAAAAAGTTTAGGAAATTTATTTTGTTATCATAGATGACTTTTCAAACAACTCATGTATTTATTTAAAGTATCCTGTTTAATATCACTAAAGTTATGTTATTTCCCCCCCCCAACATACTCTCTGAACACCAGATGAGGTTTTTTCTGTGGCTTAGCTATTTTTACAAGTTTATTGTTATGATAAAACCTTTGACTTCAAAGTCATATTTTTAAACCCAGTACTTGCAAACCATTTCATACAAAATTTCACTGTCTCACAATTTTGCTCATTGCGAAATTTGCAGATGGCACTCTGGAGATCTTTTCAATTAAAAAAATATTACAACAAAAGAAAGGAATGAGAAGTCAAAAAAATATTTTTCATGCAGTACCTGTGATGTAGTTGTAATATGTCACTCTTTCACGCAATGGTTCACAAACTTTTGAAACAGATCTTTAGATAAAGTATATTGGTTTCCATGACTACAAGTTTATATATTCATCATTTTATGAGTTCTTAGTATTAGATGAATTGTCGTAAATAATTTAAATCCTATTTAAATGTATGCAGATACAAGTTAATAAATATATAAATATATTTATTATACAGGCTTTTGATTGTGTTATTGGGTTTTTATGAGTGTTACACATTTAATTGTTTATATTCATATTTCTTAGTTATTCTTTGAATAGACATTTAGGCAGATATGTATTTTAGTAAATATTCATAGTTCTACAATTTTAAATAATTTAGAGCCTATTTAATGTAGTATGTAAAGTTATGCAAATTTATTTATCATACAGACATATGTAAATGGTTTTTTTTTTATGAGTGTTACACATTTAATTGTTTTTATTCATATTTCTCAGTTATTCTTTGAATAGACATTGTCACATATGAATTGTAGTAACTACATTAAATAGGCTCTAAACTATTATGTAAGTTATATAATTTTATGATTTATTTTATTAATGTTTTTTTTACGAGTGTTACACATTTAATTGTTTTTATTAATATTTTGTTTTTTGGAAGTAAATCTTTAATTTAACCATCTTAGAAAAACCTATATGTTTTTAGCAGTTTTCAATAAACTTGCACAAAACCGTATCACCATTTTTAAAACCTTTTTTGACAACTTGTATTGCTTTGCAGATTATAAATTTTATAGCCTAATTGGCTACAATGGCAGCCAATGTGTAGAAATTGTTAATAATAAACTTTATGTAATTTTTGTTAGACAGATTTTTATGGCACAAGTGCAACATTATATCTTTGTTGGGCCACTAAAATTTAAGAAACTGTAAGTGGCAGTTTTTTTGGCTGAAGTCATTGCCAAATTTTAACATTTGAAACTTACTCTAGCTTTCAATGCCATCAAATAGCAATGAGGATGCATGGGCTCTTTTAGGCCCTGGCACCAAATTTTGGATTTCTTTTAAATTTATTATGATGATTTGTTAATAAACGTTTTTATCAACAACAAAACTGCACTTCACATGCCTTTTAAATTATTATTCTTTTTCGGAACTAAGAGGAAATATGTATCAACAACTACAGAATAGACGATAATAGGATAATAATTGCCCTATAGTGATCAAAATTTGAAAATTTCCTCGATTTTCTGTGAAATTTTGAAATATTCCCTGACTTTTCACTGATATTTCCTGAATTAAAAAAAATTATGATAATTCGCTGATTTCCAGGTTATGTTGCCACTTTATGTTTAACCTTTTGAGTATTGAATTGAAGATTTTTATGCCCATGGGACGGATTTAATTTGGTTCAATTGATCCCATTCTTGACCGACCCTACACTAAATTGTTTGCGATCTACGACTACTGGCTGGGGTGCCGTTAACATCAACGCCTGCTTCAGATGACTCGTCCACCGTAACTTCGCCCAAGTAAGCAGATGACGAGTCTCATTCATCAAGTGTACCCAAAGGGTTAAGAAACATACAAATAATTTTATCTACGGTTAATAATTAAATTTCAGTATTATATTCATAAATATTTTATTCGAAATGCATAAACATGTGTATGGATATGTACATAAATATATCGCAGATTATCTTGTAAAATGTTTACATTGCTATGCCAAACAGTCTCCGGGGCATCTTTTCATATCGTACATTGAAGGACGAAACAGGCAATTTCCGATATGATCACCAACCTGATCACAATCGTGATACTCGAGAGACTTGTTGTAACTGAAAATAAAGTAAAAGTTAGAGAATAATAAATTACATTGGTATTTCACTTTCACAGTTTCAGTTGTTTTAATTGCAGAGCATTTTTATTTACTCAAACAGTGCTTGAAAATGACCATGATAATTTCACTTAAATATATATGTTTTGTAGACTAATCTTAACATGAATTCTATGATTTTTCAAAGTAGAAAGACCAGCTTAATTTATAAGTAATGACATAACAGAATAATTTGTAACTTGAGAGGAATCGTCAGGATAAAATGGGCTATAATATAATATATACTGAGCCATTTTTTGGAATTTTTTTTTTGACAGAATCGGAATTATATATGGTAAACACATATTTTTGTGCACAATCTTGTCAATTGCCATAGTGTTTTATGGGTGATTTTTTACAGTGAATATTTTTCGTGCAGAAACCTGACAAGCGACATCACGTAGAATGTTGTGGGCATAGTGTAAAAGCAAAATTGAATTTCCTTTCGACAAGTTTCTGTTAATATATTTTTTTTAAGAAATCAGAATCTCATATGGCAAACACACATTTTCGTGTACAACTACCAAATTTACTTTGAAAATCTATGTTTTACATTAAAAACTTATTTTATTGCAAAAATTCTCTAATTGCCCAATTTTTAAATAAAAAGGAATAAATATCAATTTAATTACAGACAACATACACTTTAAGAAGATGTTAACTAAGACTATGATATTAATACAGCTTTTAGTTAAAAAAAATTTAAAGATGGAGTTTTCCTAAAAATTAAAAAAAGTACACTTAGAAGGTTTCTGAAATAAATGATTCAATTATTGTCAAAATTATCAATGCCTTTGATTAATAATATTGTGTGCGGGATGCCGCCAAGTGGTATAATTATACAATCAGAGTTTCAAGATAAGATCATTTAAAGTCTGCAACTTGCATTGGCTATAATGTCAAGTGGACTGACATTCAATTTATTTTTGAGCAATATATTAAACTTGAACACACCTCTTGGCTCAGTGTTGCCATATTGTACAGTAATGGTAGAGGCCAGGCACGTAGGTAAGGGGGTTCAAACCCCTCCCATTGAAAGTCAAGAAAAAAATTAAAAATCGAATTACTGTAAAATTTATAAAAATACTTTAAAAAACTAGAAAAATATCAATTTCAAGTACTTCTTGTTAAGTTGCACGAGAGAAAACCTGGCATTTTCCGGGGGTCCTATCCCGGAAAATAGTTTTCAAAAAAATGTTTTGAGTTTATTTTTATCTCAAAATAAGCGTAACATGACATCATCGTGTTTCATTTTATAACATTTGAATTTCGGCTACGAAGAGAAAATATTTTAAAACGGGAGGGACAAATTAGGAGGAGGGGATTTAACAAGGCGGGATAAAAAATTTAAATTTGGGAGTGATATTCACTAATTTAAAAAATAGTTAATAACTGACATTGGTAACGATTTCATGAAAAATAAATGATAAATGTAGCTGTTTTGATACTTATATGCCAACGTATTCGGGGAGAGAATAAGTTACTCAGTCACTGAACCACCCCCATGAAAAATCTATACCTACGTGCCTGGTAGAGGCGTACAATGATTTTGGTGCACACATGCACACATAATAAGGAAAATTGTACGGTAATTTGAGCTTTGGGTTCGTTTCTACTTGATTTTGGATAGTTTTGGAATAAATCTTAGTCTCCATAAATTGAAAACTGTTAATTTAAGTCATTAAAGTAATCAATTACTTTTAATTTCAAATATGTATAATTGTGAAGCTTTTTACGTCAAAAAGAAGAAGACCGCTGTTAACACCTAATTGGCGAGAACAATCCCAAAGTCAAAAAAAGTTTCGTAGGAATAGCGTGGGACTTCAGTTCCTGTATTATAATTTTTAAGTATTTGTTAATAAAAAATGCCAAGGAATATCTACTTTATACAAGGGGATAGATTGTACATATCGTACATAAAAGTATAGGTTATTTCGTTTAATGTATGGTAAATTTTAGGGTTGAATACGATAAACTGTCCTGCCAGATCTGGCAACCCTGTCTTGGCCAAATGAAAGATTCAGCTACCTAGTAATTGGTGATACTTTATTTTCAGATTTTTGTGACTAATATCATTTTGCGACCATTTAATAAACCACCTACTTTTAAAAAACATGGTATTTTTGAGAATCAAGACAGAAATGAAACTTTAGATTTGAGTTTTCGATTTAGTAAATTTGTTGTATTGGTAGATACAAATTAAAATTCAATTAATGAAATTGATTATCTGAAAAAATCGATGTTTTTACACATTTTAACACACTGCGGTGGTTACCTCTTTATTTAACAACCAAAAAGGTTGAATGACATTTATTCAAAAAATATTTTGTGAGTAAATTATTTTTAGGTATTAGAAATTGAATACTCCATATTTTAATTTAATTTTGATTAATCTGAAAATTAACCTATAAATCATAGAAAAGGATTATTAAAGGCATTCCAGATCCCTAAATTCAATCATTGAAAATATTCCTTTTAATGTGTAAACTCTAATCAATTCAAGTTTAATAATCCTACTGTAGTTATAAACAAGTTTTTAATAGAAATATTTCCATAGTATAAATTCTGATTAAGAAATCATTAAATATAATATATCTAAAAAATTGGCATGATATTTGAAACTTTATACTTTCCATTTTGAGCAAATTTGTTAAGCGGTATGTGCTGTGTTTGGTAATGGTACCTTTCAAAGATAGCCGATTATGATAACTATTAGACCATAACGATTGCTTTTGATCATATTACATATTCTATTGGCCATTTAAAGTAACCATTATATGTGTATAATATTTTATCACATAACGTTGAATAAATATATTTTTTTAATGTAAAAATGAAATAATTTAGGTTTTAGAATAAACATTCATTTTGAAAATTATTTTACTATAGTTTAAAATAATTTTAAAAACCGTTTACTAATTTGAATTCTGTTTAAAATACATACAATAAATATAACAAACAAATACAGTATACCATTAACAAAAACAATATGTAAAGATTTCACTAAATAAAAGTAAAGTGGTAATTAAAGTTAAAGCAATTAATGTAACTAGGAGGCTCCGCCCCCTAAATAAAAATACGGGCGCAACAGAATTTCATAAACAAACTAACTGTTGCCACTCAGCAAACAGCGTTTTTCAATCACCGCGTAAGAGAAATATATATAAAGATGTAAATGAAACAGTTGTATTTCCCAAAACATATACATTTTGTTTAATTCTGACTGTAGGAAATCAATAACATATATCTAAAAACTAATATTTAAATTTTGAACATATATGTAGAATGAGATGTAAGGATGAGGAAATATTAATTTAGTTCTAAAAACAATAAACACATTAATTTTTTTTAAAAAAAGTATTTCATCTATTGGAAACATCTTATAACATTGATGACAATTAGTTTTCAAATGGAAATTAAAGAAAACTTTTTTATTAACTTTAAAAATTCATTTTTAATTGATCTAAAATTGACATTGCTATAACGCTTTTAAACCAATTTTTGTAAGTTGTTTTTCAGAAAACAAACAATTACACCCCTTGTTTTGCATACTTTATTTAAATTCAAGACTTGTTTCTGCAAAACTTAAAATACGAATTTTAGTTATAGAATATTTGCACTTGAAGATAATGAGTTTTTTCCAATTGACACGCTGATTTTGACCAGTTTTTTAAATAAAGTTTTTGTAGGCTTAAAAGAGCCCTTAAATGTGCAAAAGGCAGTAAAAAACTTACATAAGAATTGAGTATATTACTTTATTTTTATTTATACTATTAAAATTAGAGGAGGGATGTGGGTTTGTATACTTATATCACAAAAACGATTAATCCAATCTAGATGAGGCATTAAAACAACAGATTCCACCAGAAAGCTTTTAAATTAACTTTTTTCTCCAATAACCACTGAGCTAGAATAATATAACTATAAGCACTGGAGCATGGACTAAGCGTTGTCGGCCACATTACTCCTTTTTAAGAGAAGGTAGAAAAAACAGTCTTTTCGCATAGGCTTGCGTACATTTAAAAACGCATTTCTGGCATTCAAAAATACATTAAATGTTACACAGTTAATGTTTTTCCATACTTACTTCAGTGTTCACTCTAGAAATAAAAAGGGACGGGGCACTGTTAACAGTAAAAGGACACCCCATTGTTGAAAAGGCACTTCGTGTTTTTAAAAGGGCACTTAAAAAAAAAGTTCTTGTTGGGCGTGGCCACCCATTGACACATCGGAGACGTGTCCGGAGGAATGGGTACTCAATTCTTAGCATGAGTGTAGCGATCTTCTCTTTTAAAATCTTAAATCATCTTCTCTTTAAAAAACACACACAAACAAAACTTAGTTTTTCATATGCAACCAATAGGATTTGTGGAATGCCCTGTGCTCGAAATTAATGCGGATTCATAGCGATTGTTCAACACACAAGTTTGTTTTTATACTGTCATAATTCACTTAATTCCTATTTACCAAAAAAAAATTTAATCATGTCTTTTTAAAGACAGCTAGGGATACAAGGAAGCTTGTGCTTGACTGAAAAGGGAAAGAGGGCAGCATTTTTGAAAAAAGGGCATGAGGGCGCTATTGAGCTGAAAAAACCCCCAGTTTTAAACATTTCTGTGATGTCACGCGAGACTCCCGCATAGCCAAGGACAAATGTTTTCTTTACCTTTCTTCCGGATTCTATGCATCCACGCGGCAGGGTAAAGTACATTGTCGCTGAATGGGAGTCTTCGCTCCAGTATTATATTCTAGCTCAGTACCTTAATTAGAAGATGAGCCATAACTATAAGACTTTTCCCTGTGAAGTAAAAGTCAAATTTAACCCTGGTTAGTCTCGGCAACTGTTGAATCAATGTTAATGGAACTTCACAAGCTTGAAATAGTAGTTCAGAGGACGTTTCATGCTTTTAAGTTGTGATGGTATGTTAAAATAGAACTGGGTTATTGCACTTTTTTCAAAGTTTGTCTAGTCATAACTTTATGACTATTTTAATATTTTTACGTGATGGAGAGTAATATCATTGTGGAGATTGCTCTCAATTAAAAAATTAACTCGGAACATCTCGTACCACATAAGTGTTTAATCCAAGGATTTTCTAGGAAGAATCACATTTTTAAAATCACTATTATTAAATATTTTTTCATTTAAATAAGAGATTGAGTTATTTATTTATGTTTGTTGTTATAGAATATACTAGGTATTTTTTCTAACAGAAAATAAAAACAAAAAATAAATACCTCGAATGACCTGGATTTGAGACAGGAAAATAAAAAGTATGATGAGCATTTCACAGTATTCGTCATTCTTGCTCCACACCAAAACTGGCAGCATAAACAGTTTCCCATAACTTGCAATAACAATGCTACGGAATAAGTTTTTTGAAGAAAACCTATAAAGCAGAGCAATAACAATTAATAAGGATTCTTATACATATTATAAAACAGGTAATGTTTATACACAACATTTTTCTAAGGTACATTAAATATATTAAGTCAGTACTGTTGTGTTTTCAATATAGGTGAAAAATATTTTTATTAGGAATGCACTGAATAATAAAATTTACCATATATTGAATATTTGGTTAAAATTTCAATTTAATATTCAGTTTAATTTAACCAATAACATATCCATTAAAGAAATAAATCAATAATTTTTTTAAAAACTATAATGAGTTTTCAAATGATGAATTTACAATAAATTACAATATATTTTAACAAATCATTTTCAAAATTACTGAATGGCTAATATTTATAAGTTATTTCTAATGATTAAGATATATTGTTTAACCTTTATAGAGAGAACAGTCTGTTGCAGTGGTGGCGCTAGGAATTGCCCAACCGGGGATTCTGAAGCATGATTTACTATTGGTTATTTAAAGTGTAATTACCTTTATGTTTTTAGCTAATTGGTTCATTAAATAGTATAATTAGAAAAATGTGTTCACATCACATGTTGTAACAACAAACATGTTTTTAATAACTTAAATATTAGCTATATAAAACAGTAAAAATACGAAAGAAAATCCATGTTGAGATTTAACCCTTTGAACTAAAATATAACGACCAGTTATTTTGGTTCCCAGTTCTTTAGAATTAATTCTAATTAGAATTAGGCTACAGCCGCCCTGCTGGTGCCACCTCTGGTCGGTTGATATTTCAAACAGAATCCCATGTTAAAACTAAACACCCAGTGGCGTAGCCAGCATTGGGTTACTTTGGGTTAGAACCCCCCCCATGGCCAGATTAAAATCAAAATTATTTTTTTTGAAAAATAAAAAGTGCAAAAAAAAAAAAATCTCTTATTTTTATAGAGAAAACACGTTGCATTTCCTGGTCTTCCTGCTCCCTTTCCTTCTGTCCCCTGAAGGGATGATTTTAAGGAGAACAGCGGTCAAACAACCTTGAAGACAGAAAATTCGACTTTCTGTGGGGGGACGGGACAATGGGGTAGTAGGTCTGTATACGATTGTCTTGAGTGTCTCTATTGTACCTCAACCAACGTGACATTTGCTTAACACGGGTTTAAAGAGGTCTATTGGTATTTAGTTGGCGACATAAAAGATAACTGTAGGTTGTTTGTACCCGTCAAGGGCAGGGCCTGATTACCGAATAGGCCCAGGAAGCCCTTACACTTTATATTTTTGTGAGGCCCCCAAATCACACCTTTAATATAAATATTTAACAATACTAACATAGTTTGCTACTAAATTTACCTTAAAAAAGTGGCATCACTAGATTTAACAACAACAAAAAGTTGTCACTTGTGTTAAATGTGTTCGAATATTGGAAAAATAATCAAAAACATACTAAAGAATATTAGGAATATTTTCATAACTTACTAATGTTTATTAAATATTATTTATAATAAGTTTCGTTGCTATCCAAGGGCAAGGATTTTAGTGCATGGAAAAGCTCGATTTGATGTTCTAGAGTTTATATGAGAGCAATGGGGCCCCCATTTAAAGACAGGTTTCCCTTACTTTAATGTCTTAATCGGGGCCCGGTAAAGTGTTACTTTTCTTACATGAAATGGGGCGGCAGTTGAGCCGGAATTCACAATGCATCAATCCATAAATTGTTTGCTTTGAAGTAAGGTATTTTCCCTGAAAAGACCCATTCATCCCCTACGTGCTTTAAGAAAGGATTGTAAATGACTCCTGTCAAAAAAATAACACCTCTAATTGTGATCCTCTTTGCTCCCTCACAATGTCGGTGGAATTTTTTCCTCTTCTCAAAAATCAGTTTTCTGAGAGGTTGTATGTCTCTCATTTTCCATTTGAATTTGAAAATCACTCCAGTACTGCATGTGCTTGCTAAGCTTATCTGAATTACCATTTTCACGGTATGCTATCATCAAAACATAAACTATTGGAAGGTGCAAGACAAAAGGAAGGAGCATCGTGCAAAAAATTAGCTGATATGTTTAAAGTATGTACTCCTTTTCTTATTCAAATATTTTTTGTTTATTGTGATTATCGTTGAAAATACCCAAAACTAACTAATTTTTTATTCAATTATATTTACAAATTAGTATTTTGTCACTCAGACTGTTACTTTTCACGCGGAAACGCAGTTTTCCGCTTTTTTTTAATTAATTTGGGTTTTGATCATTCCCAAGATTGATGCACATTCGTTTGAAAAATTTTATGGTGGATTATTAAAAAGTTATATTTAACTTTTATAAATACGAAGGCACATAATGGAAAAGTCGGCTCTATTTAAGAAGGTTGGGGTCAACAGATTCTCGTTTAAATCTGTGTTCATAACCATTTTCTGGATTTTTTTCTGCGGCACTGCATTCGTGCTGATGTTTAGGCAAGAATTTTTCCCGCTTCACAGATTTTACAAATCAATGTTTTTTTTTATAATAATATATTTTTTATACAGTTATTTGACTTTTTTTACGAGCAACGCCATTTTTCGTTACGATTTTGCCGCAACACGTCGTTTTGCTGCGTCACGCAACCAATGAAACCTCCTCCCCCTCGTCACGTCACTGTTATGCATGATAAAATTAACCGGAAAATAATGATTATTATTTTGTTATTTTTAGTTATATAATAAAGAATTATTTACAAATTTAAAATTACTACTTAAAAATTATTATTATTAATTAAAATTACTATGTTAAATTTAAATCCGGACCCACCATCAATATTTAGCTACAGACTTAAATATCAGTAAAATATCAGCCAGGTTTGTTAGTAATTTAAATTAGGAAATGACTGAAGATTAACCTGCGAAAATTAAGCTTTTAATTTACATCTTATTTATAATTTATATATATATATATTTAATTAATTAAAATTATTCATTAGAATTTTAATTTAAAACAATTGCTTAAATTAAAATTACTAATTTAAAATTACTACTTAAAAATTATGATTAATTAAAATTGCTAAATTAAAATTATTAATTAAATGTTATTCAAATTATTAATTAAATTTAATTCAAATTATTAATTAATTTGAATTCAAATTATTAGTTAAATTTAATTAAAATTATTAGTTAAAAATTGTTCAAATTAATTATTAATAAAAAAATTATTTGGTTTTGATCGGACCAAAAATAATTTATGAACCCCCCCCCCCTTCGGACAATCCTGGCTACACCACTGTAAACACCACCCTCTAAAGGTAATCCCTGGATAGTTATTAAGCATTTATACTAAAGAATAACAATCTATTGATTTGATGACAGAAAAATAACAATCTAGTCTCATGCCTATTAAAATAATAAGCACTTGTTCACATCATCTAGCAAACTTTTATTTTCAAAAGCAAAAAACATTAATGAAAATATAGGCTACAAATATGAAAATGCAGATTGCTTAATAAAATTTCCTCGCTCTCCATAATCATAAAATTTTAATAATTGCATGCCATCATATGCCACATATAAAACTATATTTTGTGTGTTGTGTCAAATTTTAGAAATTAAAAAGCAGTTATATTTAATAATATGTACTTTCCCTTTATAATATTGTACAATATATTATCTCCGTAAATAATTTTTACTTACAATAAAAAGTTCACTTCACCATCTTTTATGTATATAGTGTCCCTTTACAATTGCTGAATTATAAACTATTTATAAAAATTAGGTATTGTGTTGTTTTATTGTACAACAACCATTCTTCAAAGTAAGCTAAATCAAATCATATGTTCACATTTGTAAAAACAAACAATATTCGGAAACAATTATAGGGAGACTAATTTAGAAAATTTTAATCTAGGTAATTTTCATAACAATTTTAAATTATATTCCTGCAGATAATCTTTAAAAATATGTATATAACTGAGATGTTTAGCCTGCTTGTTCTAGGTTTAGCAAATGTCACACAGAGCAAGTATGTTACAGAAATATATTTTTTTTAAAAATAGTTGTCACGCTACTAACCTGCGTAACTTTATTAATAGTGCAATAAGAATTAAATACACTGGGGAAAAAAATCTATTAAAGTCAGTATAATTCTATATCAACTAACACATAACGTATAGTAAAGATAAAAAAAAATACAGTAAAGATAATAATACACTACATATAATACATACAGTAAAGACAATATATTTTTAAGGGTAATTTTTAATCTGTGAAATTTGGAGGGCTTGCATAAACTAATTGAATACTGAGAATTTGTTATTTGTGTTAATAAAAATTATACACTGACCAAAATGCACCACTACAAATAATATCAATAACTTTTACAAAAAATTAAACAAGCTTAAAAAATTCCAAACTCTAATAGATAATAAACACTAAAAATCAATGAACAATAGATGTATTTTAATAATTAAAAATAGTTACTTCTTTGTGTTCTTTATTTGAGAATGATATAAAACCACAACAGCAAGAGTTGAGAAGATGAAATATTCTAAAAAAAAATTAAAATTAATATTAGGGATGAATCGGATAGTGGTTTTGCCGGATACCGGATATCCGGCGCACATTTCAAACTGGATATCCGAACGGATTTTTTCAGGATATCACAGCTGGAGCTGTACTGTATGATGCGTTTGAAAATGTTTTTTTGAAATATTTCCAAATTGATGATCTATATTGCGTTATATTTAAATGCTAATTACTTGCTCTTACTAGACTAGAAAATAAAACAGTTTATATTATATAATGAACAGAAATGTAGCTATGCACCCTACACACAACCACGCACTGGATTGTTCAAACTCAAAGATACTCCAAGATAGCTAGTGGCTGGTTCCAAATGTCTGCAGCATATCTTCCTAGTACTATCTATTCTGTGACCCATCATGAAACATACTTGGTCAGTTTTGAACGAGAAAGTTATCACTTCCTTACTTAACAACTTGAAAAGTCCGAGAAAAATTAAAAGGAGAATCTGCAGAATACATTGGTAGTATTTTCAGGAAAATACTTAAAGCGAGAATGGCAGATAGATCACCAAAAAAATAATCTGTGGCATTTTATTCATCCGGATATCTGGTATGGTAATCATATCCAACACGGATATCGGATAGTTGAAAATCGTAAGGATAGTTAGTAAAAGGATAAACTAACGAAGGAACGTTTCTTAAACTCAAGATAACTCTGTTTATAGTTTATTTTGAACAAAAGAACAAGTTTTGTTATTTTTTCACTTGAGAGGTGTTAGTGGATTGTGAAGTGAGGAGCGAGCATGAAATAACAAACATGTCATAAATTTGCGAATCGAGGAAAACCGCAAAAACGTTTGGTAGATGCATGCATTTCCACGGAACTTTGGATTTTCAAGTTTTAAATGAAAGGGATATTTTTAGAAATATTTTTTTTTAAAACCCGGATGTTTATATAAAATTCAATAATAAGTATATAAAATTCAATGCTTATATAATTTTTTAATATTTCCTGACATGTTAGGTTTTGAATGCACATTCCTCAACCGGATAGTTACCAGATATCCGTTTTGTCCTTAATTATTATTATTTTTTCAAATTGATTCATAAAAACAAGAGTAAGTACACCATGCACTTTAATAGCAAAGTATCTCAAAGTACTCTGGATAGGTTTCAACAAATGTTGTAGTTCATTATCTATTCTAAACTACAGATTCTAAACAGTCTAGTCATGTTTAAAAACAAAAATTAAAAATTGTCATCTCTATGTGTATATACTCATAAAAACAAATGGCATTCAGTGGCGGACTGGCCGTAGAGTTGATTTGGAATTTTCCCGCGTGGCCGGTTAATATTTTTAAAATGTGGCCGGTGATTTCTTGAAAAGTAAAAAAATTATTTAAAAAATAATTTATTAAAAGTCAACACAGGTTTTCCAATAAGGTTTCAAATTTGAAAACAGAAAGCCATGGTATCTCTAAGAAGTTCAAATTATTTCCTTATTTGAAACTACTTTCCAGCTGTGGCCTATGGAACTGCGGCCAACGTGAAGTCAGTTTCAAAGGCGTCGAAACGTGAGAGTGTAAGGGAGAGGCCGCGTGGCCCAGCCACCACTTCCTTCTTTTTTTACCAGTGCTTCTCGGGTGAAAGAAGAAAGAATTTTGGTTGAACAGGACCGTTGGTGGCTTCCTCTTAAAAATCTTCCAAACGTATTAAAAATTCCAATATGATAATTAAAAATTCCAATATGATAATTAAAAATTCCAATATGATAATTAAAAATATTAATTATCAACTAAAATATTAATAAATTTTAAAATCATTTAATAAATTCTAAAATCTTTTAATAGATTTTAAAATCTTTTAATATTTTTTTTAATCTTTTAATAATTTTTTTTAATATTTAAATAATTTTCAAAATATTTTAATAAATTTTAAAAGATATTAATAAACTTTATATAAAGATATTAATAAACTTTATATAAACTTTATATTATTTATGGGCTCATTATTTTAGTAACAAACATCAGTTTGAAAATTTTTTTGTTGGCTGAAATTAAAAAATTTCTTGGGCCGTTTTTTAGTGCCAGTTCGCCCTTGATGGCATTACTTACTTAGCACTATCTTACTTTCAAGAAAGAATTTATCAGAATTGTAACTTTAACAATAGTTAAAAAAAATAGATTATAGATTTTTGCTTGCTTGCTCTTAAATGGTGGAAAACCTGTTAAAGTTCTAGAGAAGAGGTTCTCAAACTTTATATGACTACATACCACCAAAATAAAAGTTGCATGATTGAAAAAATGACCTGTTGTTTTGTTCCATATACTTTAAATTCAAATGAAAGAGAACATGTTCTTGAGGTAAAAAAGATTGTTATTAGTTTAGCCTGTTCTCTTACAAACTCCAAAACAGGTTATTATTATTATTATTATGCAGGAGTGTGGGCAAGCATCAAACATTTTGGGGAACTGTTCTTTAAAATAAACGTAAATGTCAAAGACATTCTTGGAGTGAAAAGAGTCAAATATCAGTGTTACACAATTTGTATTTTACTATTTATAGCATGTCTCGTATGTACAAACATTTAAAAGGTGTTTAAAGTCAAATTTTTTGTTTCAAGCTTACAGAATAAAGGAAAGCATTTACTAACCTAAAAATGACTTTAGACACATAAAATAAAAGTTCAACTCTAATTCGTTGATGTAATTTTCATTCCTGAACGATTCTTTCAGGGATATTCTTTGGGTCGAGGCTATTCTTTCATATGCATCACATAATATAAAAAGCACAATTAACTTCCAAGCTACCTACAAACATACACATGTATTTAGTGAAATGTAAAAAGAGAACTAGAATTAAATGATACATAAAATATTTATGAATAGTAAAATAATTATATGAATGTAGTAGTTAATTTAAATGAGCTATTTAAAACTCTAATATAACAAGAAATTATCAAGTTGAAAATACAGCAAAGAGCAGACTATTAAATTTAATACAACTAAAAAGAGGTACAGAATATATTTTAATAAATATAATTCAGGCATTAAATAACATATTGATTTTGTAAAAAAAAACCATACTAAATTTGTGATGGAATATTTTCTCCGCAGATTACTTTATATTCTCGCACCGACCACAAATGGCCAATTTGCTTATAAAAATAATAAATTGATCATTTTTGGTTACTAATCTTTAATTTAGTTTAATAAGATATAAGACATACATATATTGACGACCAACAACAGTCTCAAGGTCCAACAAGCCTCAAATGATGCTCAAAGAGGGTATTAGCTTCTATAATGAGCAGTCAGAAGCCGAAAACCAGAAACCCAATTGCCTGGTGCCATGACTTGATGCAAGGAGTCTGTGACATTAGCGCAAGGTACATGCATGCTCTTAAAACTGTTAGAGAGAGATGTAATATGTTGATATTGTCGTTTTGAGCAACCATTTTGGTCGCCGAAAATAGAAAAAAAAAACACTGCTAAGTGTCTTATTGTTCCTTCTTTTATGTACTGAAACACCTTATATATTATTAAAATTTTGTTGAAAAAATTATGCAATTATGTAAAATACACTGACTTTTAAATATGAAATTATACTCACCTGAAGACTAGAATTGAAAATCACATGTCTTAAAGCCTCTTTTCTTAATAACAGCATGTCTATTATGATAATGGAATAGTCAGTTTCAGCATATTTATCCACCAATCCATTACATTTAACCTAAGTAAAAATCATTAGGTACAGTACTCTTGTTACAGGTAAATCCAGAAAAACAACCAAAATATATATATATTTATTTTTTTAATTCATCGTCATAATTTTCAAGTAAATTTCAATGATAATTGTGTGGATTTTAGTTATAACCCTTCAAAATTAACAGTGCGCTTAGCTTTAACTTTTTAATGGTTGGACTGAAAGAATGACCGAGACAATGAAACTGCATATGAACTCAGACTATGCTAGTCAATTTGTTTTAGTGGACACATGACATATTAGAATAATGAAAGGGTTAGAATGTATTCTACAATACACATGATTTTATGCCAAATCTGGCAACCAGTCACCAAACACAGATGCAGGGGAAAATGGAAGAATTCTTTGATTGGCAAACAAACTGGTTTTTGTGCCAAGCATGTTTTAGTGTTACAAATATTCATTTTACAGAAAAGTTGTCAACGCGTACCATACAATGCATTTTAACCTAAAGAAATGATGTTTTAAAAATTCGTTATAAATTCTGAATATCATTGAAAAAGTTCTTATAAGTCAGCTTAGTTACTTTGGGTTAATTCTCTTGAATCTATACTTGAACTATGAAAAAAAGAAGAATCTTATATATTGCAAGATATTAAAAATAACCATGTATTAAATGAACTCCTGTATAATTGAAATGTTTTTGATTGAATAATTAAACTAACATAGGTTATCTATAAGTCAAAATGCATTGAACAGTCCCCGTTGGCGAGTTTACTGCTAAAAAACGATATTGGCAAGGCTAACACGTTCTTGGCGACAAAAACCGGTTTTGTAGTTAATCAAAGAAATTATTAATTTTCTCCCTGCAGGGTTGCTGAAAAGGTACCGGAATCCAAAAGTTACGCAACACTTATAAGTGTTGCGTAACTTTTGGATAATATATATTGTAAGATGTAGTAAGTTTTTTCATTCTTTCAAATGCACGAAAAAAGAAATGATTAAAAATAAAGTTGACTTACGCAGTTTGTTAATTTTATAATTTCATTACTAAACTGTTTGTAAATTGATTGGTTGATCTCACCACAGTTTACACAAACAGCTTCACTCATACTTTTAAAATAACCACAACTACAAATCGCAAACAGAATAAACTAAAAAGTGAAATCAAAAGTACATGTTTTGCTCTTGGTTTTGCTTTGTTTACAAAAGTATTTATAATAATGTATGTGGCAACACTAGTAAATCTTGAAATTTTATTTTTGCAATTTTTTTTTTAATAAAAAAAAATTGCTAAAGAATTGATAAAAGAACAGATAAAAGTAGTTTTAACTTAAGCGGATAACTGATTTTCTAAAAGATAAATACATTTTGCAAAAATTTGTGCAGTTTAAAAGGATACATTTTGAGGCTGTTAAACAGCCCCCAAAAAGCCAATATTTAAATGTAATTTTTTTGGAAATAAATTTTTACGACACACTTATTTCAACTTGTTTAGATTAATTTTCCCAATCCTATTTTATATAACTAAATATAAAGTGTTTTATAAAATTGTTTGAATTAATATTTGATCAAAGTGTTTTTAATGAACATCAAAGTGGAAGCAATAATCACAACAATCCAGCTCCCACTTAGTCACTTTCATTTTCTTTCAAGAAATCTAAATAAAAACTTAAAAAACGAGTCGAAATTATTTTTCAAAACTATTGTCGTGAAATTTTAAATATATGGTTTCGTGAATAGTTGGTAATGCTTGTAAGGATAATAAACTTTACTTTTAAAAAATGATAAGGTTTTGGATTACAGAGACACCTGTACCATTGATTTTTTTTGTGGTTAGGTTTCGTAAGATCCTTTTAGTATTTGAGGAAGTGAAATAAGATTTTAGTGTCTCTTAAAAATAGTGAGTATTTTTATTTTATTTGACCTTTGCTCAAGCTACTAAATTTGTGTTTATTTTTCGAAATGTTTTTTTATATATATCTGTTGAAAAGATGATCTACTGTAAACAGGTTTGTGTTTCTATTTTTCGCCAAGTGAAAATATCTTAAAAAATAAATGGTACAGATGTAGTATAGGACATTTGGTGCGCGAAGTTTTTTTTGGCGTGTTTTATAGGGGCGATAAATTTATAGTATGGCAACCTCACCTGACATTGTTGGTATGTTCCGATTCTTGTGGCGACTTTCAATCTGGCAATCCTATGACGTCATAGCGCTGTTTAACGGCAATTTTTCGTCGCCAAAAACAAAAACGCGCCAAATGTCCTATACTACATCTGTTCCAAAAAAAATTAGGGCTAGAATATTTTAAAGATGACGTTGGAGCATTCAATATTGTATCTAAAAGTGTTTTAAGTTTTTAATCTATTAATTTTTTTTAATTTAAAATTACTTCTATAATTATAAATATCTTATTTTCAAAACGAAAGATTTTAAAACAATTTTTTTTATAGTTCGGAATCGCTTTTACAATTGATTTTACAGGGATTTAACATGGCTATTTTACTGTTGATTATCATTAGCATACATACACATTATATTTATGGAGAACTATAGTGCCAGTGAACTACAGAAATCAGCATGATTGTCAAAATATTTTGAATCAGCTTGATAAAAATATTTTGTATATACCAAATAATAAAAGTGTACAAAATCATTATACATAAATTTATATACACACATCTTATTGAAAACAATTATCAAAATAGTTTCTTAACTTTTTCAGAAAAAAAGTGTGGTTCTTTCTTTATACGTACAGGTATGACTAATTAAATTTTTTTGAAAAATAGATTACTAAAATGTATTAATGTAAATATATGTCTAAAATGTAAATTTAAGTAAACAAAAAAATTAATCTTTTACTGTTTAGCGTCTATTGTGCAAATATGTCTATGATGGCATTTTTATATTTAATTACTGAATTATTTTGGTAATTAAAAAAGTAGTTTCATATTAGATTTGAACTTGTTATAAACTTTTTTTTTTTTTTTATGAATTTAATTCATTATTAAATCTTTTACCTACGGAATTAATTTGGCTACGATGACTACAATTTCATCTTTAATTACCGAAACATTTATATTAAAAAAGTTTATAATTCATATATATATCCAGTTTTATTATGTGTTCAAATGTCTCTATTTTAAAATTTGTTTTTAATTACAGGGGCAGAAAAATGTAGTCAGAAACACTAGTTCCGCGGCTTTACTGGAACCTTTTCTCAAGACAAATAACCAATCAAGATTTTTGAAAGACTATACTTTTTAAAGTAATTTTCACCTGACAAAAGCTATCTAACAGTTTTCTTTAAGTGTGATTAATAAAAAAACTTAACAATCGAACATGGCAGAACAAACACAAGTCAGTGTAAAGAGTCCCAAATCCATGGATGAAGAAACAGAGGCCAACGCAAAGAGTCCAAAGTCCAGGAACAAACAAAAAGAGGTCATCATAAAGAG
Organism: Troglohyphantes excavatus; assembly: GCA_963932185.1. Taxonomy (NCBI): domain Eukaryota; kingdom Metazoa; phylum Arthropoda; class Arachnida; order Araneae; family Linyphiidae; genus Troglohyphantes; species Troglohyphantes excavatus. The sequence continues at coordinate 47,068,034 of OZ010678.1, forward strand.
CTCCAAACCGAACCAGCACGTCTGCAACGAGTGCGGCAGGGTGTTCACCACGAAGTACGTCCTCGGCCAGCACCAGCTGACCCACACCGGCAAAAAGCCGCACACCTGCGAGATCTGCAACAAGGCATTTCGCCAGAAGAGCAACCTCATGGTGCACATCTTCACCCACACCGGCGACAAGCAGCACGTGTGCGACATCTGCAACAAGGCCTTCTTCCAGAAGCGCGACCTCCGCCTCCACAAGCTGGCGCACACCGGCGAAAAGCAGCACATGTGCTACATCTGCAACAAGTCATTCTCCCTCAAGGCCAGCCTGAAGGTTCACTTCCTCAGCCACACCGGCGAGAAACCGAACGTGTGCCGCATCTGCAATAAGACGTTCTCGGCCAAGAGCAGCCTGAGGGAGCACCAAGCGACTCATACAGACGAGCGGCCGCACGTTTGTGATATGTGCGGGAAGGCTTTCCGCCAGAGGGGGAACCTGATGAAGCACCGTCTCACACACACTGGGGAGCGTCCGCACGTGTGCTGCATCTGCAATAAGACGTTCACCCTGAAGGGGAACCTGAAGCAGCATCTGCTGAGTCACACCGGGGTGAAGCTGCACTCGTGCAGCACGTGCAGCAAGTCGTTCTCACAGAAGAGGAACCTAAACAAGCACCTTCTGACTCATAGTAATGAAATGCAGTACCTCTTTGCTCGCAATAGTGAAATGCAGCAGCTCCTTGCACATAGTAATGAAGTGCAGCAACTCTTTGCTCGCAATAGCGATGTGCAACACTCCCCCAATCAAAATAGCGAATTGGAGCAGGTCTGTAATAAAACTGTTGACGTGCAACAGAACCTCAGTCATAATGGTGAATTGCTGAATACTCTTACAAAAAATAATGAAATGCAGAATGACTGATAAATATAGTATTCATTGTAAACAAACGTTTATTTCAAGCAAAGTATATCTGGTGTTGTACATAGAGAGAGATTTATTGGTGATAAGTCATATCCACTCTAAAACTGGTGATTTAAAGTGGGTAAAACAACAGTTATGAATTTTTTACAAATTTAATAGATATATAAAAAATTTATGTAAACCCGAAAATGTGACCGATGAAAATGAAATCTTTACAGAAATTTTAATTATGAAATATAGGTTATCTTAGGTCTACTTGTTTTGACTTGCAAAGAACTGCATGTTCAGTATTTATTTTGTGTCAAGTTTCAGCTTAAAACAGCATTTTTTTTTTAAGCTTTGCAATTGGGTTGTATGCAGTGAAACACACACAATAAATGACAGCCCCCGATAGCCCGTTATGTCAAAAAACTCTTTGATAGTTAAATGTAGCATGACTGATATGTGAACTAATTAATTCTTAAAAAATATTGGTGATATTTTTGTGAGCTTTTTTCAATCACTTGTTGGCGGCAGTCTGCTTGCGTGTAACGAGTGTGGTATAAAGTTGACTAAAAATTTTCTTAAACAGCAGTCGCTGATACCGGTGAAAAATTGGGTAAAAATTTACTGTACGGTCACCCTTGGCGACTTTATCAAAATCTCGCCAAAAGTCGCCATTTTGACGACTTGTTGTCCAATAGGGTTGCTGCAATTCCTTGTCGGGTCAGAGGGGGTTGCCATTTTAAAAATATTATCGCCAAATGTGGAAAAAAATCGCGCCAAGGGTGACCGTACAGTAAATCTGACCCAAAAATTGTATGTAGGACGCGTGGGTGTATTTATCTCGAGGGTTCATATAGTGTCATTTATCTCGAAAGTGTGATCTCATAGTGGTTTCGATTTTTGTCGTCCAACCGGAGATTGAACAGATGTACATTAAATTTCTCGTTGAACAAATACACGTTGATGGTTGTATGGATATTTACAGAGGTTTAGATGTCATCTCTTGTATTATCTACATCATCTAGCCTTGGTTTAAACTAAAGAGGCAGTGTTTTTATGTCCCTTTTGTTTGAGTAAATCCTGAACTATCACTAATAGCTCTAGTGCAGCATCAATGCATCCAGGTTTTTTCAGACTCTTTGTCAATCAGGGAATAAAGAACACCATAATCAGGAGGTCCTTGAGTTCAAGTCCCGGTTAGTATAGTCACTAGAAGCTCATACACAAATACCATTTGGCTCTGTATGACATTGACTCATTTAGTAATTTTATAGGCTTTCAATATTATGTAGGAGGGAAGGGGGCACTTGTCAACAGTTTTTGGTATTCTTTACTGTTGGTTAATGTTATGAATTAATTGAACAAATATTGACTTATGCTTGTATTTCTTTTGAAAGTTTTTTTTAAATATTTATTTATAAAGAATTTAATTTTAATGATCATTTAAAAAAAATCATAAAAAATTGTTGAAATGAAAAACTACTGTTTAATTTATTTACATTAATAATTGTTGAATTTTTATTTATTGCTATTGAAATTATTATCAATATGGCTTGGGTTCAGGTTCATATACATGTATGTCAATTCAATTGATTGATGCATCTGATGTTAATGTGTGTAATGGTGTATTACATAAACCAGTTTTAAAATACAAATACTGTGTAGTTTATGAGATATAATAATAATTTAATAAAGAAAGAGGGACACTTGATAACTATTACTATCTGTTCCATCTAGTTTGTTTGCAAGTACCCCTTGGATCTATTTCAAATTAAGGGGAGGGGGGCGGGACACATTATGGCAATAGCCCAATTGCGGCCGAAGGGAGTCAGGGTTACTAATAGAATGTTGGGGTACATCAGGAAAAGTGTTTCATCAAAATCTAAGGATATTATCTTGCCATTGTACAGAGGGTTAGTAAGGCCACATCTTGAGTATGCTGTACAGTTCTGGTCACCATATCTTAAAAAAGACATTGCATTGTTAGAGAAAATTCAGCACAGGGCTACTAAAATGGTTCAAGGGTTTTCAGGCATGAATTATGAAGATAGATTAAGAAATTTGAATATGTATACTCTGGAAGAAAGAAGGGTTAGGGGAGATTTGATTCAACTATTCAAATTTATCAAACAAGGAGATGTGGAGGGTTTAGATTTTAATATGAGTGATAGAACGAGAGGTCATGAGTTTAAGTTAAACAAACCCCATTTTAATTGGGAAGGGAGAAAACACTATTTCTATAATAGGGTAATAGACAAATGGAACAACTTGCCAGTGAATATTGTTAATTGTAAAGGAGTAACGGATTTTAAGAAGAAGTTAGATATGCATTGGGGGATAGTTAAGAGGTACTAGATGGACCAACCTTGTTGGGCCTTGAGCCTGTTGTTGGTCGTCAATATTTGTATTTGTATTTATATTCTTGTTTATTGCCCAGACAAAAGGTTGCTATGGGCCGCAATTGGAAATTTCCGCACATAAACGTCAAAAATATTTTATTGCTTTAATAAATAGTTCATTTCATTTTTAATCGAACTACACCAAAATTATATTTTTACGTTAAGTACAATTATTGAATTATTGTTTCGAATCAATATTAAGCGTTGGTACAAAATTGGCTGAATGCGTCACTTTGGACTCATTTTTCTAAGTGAGGACTTTTTTCATGTTTGGTCAAGTTTAAATTGATACAAGTCCAGATCTATTATGAAGAAACTGCTTCAAATTTGCTAAAATGTATTTTCAAACATATTACTTTAATTTGTTTTTAGGGATTAGCAATATATAAATTATGTTTTTTACTATTTTTTTAAAAAATAGTTTGACCATGAAATGAGTGATTTTTTAAAACTATTTTTCAAATTTTTTTTTTTACAAATCATAAAAATCTGTAAAGATAGTTTGTAAAACACATCCTTTTGTTTAAAAGCAAAAATATAGTTTTTCAAAAAATAATTCTTGACTTATATAAACAATAAGAAAGTTTTTTTTATTGCTGTTATTTTTAAAAAGGAAAGTTATATATTTGAAATGTTTGACCATTTGGTTCAGAAAGTTCCAATTGAGGCCCATGGCAACCTTTTGTCTGGGCGATAAACAAATGTTTTCTTCTGTGACAATATGGTGAACCCGGCTCCCTTCCCCATTTGGTTATGTTGATATGCTTTGCACACATATGTAGAAAAAAATATAATGATATCTGCAAAATTAAAGAAAAAAGTTAAATGTATCCTACACCCCCTTAACTTTCTAAAATTAAACACTCTTAAATTAGATTTTAAAAAAAACTTTTCTTCATGAACTTAGCTTATTAATTAAAAAAAAAATTATATTCTACTTGCAAAATATTTAGAAGTTATATATACTATTATAATTTAGAGAACACTTGTTAAAAGACACATTCTAAAACAAATTTGTATTTTAGATATTCAAAATGTCAGATTGCCATGTAAGTTTGACCAATATTGTATTGCACAAATATTACCATTTATTGAATAAATTTTAATTAAGGTTAGCTAGGCATAAGATAGCTAATAGACTATTTACATTACCCCCCCCCCCCCTCCTACTACATTTGTTGTTATTTTTACAAGTGAATGTGTAATTATGTTGAAAAGTCATTAGTTTTATGTACTGAAAATAATTGTTATATTTTAATTATTCTTGTTGTTGAATTTCATTTTCTGTTTTGTAACTTAGTTTTATATGTTAATTTTAACGTAATATATTTTTATATTGAACTATTTTCGAGTGGCGCAACCAGGATTTAATTTTGGAGGTGCCCAAGCAAGTTTTTGTTATTTCAGTTTTGTTGTTGTTATTTCTTTTTTTAATTAATAAAAATAATCAATTGCCGATTAGATATTTATAACTGTTATTGAGGTATTTTTATTCAAAATTATTATTTATTAATTTAAATTTTAACAGCTCTTTTTACGTAATGATAATCTTTATATAGCATGCACTGTCTTGTTCGTATTGGGATAAAACATATATATAAAAGACAATAATGAGAACTAGGAGGCTCCGCCCCCTGCTCCACTAACGCTCCGTCAACCCCCGGAGGATTGCTACGCAATCCTCATAGGTTTGCTCCGCAAACCACTTCTCGCTACGCTCGCTAAAAGGTAGGACACAATAACAATGTGTCCTAGTAACAATATTTTTTAAAATTATATTACCAAATACTTTAAACGTTGAAACTAAATTTAAATTATAATTCATCTTGGCATAAATACATTTTATCGCCATGTAAATCAATATAAAATCATTTAATTTCTTTTAAACTACAAATGAAAACAATGGAACCACTGGCAAGCCATTATTTGTTATTTTATTTCTACCATTATTTATTATTTTCCACGTTATTTTCACACCTTTCCTGCGTTTTAGTTTAATTATTTTTAACATTATTGGTAGTTTGTTTTGGCATAATTGACGTTAAGCTTACCATAACTCTTGCCTACCAGAAGTGTGTACGTAACTAAGTTAATACGTCATAAAAATGAAGGTCATAGAAATCTAGTTTTCAAAATTGCCAACAGATGGCGCCACGTAAATGTTCCACTCATTTGAAAACTCAAAAGCGTTTTTCAAAACTTCTATTTTTAATGTAATAGGGTTTATATTCTTCCTAATTTAAGCTGACATCAACAAAATAATTATTTACTAATGAATTAAAGGGGCTAATCGTCAAAATGGCTTACATAATGGCAAAATAAAAATACGGGCGCAATAGAATTTCGTAAACAAAGTAACTGTTGCCACTCAGCGTACAGAAAAACAGCTTTTTCAATCACCGCGTAAGAGAAATATATATAAAGATTTCATTCGTTTTAATGTGAAGATTGTAGAACCACAAAATTTATTTAATCCGTATATTTTGTTTTGTCCAGTAGAAATAATGAAGATGGCTGGCTGAATAGTGAAAGCGTTGGACTCGGTACCTATAAGGGTGCGGGTTCAATTCCCGGCTTGTATGCATTGTTATCTAATATCTGCAATGATTATCATTGTTATCTAATAGCATTGTGTATTGTTATCTAATTTCTGCAATGATTTAGAATGAAAACCTGTTAATTATTATTAGTTTTATGAATTGTTTCTTTAATAAATTGGAATTGAAATGTTTCGGTAGTTATGTAATTTATTTAGAATTAGCAAATACTGTTTTATTTCTATTCTAGTGAGTTTTTGAATGGGTTTAACCCAGTGACGCTTACGCGATTTTTTTTAACTGTAAAGTTATTGTCACTACTTTTTTACTAGTCTTTAGTCTAGTCCTCGCACAGGTTCGAACTGTGAATCCTTTGATTCCCAGCCGACACCTTTATCCACTGGGCTATCCGACCCCCCCTTCTAATTATAGGAAAGAATAATTCCAAATGAAATGCGTACTACTCAGTGGCGGCTCGCCCACTACAGCAAGTACAGCCGGGCTGCACCTAATTTTATTATAGTTTAAAACTAAAATTATATATTTTACTAATTTTCTTAAATGAAGATTAGAATTGGAAATGGAGATTAAATTTCAACTCTAAGTAAAAAAAATCTCCGATAAATAGCAAGCGTGTTTCCGTAATGCACAAATTCAGGAGAAAAAAAAAACTCCATTTAATCAAAATTGCAGCTAAAAAGGGAAGTTTGAAATCGGCTGCATCGTTGCCATGGCAACCTTACGTAGTATGACTTCCCCAGCACGCTAAAATGGAGGATGTGACGACACAAACGTAGCGCGATTTTTTCAAATTAGCTGTACTAGGGATTTCGAATAAATGATTGGTTCATTGCTGAATCGGCGAGGCGGGGTGGAGGAAAACGATAATTACGAAGAATCTCTCAAAACGGAAATAGTTTTCGATAAGTTTGCACGTGTGTTGTTGTTTCTTTACTTAAATTAATATTAAAATTGATCGATTCGCAAGTTTGATAGGAGGATTGATTTTATTTTCAAAAAATAAGTAAGTGTTTTCTATTATTTTTACATGTTATCTTTCATAAAAGTTGAAAGGAAACTTTGGTTTGAGTAATAAATTTTAAAGAATATCCGTTCGTGTATGGTTGTGAAAAAGGGGGGGGGGGGGGGGTTACATGTTTTCGGCTGCACTATCATTTTTGACCACGGGCCGCCACAGGTACTACTTCTTATATTAACCCTCTGGGGAATAGCCCGCTGTACAGCACTAGTGCGACGTTATTTAATCAAACCACGTCCAAGGATATCCAGTTTTTCTATCATTGCAAACAATTTTTAAATTTATAAAAATACTGCATTTTACAATATTTTTTTAATTTAAAACGTTCAGGTATAACTTACAAGCCATCTCTTCCCAATTAATTAAAAATAAATAATATAAAAAAATATGCACAGGAAAATTTAACTAAACTTTAATACAGTATAAAATAATTTTTTTTAAAAAGGAAAACCGACTTTTAAGATAATGGTAAGATGAATGGTAAAAAGTAAAAAATAAATTTTTAATTTTAAGACCTAGTTGAAAAATTTGAATTATTTCATATCAGTTTTATACTTATTACAACTTTTTGAAATCGGCGCTGAAATTTAGGTATGGTTTGGTTTGGTTTGGTTTTGTTTTGTTAATTAACGTCGCACTAGAGCTGCACAGTGATCTATTGGCGACGGTTCGGGGTCAATCTCGAAGGAAAGACCCGGGAACACATTCACACACACATTCATACATGCACCTCGTTATTTTAGAACCATGGTCAGATGACGAGGAAACACCTGAACTGGCACCCAACGCCTTCAATAGACGTCGGGACTTTGGACCCCGGTCAGATGTATCGTGCATCAGTCCCATATACACGCCAGTATAATTTGTTGGATATTCTGGACGACTTTCTAGTATTTTTGTAGCGAAGCTGGCAACCCTGCGATCGCAAGATCACTACATTTCTATGTCAAGTCCATTTCCCGGATTCGAACCACCAATCCTCGGATTAGTAGCTGAACGCCTTACCAACTGAGCAGAAATTTAGGTATGAATTTTGTAAATTGGCACCAACTTCAGAAAGTTGTAATAAGTATAAAATTGATATTAAATAATTAAAATTTTTCAACTTGGTCGTAAAATTAAACATTATTTTTCACTTTTTAGCGCATTTTCTTAAATGTCGGTTTTCCATTTTTTTTAAAAAGATGCTTTTATTTTTCCGTTTTTAGTTATAATTTAGCAGGGAGCTTTGCCCCCGTGTATTATTCACCAAGAAATTCAAGTTACTTTTGCTAACATTTTATCTACACAATGTACAGTGTAACAATCCCCATCAATGCCAATAAATGCTGGTTAAACGAAATGTAATTGTTGTACAATTTCTGTTAAACAATGAAAATATTTTGAAATCTGATAAATTGTTTTAAAAAAACTCCAGTTAATGGATATTTCCGGATATATAACAGCCGTATAACCGATTATTTTTTTTGCAGTTTTTCCCGAAGTGTATATTTCCCTATCCAGCAAAAAAAGAATTTTCGAACTCTCACAATTTTTTTTTCAAACGATCCGGTTAATTGAGATTTCCGGATAGATAAATGCCTGACAACCGGATATTGTTTTCGAATGGCTCCCAAGTGAAACATCCCCTATAAAAAAAAAGTCAAAATGTCTGAATTAGAACCTAAATCTTGCGCGAAGATACATAAAAAAAAACATAACAGTCGAATTGATAACCTCTCTCCTTGGCGCGCGATTTGGCGGTTTTAATTTAAAGTTTTTGGCGGTTTCATTTTGGAGTTTTGGTTGGCGCGCTGTTCAGTCGGTTAGAAAACAACTTTACATTTGAAAAAATTGCTTGAGCGTCAGTGGCAGTGGTTAAAAGCATCGAAATAAAGAACTTTACAACCAACTGCAGTTGTATGCATGGCACATAACCACACAAAAAACATTCGATATCATGGTTATCATAAGAACGACATTTTATTCGATTTTTTTTGCTTCACCAATATCATTCAAATACGACAACTCAGCATCGCCAATTCCAATCAATGGCTTCAGAATGTTCTCTGAAACATCCAGCTCACTATCTGCATCCTAGAGATATTTAGAAACTCCATTTCAAATCCGAGAGTTGTTGAAATAAAGATATTTGCATATGAAAAGCACTGCATGCGTCTGGAATTTATTCGTGTTCGCATTTCAAAGTAAAGTAGGCGAAGTATTTGAATTTATTTTGTCAACATGGAATTGACTTTTTTGCGATGTAAATAGTTATGTTCGTGCGAATCTCATTTATCGTTATTTTATAGGTCATTCCAGTTTTGTAAATTTTTATGTTATTTTTAAATATTTTAGACTACTCTGCGGGTTCCAGTGCCGTTACACAAAAAAATATTTTGGGTGGTTGAAACAAGAAATTTCCCGACTTAAAGATTCGAAATTCTCAACAAAACAGTGCTGAAAATTCATAGTTCCAACTTATCGACATTTTTCATCTTTTTTTTTAATATATATTTTAGGTAATATTAAACAGTTCTCTCACAAGCATTGATTTGTTGCACCCGTATTCCAGTGCAATGTCCGTTCTGAGAAGAAATTTCCCAACGTAACAATTCGAAATTCTCAACTCAACTATTCGAAATTCCCAACTTAACAGTGCTGAAAATTCATTGTTCCTACTTATCGACATTTTTCATCTTTTTCCAATATATATTTTAAGTAATATTAAACAGTTCTCTTACAAGCATGGATTTGTTTCACCCATGTTCCAATGCGATGTCCGTTCTGAGAAGAAATTTCCCAACGTAACGATTCGAAATTCTCAACTCAACTATTCGAAATTCCCAACTCAACAGTGCTGAAAATTCATAGTTCCAACTTATTGACATTTTTCATCTTTTTTTTTATATATATATTTTAAGTTTAAGTAATATTAAACAGTTCTCTTACAAGCATTGATTTTTTTGCACCCATGTTCCAATGCGATGTCCGTTCTGAGAAGAAATTTCCCAACGTAACGATTCGAAATTCTCAACTCAACTATTCGAAATTCCCAACTCAACAGTGCTGAAAATTCATAGTTCCAACTTATCGACATTTTTCATCTTTTTTTTATATATATATATTAAGTTTAAGTAATATTAAACAGTTCTCTTACAAGCTTTGACTTGTTTAACCCATATTCCAATGCAGTGTCCGTTCTGATGTCTAATTTAAATGTAATCTTACAAGTTCGGCAATTTCTAAATTTCCCAGGCTTTCTTTTGTTAATTATAATAATTGACTTCAGGCATAAATGAAGGTGATTTTCACAACTCAGGGATTTTAGAAGTTGAAAATACCAACTTTCAGGGTTTCCAGATTATTTCGGGGGGCTGGGGGGGGGGGGGGCAAACTCTCTCAGTTACGGGCCTGGCGGGTTCTAGTGTTGTTTTGGTTCTAACGTTCACAGTTTTTTTTTTCTATTATAACTAGCAATACGGCTCAGCGTTGCTCGTGGTCAAATTGCGAAGTAAGAGCTGTGCGAATTTTTTGTTGTTTTTAGCGTAGCCATCGCATCTCTATGCAGTGTTAAAATAATACTTTATCAAAATCTAGGTTTATTACGAATTTTTTGTTGTTGTTAGCGTAGCCATCGCATCTCAATGCACAGTTAAAATAATACTTTATCAAAATCTAGATTTATTCAATTACCTTGAGTAGTTTTCGGGAAACCTAAACCTAGTATTTTTTAAAATTTTTATGTTCCCACTTTACATGTTATTGCCACTACTAATAACGTTGGATAGAAAATTAGTCTCCGACATGTGTAAGATCTTGAAACAAAGCAAAGTATGTTCGGGGCATGAATGGATACATATAGCGTCAGATGAAACAGCTGGTTTATCGTCCTCCTTTTTGGCGAGGGTTTTGTTAGCGATCGATTCCTATAATCTGCTGTTCAATAAATGTATTTTTCAAAGAAAAATCTCAATAGTAGAAAAACAGCCAGTATTGTCTAAAAATATTTTTGGTCGCCAAGTTGATTTTTAATTATAATGTTATGAAGCGAAGATCCACAATGTAAATTTCCAATAATGTATGGTATATAGAAAAAGTTCTATAAACTTTTTAACTGTTGTAGATATCCACATGAAACAAAGTGCAGATGTTAAGTATAGAAGGTCATATTGATAAAATGACGCAAGTTTCATAGAAATCTGCTCAGTCGTGTTTTTGATTTAACATCGTATAAACAAACAGGCAAACAAATAGACCAAAAATTTTCAATGAGATTTTCTGAATCAGTGTATCCCAATTCAAGCAAAAAACACAAAATGAGTGGGTTTTTTCGAATCCGCAGGCAGACATTCCATTCTTATATATATGTATTGATTAAATAAAAATTATATTTATGACTGCTATACCCACCAAACTTAAAAAAAAAATATTGTCATGCACACATAAAATACCAAAAGCTCTATTTTTTTCACCAACTGAAAAGCGCGCCAACCAAAACTTTAAAATGAAACCACATAGTTACCTAAAATGGTGCCATAGAAAGAATAAGCTTTAATTTAAAGAAAAATACTTTGTAATAAGACAAATCCAAAATTTTGTTTTTCCTGTAATTATTATTATTTTGTCCCAATTACTGTCCTAATTATTATTATTATTTTGTCCCAATTACTGTCCTAATTATTATTATTATTTTGAAAATTTGTGGTATATATTACACAAGCACGCGATCTTCTATTACATATTATTTAACATTAAATACTATATCAAATTGTATTTAATATTATTTAATAGTAGTTAATATTATCAAAATAGGTTATTTTTGTAAAATTGTGCTTGGACAAACATAAAAAGTGCCAAATATGAGAAATAACAAAAGCATGTTATTATAACTCAGCTCTGTTTTAACGTATAAACACAAAAACCTTCTTCTGGAATACTACTTTAAATATAATATTCCACAAAAGTACTATACATCATTTCGCTATAAATGACATAGAAAAATGTTGAAAACATAGTATAAACACAAATGTTTATATTTATGGTGAACATTTAGATAAGGGTTTAAAAAGGCATCAGCACTGTGCTCCCAAATAAGTTTTTTTCGCAATTTTTCACATCAATTTCAAGTATTTTCATTCATATCATTTATTGGCATTTAGTAACGTTTTTTCCCGACAGATAGCAGCACTGGGAAAAGAACTATTTATAAACTATTTTCAGCACTCGAGTGGGGAACACCAAGTAGGTCAGGTCTGAGATTGATAGCATTGCCCTGCCCCCTCCCCCCTTTTTGGAATTATGGTTTTCAATGAAAAGTTAATAAAGATTGACTTTGAAGAAATGGATCTTGAAGAGAGATTGAGGATTGAGATTGAGATGGAGACATGAATGATGAGAATTGCTGAGCTCTGTGCAGATTTTGTTCAAAAAGAATCATATGAGTTTGCACGCCTCCAGTTGTAGTTTTCTTGTGACTAATAACTCATGTAAAATTTTTAGGAATTAGTTAAGATAATTGTTTAGGATTTTTATTATAACTTAGTTTTTGCCTCTGAGCAAATTTTTATTTTTAGTATTACCTCGAATATTGATTTTTTAGTTTGGGAAATTAATATTTAATGTTTTACTGAATAGCTTAGATGATTTTTGTTTCTCTTTGAGAACTAAGATCAATTTTATTTTTGATCGTGTTTTTGCTTTCTTTTCGTCGCTCTTTGGGCATTTTTTTTTTTTTTTTTTTTTTTTTTTTTTTTTTTTTTTTCTCCTGGGAATGTCTGGTTTTCTTGTTTTCGTTTCTTCCTGTGTCTCGTCCTGGGGTGAGTGGGATTTTTGGGGTGATTGGTTTTCTGTGCGAATGAATGGAGTGGATCGTTAGTAATTCAGATTTTTCTTTTCGTTTCCTATATTCAGATTTTAATTCAGATGAAGAGGTTTTAGTCCCTTTGGGACCCAGGTACCTTATCCAAAATTATGTTACGGTTACGGTTAATTTAAGAGGACTTGGTACCCCAAAATTATTTTCTATTACTTAAGATAACAAAATTAATATTTTTGTAATAGTTAGATGTAAATTTTTCAGGAATGAACATTTAGAAGAATAAAATCATGAAATGTCTTTAAATGTTTTTTTAAATTAAATTTTTAAAACATTTAAGGGCATTTTTCAAAACTCTGTTTCAATTTTATTTTATTTTCATCGATTTAAAAAAAAAATTGTGCTTAATAACTTTAGGGGTCGGATTTTATATGATTGATTTAGTTTAGGAGAAAAACAAAATAATAAGTTACCCAGCCATATTTTAAAAAAAAAACACTAATTCTTAAAGCATTTTACTTTTTAAAACGAATTGTTTTTAATATTTTTCTAATTCTATCATATACTTTCATGTTCATGCAAAAAAAAAAAAAAAAAAAAAAAAAAAAAAATAATCACGCTGATTCATAAATATTTATTTGAAGTTTAGTATGAATTTAGTATTTTAAGTAGTTCATATAAACTGAAAGTTAAGATATATAGAATTAAAGATTTCAGTATCGAATGTGGCATACATGATAAAGAATCAAAATCAAGTTTATAAATATACGTTTAACCCAATTACACAGGTTTACGCAATATAAGACTATAACTATAAATTTAATACTTAATGAATTAATATAAAATAATCGACAACCACGTCGGAAGAGTATCGAGCTCATCGGAAATCGTAATGAGCCTTTCGTTGCCTCGACCAGGGACCGACTTACAAGCTTAGGGGCCCAGGGCTAGAGAACATTAGGGGGCCCCTCGACGTAACGCAAAATAAAACTGCTAAATTTATGCACAAGCACACAATACAAAATGACGTAATCAGTCAGCTTTAATTCAAATATATATATTTTTTTAAACTACTAATTTTCTTCTTTTGAGAATTTGAATTAACGTTTATGGTCAATTCTGCAACAGAGTTTTTTCATACGTTTCTAGTTCTGTTCTTTCTTCCTTTTTAGCTTTTTTTAGTTGAGCCAGATTCGTATGTTCTATCCATTTTATAGCTAGCAAATCCCTAATGATTACAATATTAGAAAATTTGGTATAGGAAAAAAGTATCCGTAAACGACAAATGTACGTGTGATTAGTAAACACAGCTTGTTTATGGTCTTGGACCTTAGTCATTAATTTAATTTTACTAGTGATCCAAAGCGCATATCTTTTAAAAACGCGATGTAAAATGTGACATACATCATGAACGTGCTGAAAAGTGAAATTGATTTAATTGGGTAAAATAATATAAGTTTTGCAAGACAATTAACGATTGATTTTTAAAAAAATTTGATTAAAATAAATGTAATTGATTTTTGAAAAATTCGTTAGTAAATTTATTTTTAACTTTTTCACATATATTTAGCATTAAATCATTTTTGGGGGCCCCTTTAAAATTGGGGCCCTGGGCAAGTGCCCCGAATGCCCTCCCGTAAATCAGTCTCTGGCCTCGACCCGAGGGTCCTTACAACTTCATCGAAGTTCTCCGTCGGAAATAACATAAGTGGTTGTGATATATGCCGCCTGAACAGCGTAAATAAAGATAGAGAGATAGTACCCAGTTTTACCTGGGCTGGAAGAACCCACCGAAGGTGGGTTTTGGGAAAGTAGGAAGAAGAATAATGGAAAGTGTGAAAGTGTTACTATTATTCAGGGGAATAGAAGTGTATAAAAGCCTCGTTGTCTGCAAACTTCCGCAGTGTAGAGAATCCATGCATACGTAAAATACGCCGAAGACAAAACAGTCCTCATTGCAGTATAGGATGAAAGCACAGGTGTTGTCCACTGATCTCTAACTGTAACTTCTGGATAGGGCTAGACATTTTGTTGACTTGAAGCCGATATGGAGGCCGCCATGATGGGGCACACTTTTCTTGACACCGCAATATTTCGTATATTTTTCATGTTAAAATACGCCGACATATATTATTTTAGGGCAAGTTTTTTTTATTTTCTTTTTAAACCCATTTTAAATGTAATCTGCTATTAAAATAGGAAGTCGTTTGCAAGTCAAAGTAGAAGTAGTTAAAAAGCAAGAGCAAAAACTATCTGTTTGGCAATATAAAAATTAATTCTATAAGAAGAAAATATAATATTTATATATATTTAATACTTCTACAATGCTTTGGTAATAAAAAACACCACTAAATCATTTTTAAAAAAATGTTAGGGCACCGTATGGCAGCTTTCAATTGGTTTCAACGCGCCCGTAGAGGAAACAAAGTTTGAGCCTTCCAGCAGTTACAGTTAAAGTTCAGTGGTGTTGTCCTCATTATAGGATAATAGCTCAAAATTGGAAAACAACAATCCCGCGTTGTTCCATCGGATGCAGTGGCGGCTCGCCCACTACAGCAAGTACAGCCGGGCTGCACCTAATATTATTATATTTTAAAACTAAAATTATATATTTTACTGATTTTCTTAAATGAAGATTAGAATTGGAAATGGAGATTAAATTTCAACTCTAAGTAAAAAAAATCTCCGATAAATAGCAAGCGTGTTTCCGTAATGCACAAATTCAGGAGAAGAAAAAACAAAAACTCCATTCAATCAAAATTGCAGCTAAAAAGCGAAGTTCGAAATCGGCTGCATCGTTTCCATAGCAACCTTACGTAGTATGACTTCCCCAGCACGCTAAAATGGAGGAGGTGACGACACAAACGTAGCGCAAAAGGATTTTTTCAAATTAGCTGTACTAGGGATTTCGAATAAATGATTGGTACATTGCTGAATCGGCGAGGCGGGGTGGAGGAAAACGATAATTTCGAAGAATCTCTCCAAACGGAAATAGTTTTCGATAAGTTTGCACGTGTGTTGTTGTTTCTTTACTTAAATTAATATTAAAATTGGCCGATTCGCAAGTTTGATAGGAGGATTGATTTTATTTTCAAAAAATAAGTAAGTGTTTTCTATTATTTTTTCATGTTATCTTTCATAAAAGTTGAAAGGAAACTTTGGTTTGAGAAATAAATTTTAAGGAATGTCCGTTCGTGTATGGTTGTGAAAAAGGCGAGGGGGGGGGGGAGTACATGTTTTCGGCTGCACTAACATTCATTTTTGACCACGGGCCGCCACTGATCGGATGCACTGTAAAAAAAAGTACTTCGAAATGATTACCTGAAACTCGTTTTTCTTTGAGTACAATTGCATCGTAAATGAGCGATGACGTACTCAAATTTATACCACCGTACTTTCTAACAATTGAGCAGTGTGATTTCATATTGCTGATTTCAGATTCTGTTCAAGCCATTTTAACAAAGAGAACCCGACAAACTTAAAATAGTTGTTCAGAAGATGGTTTTCCACATCATTTGATGTTGATTACTTAAAAGGAAACTGAGTTATTAAAACTCGATTGTCTTGCTTCTTATTCTTTTGGGATTCCTTTTTAATATTTCTTCTGTTTATAATTTCTTCAGGTCTCCATGGCAGTACAATGGATAAGACACTGGACTGCAGTCGGTGCCTGAGGATATGGATTCGATTCCCTGTAAGTCTTGGTTGTAATTGTCGATATTTATTAAAAGCAATTTATGAAGGCAGCCTATGTAGGAAAGCTACTGCTATTTTTCCTCATTTTTGAGTACATGTCTTTTTCAAAACTTATGTATTCGGAGCTATGATAAGCATCGAATGTAGTCAAATGTGAGTGTATTTTACTTATTTCTGAGTACCTATTTTCAACAGTGCAGATATTGAATAGTAACTAAATCCCTTTTTATAGCTCTAGTCAATTCAACTAAGCATTCAAATTTGTGATTAAAAAAAAATCACCAAAGCTTAAAAAAAATAGAAAAATATTTTTCTTTTAACTATTTGAAAAGTACGATTTCCCTTCGAAAAAATTCAACTTTTTAACCCACAAGAAATCTGGCCAATAGAAAGAAATCGCCATTTTTATATCCGGATCGACGCATTAAAAAGTATACGGAGCGTAGAAATGGCCAGAGATAGCTTTTATGGTCGATTTCATATCCCGGTCCGTTGCTTGTGACGATAAGCAAAAAAACGTTTCTCGTATTAAATACACTGAGAAAGTTTACGGAATGTGGATACGATTTTTTAATTTTAAAATAGCAATACTTAAGTATCGACGTTTACTTTTTTATGGTCTAACTCGGTGGTTCCTTGGCGAGATTTCACTTGAAGTAAGATAGCAACCTTAAAGTTAGTACAAGCAAATCCAGCTGGCAGTGGAGGCCTTCGTGGCCGAGAGGGAAAGGCATCAGCTGGGAATCCGAAGATTCCTGGTTCGATCCTAGGCGATGGACTTGACAAAGAAAAGTAAAAAGTAGTGATCTTGTAATCGGAGGGTTGCCAACTTCGCTACAAAATACTAGAAAAGTCGTCCAGAACATTCTCAAAAATTAACGGCGTGTATACGGGACTGGTGCTCGATAAATCTGATCGGGGTCCAAAGTCCCTGACGTCTATTGAAGGCGTTGGGTGCCATTTCAGGTGTTTCCTCGTCATCTGACCATGGTTCTAAAATAACGAGGTGCACGTATGAATGTGTGTGTGAATGTGTATGTGTTCCCGGGTCTTTCCTTCGAGATACACCCCGAATCGTCGCCAATAGCCCACTGTGTAGCTCTAGTGCGACGTTAATTAACCAAACCAACCAACCAAACCAGCTGGCAGCGCGTTTCAACGTGGACTGCGTTATTTAACACACGAAATTTAAAGTATAAAAACTAATAAAATAACGGCTTTTGCAGTTGTCAGATGCAGTATAAGTTCCAAATCGATAAAGAAGGTTATTATGGTGTGGTTTGGTTAATTAACGTCGCACTAGAGCTACACAGTGGGCTATTGTCGACGGTTCGGGGTCAATCTCGAAGGAAAGACCCGGGAACACACACACATTCATACATGCACCTCGTTATTTTAGAACCATGGTCAGATGACGAGGAAACACCTGAACTGGCACCCAACGCTTTCAATAGACGTCCGGACTTTGGACCCCGATCACATGTATCGTGCACCAGTCCCGTATACACGCCAGTGTAATTTGTTGGATATTCTGGTCGACTTTCTAGTATTTTTGTAGCGAAGCTGGCAAGATCCGATCGCAAGATTACTACTTTTTTACTTTTCTATGTCAAGTCCACCGCACGGATTCGAACCACCAATCCTCTGATTAGTAGCTGAACGCCTTATCAACGGAGCAACTGGGGCTCTGTTATTATTTCCACTTCATAGGTAAATTAAATTATAAAATAAATTATCGCTAAGGACTAGTACAAAGTAGTGCTTAGGAATAGCGCTAAATACTTCGCCAGTTCCTACTTTTTAAGCGATTGCTTACTTCACATTGCAAACCGGTTTTAGACTTGATCGCACCTCCACCTTCTTCTTTCCTCCGAAATGAGCGCCGAGGCGTCTTCACAGGGTTGCCGTGAAATATTGCAAAAGCTCCATAATTAATTAGAATCTCAGTGATTCCCAAAATCTAAATCTAAAAATAAAAATAATCCCAATTCTAAATTTAACCGAACTCTCAAAAGATACGTAACTGCGCAGTTAGAAACTACAAAATGCGCCAAAAGAAAAAGGAAAATGTTTCAAAACTCGCCAAAAGGGAAGTTGTCTAAAATTAAGCGGTAAACCGTCGGCTTTGCAAAAGGATCTTGTATCAGTAATAATACTTCTATATATCAAGACAGATGATTCGTTGAGACTTCTTGTGACGTCAGTAGCCGTAAGAGCGATGGTAGACAGGGAGGCGGATCCAGAAGGCTGAACCTAAGAGAGCTCCTTCTTTTAGTTCCGTTCCTTTAAAAATCAGATACGTAGTAGACCCTTCGCGACAGATTTAGAATGTTCTGGAAGATCTTGTGGACGGAATATATAAGCAAGCGTTGCCGGATCGATTCAGTCAGTGAGTTGATAGTCGTAGTCTAGTGAAGATAGGCACCGGGCGTGATATTGTTATTAACAAGTTTTATTTATTTTTATCTCTTACTTATTATTAGTGATACTTTTACTAAGGGTTAGGCGCTGTGAGCAAATCTTAATTAAAAAAAGGCACCGCGACTCGAAAAAGTTTGGGAAGCTCACTGCTCTAACTCATGTGTGCGGTAAAAGAAAATGGAGAGCCCCAGTTGCTCAGTTGGTAAGGTGTTCAGCTACTAATCAGAGGATTGGTGGTTCGAATCCGTGCAATGGACTTGACATAGAAAAGTAAAAAAGTAGTGATCTTGCGATCGGAGGGTTGCCAGCTTCGTTACAAAAATACTAGAAAAGTCGTCCAGAACATCCGAAAAAATTAACGGCGTTTATACGGGACTGGTACATGATACATCTGATCGGGATCCAAAGTCCCGACGTCTATTGAAGGCGTTGGGTGCCCGTTCAGGTGTTTCCTCGTCATCTGACCATGGTTCTAAAATAACTAGGTGCATGTATGAATGTGTGTGAGTGTGTATGTGTTCCCGGGTCTTTTCTTCGAGATAGATCCCGAACCGTCGCCAATAGCCCACTGTGCAGCTCTAGTGCGACGTTAATTAACCAAACCAAACAACATAAGGTGTTTTAAATTAAAATACCTAATCCTAATAAATCCGAAAACCACCTATACTTCCAACAGTAATACATCAGCCATAGAAATTATGCCAATATCATAATCTTAACATTATCAAAACAAAAACTACTTTAAAGTCATGCTTAACGTTTAAAATAAATATTATTTCATCAATCGGTAAATAAGATTACCTGACCAAGAAACAAAAATTTAATAATCATTTATCCAATAAATCAATTCCAACCCTCTCACCTCACAAAACAACAACCACCAACCATCCACACCAGAAAGTTGAATCAATAACAATCCCAAAACAAAATCACATAATTTGTAACTATAAATTGATATTTACCATCACCCCCTACACAATATTGGAATATGACGAATTAAGATTCCTACCTACTCAATATCAATCACAGAGATGTCAATACCCGGGAAGGATTCATTACTGCAAGGGGGGAAGCTGTGGCTGACACGTCTTAGACAAATGATATCTTCCCTTATCTTATTTTTTCCCCTTCTTCTTTTCCCTCTGAGGAATGATATGTTTCTGGACTTGAGTGAATATCGTTAGCGCGATATTGTGAGGAAGTGTCTGGAGGGACTAATGACGCAGAATGGGTTTGATTGGTGTTGCTGAAACTTTCCCCGACAGCGGTTGGGTGTTGAATGAAATTCATCGATCTGTGGATACTGATCTCTGACTGTGGCTTCTTCTAGATTGCGCAGGGCAGTTTGTTGATTTGAAGCTAATTGAAGGTTAAAAAAGTGTACCCCATTTCGTTGGTTTGGTTAATTAACGTCGCACTTGAGCTGGGCAGTGGGCTATTAGCGACGGTTCGGGTTCTATCTTGAAGGTTGGTTGTTTGGTTTGGTTTGGTTTGGTTAATTAACGTCGCACTAGAGCTGGGCAGTGGGCTATTGGAGACGGTTCAGGTTCTATCTCGAAGGTTGGTTTGGTTAATTAACGTCGCAGTAGAGCTGGACAGTGGGCTATTGGCGACGGTTCGAGGCCTATCTCGAAGGAAAGACCCGGGAACGATGCCTCGTATTTTTGAACCATGGTCAGATGACGAGGACAACACCTGAGCTGGCACCTAACGCCTTCAACAGACGTCGGGACTTTGGACCTCGATCAGATGTATCGTGCATCATTCCCGTATACACGCCGTTAATTTTTGTGGATGTTCTGGACGACATTCTAGTATTTTGGTAGCGAAGTTGGCAACCCTCCAATCGCAATCACTACTTTTTACTATTCTTTAGTCTAGTCCGCGCAAAGGTTGGATGGAATCCCAGCTGACGCCTTAATCTACTCGGCCACGGAGGCCTCTGTACTTTATTTCCACTTCTACCCCTATAGTTCAAATATTGTTCAAGCTATAATATGCCAAATTGTAATGCTTTTGTGTATTAGTTTACTTAAATTTTTAATTGAAACCCATTTTGATTGGTTTGGTTTATTAACGTCGCACCGTCGCACTAGAGCTGCACAGTGGGCTATTGGCGACAGTTCGGGGCCTACCTCGAATGAAAGACCCGGAAACAATGCAGGCCTCCGTGGCCGAGTGGATTAGGCGTCAGCTGGGAATCCAAGGGTTCCCGGTTCAAAACCTTGCGCTCGTCATCTGACCATGCTTCTAAAATAACGAGGTGCATGTATGAATGTGTGTGTGAATGTGTTCCCGGGTCTTTCCTTCGAGATTGACCCCGAACCGTCGCCAATAGCCCACTGTGCAGCTCTAGTGCAACGTTAATTAACAAACCAACCAACTATATCAGACGCCGAGGCCATAGAGTACCTGGTTCGTAATAAAATAATGGTGGGTTCGAATCTTGACGTTAGTTTTGGTTAATTAGCGTCCCACTAGAGCTGCACATTGGGCTATAGGCGACGGTTTGGGGCCTTTCTCGAAGGAAAGACCCGGGAACGATACCTCGCATTTTTGAACCATGCGACGGTTTGTGGCCCATCTCGAAGGAAAGACCCGGGAACGATGACTCCTAGTTTTGAACCATGGTTAGGCGACGAGGACATTACCTGAGCTGGCACGCGACGCAAATTCAATAGGCATCAGGACATTGGAGCCCGATCATATTTAATTTTCACTAGTCACCTATACACACCGTAGAAGGTGGAGGTAAGTTCGGACGATATATTGTTACTTCGCAGCGAATCTGGCAATCACTGAACTCTAACTGTAACTTCTGGTAGGATCAAAACTTGTTTCCTCTATGGACGCGTTGAAGCCAATGTGGCAGCAGTAATTAATACCATAGCATCGTTGAGATATTAAATGTATATGAATATTACATTTTCTTTTTTATAGAATAAAATTTTATATTGCCAAACAAATAGTTTTTGCTCTTGCTTTGTAAACACTTCGACTTGCAAATTACTTTCTATTTTAATAGCAGATTGTATTTAAAATGGGATTCAAAATAAAATTAAAAAAAAAAAAACTCAGCCGAAAGCAATCACATTATATATATATATATATATATATATATATATATATATATATATATATATATATATATATATATATATATATATATATATATATATATATATATATATATATATATATATATATATATATGTGTGTGTGTCTTTCCTTAGTGAAAAATCCCCAACCGTCCCGAATTCCCCTTTTGCTTAGCTCTATAAACCAACCTTTTAATGATTTTAAATTAATCCTTATTTTCTTTTTTCAATACACATATGAAACAAATTATTTTACTAAATCTGAATCTTCTATAGGAAGGCAGCACACAAAAAAAAACATCTTTACAATTGCTTCCCCAAACCAAAGTTTCCGACCAAAATACAACCCTAGGGTCAGAATTTAAGCCCCTCGTAATACATTTCCTCTCGGTTTTTTTTTTCCCTCCAAGAACCCCGACCACTTTATCCCAGGGATAAAGATGACTTTCAGAAAGGGAAAGATTTATAAAATACGTCTAAATGGACTTACGGAGAAAACGTCTTATCTTCCATAAAGTACTTACACATTTCCGTTAATAGTCCTGTCTCAGCTTCTGGCCTTTAGGGGGTTATGAGAAAGATTCCAATGAAAGTTACAAGTTACTTTTCGCTAAGTACACAGAAAAAGTTCTTGTGGCCTTAATGCTTTCTGGTGGTATGGTATGTCTTCGAGAGGATACTTCAAAATTTCACTTCGGTAAAGAATCTTTTCTTCGATTCGGATGTTTCTTTTTGAGTTTTCCTTGGGAAAGTAGAATTGTTTTGGAAAAACCCAAAGTGGTTTCCACCACGGTGTAAAGAAGAAGGTGGAGGTGCGATCAAGTCTAAAACCGGTTTGCAATGCCAAGTAAGCAATCGCTTGAAAAGTAGGTACTGGCGAAGTATTTGGCGCTATTCCAAAGCACTACTTTGTACCAGTACTTGGCGATAATTTATTTTATAATTTAATTTACCTCTGAAGTGGAAATAATGGCATCCTTTATCGATTTGGAACTTGTACTGCATCCCACAACTGCACAAACAGTCATTTTTTAAGTTTTAGCATGCGTTTTCTTAATTTGAAAATAATGCATCCCTCGTAGAAAAATCACTGCAAACTAGGTTTGTTTGTGCTTAGTTTGGGGTTGCTAACTTACGTCTCATGAAAGTTCGCCAAATCATCTCCACCTTTTTCTTTACTCCGTGGGTTTTCACTGAACTCTAACTGTAACTTCTGGAATGCTCAAAACTTGTTTCCTCTATGAGCGTGTTGAAGCCGATGTAGAAGCAGCCATACTGAACCCCCATTTTTTTTTAAAGTGATTTAGTGGTGATTTTTAATGCCATAGCATTGTAGAAATATTAAATGTATGTAAATATTATATTTCCTTTTTATAGAATTAATTTTTATATTGCCAAACAAATAGTTTTTGCTCTTGCTATTTATCTACTTCGACTTTGACTTGCAAATGACTCTCTATTTTAATTGCAGATTACATTTAAAATGGGTTTAAAAAGAAAATAAAAAAAACTCAACCAAAAGCAGTAAACGTCGGCTTATTTTAACATTAAATATATACGAAATATTGCGGTAGCAAAGAAAGTGGGACACATCATGGCTGCCCCTACATCGGCTTCAAGTCAACAAAATGACTTGCCCTATCCAGGAGTTACAGTTAGAGATCAGTGGTGGTTTCTCGTGAAGTAGAAGCATTACTGTTATTTACACAACCCACACAGCACGTGCACAATTAATAGTTCTCAATCAATTCAATTAAATGCGTACTAAAAGAATCACAGACTCATCAGGTAGAATTCTTGTTCTAATATTTAATGAACTTTGACTTAAAATACTACATTCTAATTAGTTATTTACAAAAAAGGGGCTCCTATGGAGCAGACACCTTTTATACGTGGGTTGCGTGGTATACTTCTCAATGGATTCTGTCATATGTCCTTGGACTTTGGTCACTGAACTTTAACTGTAACTGCTGGAAGGCTCAAACTTTGTTTCCTCTACGGGCGCGTTGAAACCAATTGAAAGCTGCCATACGGTGCCCCAACATTTTTTTAAAAATGATTCAGTGGTGTTTTTTATTACCAAAGCATTGTAGAAGTATTAAATATATATAAATATTATATTTTCTTCTTGTAGAATTAATTTTTA
Source organism: Troglohyphantes excavatus (assembly GCA_963932185.1). Classification (NCBI taxonomy): domain Eukaryota; kingdom Metazoa; phylum Arthropoda; class Arachnida; order Araneae; family Linyphiidae; genus Troglohyphantes; species Troglohyphantes excavatus. The sequence goes on from OZ010678.1 coordinate 47,092,059, forward strand.
TATTTCCAAACAGATAGTTTTTGCTCTTGCTTTTTAACTATTTCTATTTTGACTTGCAAATGACTTCCTATTTTAATAGCAGATTACATTTAAAATGGGTTTAAAAATAAAATAAAAAAAACTTACCCAAAAATAATATATGTCGGCGTATTTTAACACGAAAAATATACGAAATATTGCGGTATCAAGAAAAGTGTGCCCCATCATGGCGGCCTCCATATCGGCTTCAAGTCAACAAAATGTCTTGCCCTATCCAGAAGTTACAGTTAGAGATCAGTGGTTAGACCTCAGAACAGACACTGCATTGGAATATGGGTGCAATAAATCAATGCTTGTGAGAGAACTGTTTAATATTACTTAAAATATATATAAAAAAAGATGAAAAATGTCAATAAGTTGGAACTGGGAATTTTCTGCACTGTTAAGTTGGGAATTTGAAATCCTTTAAGTTGGGAAATTTCTTTATGTTTTTATGTGTGCGTGGTTTTAATGGAAGGCCCGTGCGAAGGGGGTACAACTTACTCTTCCCCAACTAACTTTAAAGAATAATTTTGTTGGTTTTTTCTTTCTCAAACCGTTATATGTTAAATATGTTTACATAGTTTATGTTCTATATGTAGAATTATTTTGTATATCGCCAATAACATAGTTCTTCGTTTTTCTGCTTATCCACTTATTATTGGTTAAAATGGATTTCAAAGAATAGGCATTCAAAATGGGTATCAATGGCAAAATGCTTTAAAAAAATAGCCAAAAGCGCTACAATTTAGCATATTGCAGCACGAACAATATACGAAATATAGATGTAAAATTGGAAGTGGGGTACAGTTTTTTAACATTCAATTGGCTTCAAGTCAACAAACTGCCTTGATCAATCCAGAAGTTACATTTATAGATCATTGCTATAACCGTAAGATGTCGGTTTTTGTTGCTCTCCACCTTCGAGCGGACGACAGCAGGTAGACGCATTGGGTTCGATTCCCGGTAATTTCCGGTTGTAATTGTTGAGATTTATTGAAAGTGATTTATGAAGACAAGAAAAATGCTCTTTTTATTCATTTTTGAGTACAAGTCTTTTTCAAAAATGAAACTTATGTATTCGGAGTTATGATAAGAATCGAATGTAATCAAAAATGAGTACATTTTACTTATTTTTAAGTACCTGTTTTTAACAGTGCACTTATAAAAAAATAACTTATATATGTTAGTAAATTCTGGTGTACGTACAACGTAAGTCATGGTTGTAATTGTTGAAGTTTATTGAAAGTGATTCATGAAGGCAGCCTACGGAGGCAAGGAAATGCTCTTTTAATTCATTTTTGAGTACAAGTCTTTTTCAAAAATGAAACTTATGTATTCGGAGTTATGATAAGAATCGAATGTAATCAAAAATGAGTACATTTTACTTATTTTTAAGTACCTGTTTTTAACAGTGCACTTATAAAAAAATAACTTATATATGTTAGTAAATTCTGGTGTACGTACAACGTAAGTCATGGTTGTAATTGTTGAAGTTTATTGAAAGTGATTCATGAAGGCAGCCTACGGAGGCAAGGAAATGCTCTTTTAATTCATTTTTGAGTACAAGTCTTTTTCAAAAATGATACTTATGTATTCGGAGCTATGATAAGAATCGAATGTAATCAAAAATGAGTACATTTTACTTATTTTTAAGTACATGTTTTTAACAGTGCACTTATAAAAAATAACTTATATATGTTAGTAAATTCTGGTGTACGTACAACGTAAGTCATGGTTGTAATTGTTGAAGTTTATTGAAAGTGATTCATGAAGGCAGCCTACGGAGGCAAGGAAATGCTCTTTTTATTCATTTTTGAGTACAAGTCTTTTTCAAAAGTGAAACTTATGTATTCTGAGCTATGATAAGAATCGAATGTAATCAAAAATGAGTACATTTTACTTATTTTTAAGTACCTATTTTTAACAGTGCACTTATAAAAAATAACTTATACATGTTAGTAAATTCAGGTGTACGTACAAACTTAAACATTTTTAATCTATAGCATATTTTTGTTTTAATGTTTTACATAAAAAAGTCTGGTAGGCTTGTAAATCCACGGTTTCTCTCTGAGGCAACGTAGTCGACTCGACATCTTGAAAAAAAATTAACCTCACCCGTTTTTAAAACTTTATTGACTCAAAGATAAAGTAATCCTTTTAGTTTCTAAAAAGTTAAAGAAATATACTTTTTTATAAAACAAATTTGGAAGCAGTTGGAAAAAAATCCTAGAAACTGTAGATTTACCTGTTTTTCCTCGGGACACTGTAGAGTTACGTTTGAAAAATATTTTCTCTGATTTTGATCTTTTTTTCTACTTTAGAATTATTTTTTCAAGGTTCTTTTGAAATTCTTTAATGGAATTTTTAAGTATTAGCTCAGTGACTAAAGACAATTTAAATGACCAATGCGTTATTAGTTTCATAGTTTGATTTAGATAAATATTCTGGTAGGTATAGTCCTTAATGTATCGCAAGGTTTTTTACGTAACTATTTTGCACAAGCAAATAATTTACAAAATAAAAAAATAAATAATATTGTATTAGAAATAGTTAAGTTTTGAAAGTTAGACCCTCAGAGTATTAACTATCGAAAGCCGCAAAAACATTGCAGTTTGCCCGGGTTATGGAGATAAAATTGTATGCTATAAAATGTTTATTAATTTGTAATTAAATTATTTATTACAATATAAGTTAAAAAATTATAAAGTAAAATATTGTCAAAATTTTAAATCATTTTTTATTGCTAAGTATTTTTTTAAGTACCACTAATTTTGTTTCTGTATTATATATATTAATAAATTAAAATAAAAGAGAATTTTTTTTAGCATTCAAACAGACATACGCAAAAAAAAAGAATTAAATCAATATATATATATATGTGTTATTATGACTAATGTGTTATTAGTTTCATAGTTTTTTTATTAAATGGTTAAGATATATCAAATACAGCTGATACAAGAGACTTGACAAAATGCAGTGATCTTGTGATCATAGAGTTGACAGATTCGCTGCGAAATAACGTTGCGTCGTCCGAACTTACCTCCAAAGTCTACGAGATCCCCAGTTTCTCAGTTGGTAAGGCGTTCAGCTACTAATCGGAGGATTGGTGGTTCGAATCCGTGAAATGGACTTGACATAGAAAAGTAAAAAAAAAGTAGTGATCTTGTGTAGCGGCGGCTTATATTAATGTGTTGGTGTTGGTTTTTCTTAAAGAGACAACTCAGTTGATTAGGTTATAAGTTAAAGATATTTACTAGAACACTATATTTACAGATTTTAACAGCTTAAAATGCTCAGCTTTGTGAGCGTGAAAAAAGCGAGCTTATGGTTCGCCTGCTTAACGGAATCTAAACCAAAACAATCCGCTTGGCGGGTTGCCGGAAAAATCACGTCATTTGGCGCCGTATCTCAAAGATGGCTATTTCGCCACAGCGCCAAATGACAAAGTGATGTGATTGGCCCGAACATACTCCCGGCCATAAAACCCTTAAGGGGTTTTAGCAAAGGCAAGAAGTACACTTATGAATCTTATACATATTGAAATTATACACTAGTACATGAAAAGGGCAGTTTACAAATTTTGGTGATAGGACGGACAAACTGGCTGTCTTTGGTTCGCAGGGTAACTACTCGAACAAGTCCATCTTTGCCTTTATGAGTCTCAACTATGCGTCCTAAAGACCACTTGGTTGGTGGAAGAGTAAAGTCCTTTAGAAGCACCAGCTCTCCTGGTTCAACGTTCGATTGTTGTAACATCCACTTTGATCTAGTTTGAAGACGATTCAGGTACTCTTTTCTCCATCTAACCCAGAAGTGTTGGTGTAGCTGTTGTAACCTTTGCCAACGATCTAAACGATTTTCTGAAATTTCCAGCAGACTCGGTTCAGGTGGTAACTTTATAACGTCTCCAACAAGGAAATGGCTTGGAGTAAGCGGAGTCATATCATCTGGATCTGAGGTCAATGGACAGAGCGGTCTAGAATTCAAAGTGGCTTCGATTTGAGCTAGAACGGTAGACATTTCTTCGAAGGTTAGTCTAGCATTTCCTAATATTCGTTTTAGATGGAACTTCGTGGCTTTTACTGCAGCTTCCCACAGTCCACCGTGATGAGGGGAAAAGGGTGGAATGAAATGCCACGTAACGAGATCATTGGCTAGTATAGCTGAGGCGTCATTTTCTATTTGCTTGATACATTTATTAAAATCCTCAGTTAAAACTCTTGACGCGCCTTTGAAGTTAGATCCTTGATCTCTGTACACGTCGGAACATAGACCTCTTCTTGAAGTAAATCTGCGAAATGCGGCTAAGAAAGCATCTGTAGATAGGTCTGAAACTACTTCGAGATGAACGGCCTTTACTGCAAGGCAAATGAATACAGCAACATATCCCTTATAGGACGGTGCTTTGCGTGTCTTGTTACTCTTCAGCTCGATTGGGCCGAAATAGTCCACACCAGTGTGGGTGAATGGTCGAGTGCCAGCTCAAAACGGAAAAGTAATACGTAAAGAGCAAGCGCAGATTGCTATTAACAAACCTAATGTTCTACCCTCACCGACCCAATCTGATGTGCTTAAGGATTTTGTACCACTTATTGAGTTGATGAAAGAACTTAAAGAACTCTTTCGTGGAGACCAAGGAATTATGCTCCTCACTAACTCTTTAAAGAATCAACCGCAAGCTGCGGAAAAGGTGAAAGCTTTCATCACCTTCTTTTCGGAGGAAACTTAGTAAATGTACTAAGCTCCTTCGATTTTCCTTCCTCATTTCACGGAACTTTGTGCGGAGGTAACTACGCACACTCATCATGGAGTTGCCGGACCCTCCCAACACAAGAACAATAAACTTTCAGTCTCGACTTGTCTGACGATTCAAATGTGAATCTTGATGCGAATTGTAATTCGTTGTTGTGTTTGATTTTTGACCTTTGTTTGTTTCTTTATGTTGTTTTGTCCTGTTTCGTCCTCTTACCTCATGGAATAATTGTACTCATGCACATCTCATGTAAAAAAAATTTGTATTGTAAGGGTTATAGAAGCTTCGCTTCTCGGTACCTAGTCCAAATAAATTTCAGTCAAATTTCAGAATACCCATTTGTTGTTCGGAGGCTGTGGCTTTGTGTCTCCAACATTTAATGCACTCGTGAATGATTATTCTCACAGTATTTCTGCAGCTCAAAATCCAATACTTTCTTCTAATGATACTCATCACTAACTGCGTACCTCCATGCAATGTATCTGCGTGAGCTTTTCTTATTATGAGCTTGCTTAGTGAACTAGATGAAGGTAAGATGATAGGATGCTTCTCTTGAAAAGGTAAGTCTGAGTTCTGTAACCGTCCACCAAGTCGTAGAATGCCTTCTTTGTCTAAGAATGGGGCTAAGGTTAACAGCTTACTTTTAGAAGGTAATGGTGTTTTGTTCTGCAGTGCAATAACTTCTTTAGGAAATTCGTAGCTTTGATCAAGTTTGACGAGGGAAACTAAAGCTTTGTTCATTTCAGTCGACGTCAAATGACCGGTTTTTCTTTCATTAATCGAACATTTGCAATTTTCAATAAATCTAAGGCAGAGGCCTGTCACTCTGGTTAACTTAGTTAAAGAGGAAAATTTTTCAATCAATTCCCATTTTGGTATGACTTGGACCAAATGAGTTGACTTTGTCTCGTGTTCAGAATTGTCCACTTTAAGGGTTTGTGGCCAAAATTCAGGTTGCAGCGATAACCAATCAGGACCCTTAAACCAGAATTCATTGTGCAGTAGATCTTGAGATTTTAGTAATCCTCGGCTTGGTATGTCTGCGGGATTAGAAGAAGATGGTACATACCTCCACTGAGCATTTGGTGCCTTCTCGTGGATATCTCCAACTCGGTTGGCTACGAACGTCTTCCATCGGCTTGGCTGTCCTCTCAGCCAGGCTAAGACGATAGATGAATCTGTCCAGGCATAGATGTTTGTAGGCTTGATCTTGATGTCAGAAAGAATAGAAGATATTAGTTTTGCCGCAAGTGAAGCTCCGCACAGTTCTAAGCGAGGTAGTGTCACAGGTTTGAGTGGTGCAACACGAGTCTTAGATGAAAGCAGCTGGGTGAAACAACCTTCATTGGTTTCTATTCTAACATATGCAGCAGCCGCATAAGCTTTGGTAGATGCGTCTCTGAAGACATGTAGCTCTACTTTAGGATCTTGGTCGGGATCGTAGCATATCCATCGAGGAATTCTTATCTTCTCAATTTCTGGAAGGTATTTCGCAAAATTTGTCCAACGCGTGCAAATGCCTTCGGGAATTTCGTCATCCCAATCCACACTTGCTAACCATAGTTCTTGAATCATTATCTTTCCAGTAATGATTAGTGGGGAAATCCATCCTAGAGGATCGTACAGCTTGCTGACATCTGATAAAATGGATCGTTTCGTGGGACAATCAGTTACTGGATCGAACTTAACTTGATAACTAAAGGAGTCACTTTGAGGGTGCCAAATAGACCTAACGCTTTTACCATCGGATCTAAGTCTATATTTCGAACGTCTTGAATTTCTTTGAATTCTTGAGGAATATTTTCAAACACATCTTTACTATTGCTGACCCATTTTCGAAGAGAAAATCCACCTTCTGATAACAACTTTACAATTTGATCTTGCTTTTGAATTGCTTCCATGATGTCTTTACCTCCCGAGAGAAGATTATCCACATAGAATTGATTAGATAACATTTCAGCTCCTAAGGGATAGGTAGATCGTCCATCTTCGGCAAGTTGCTTTAATGTACGTATTGCAAGAAAGGCAGATGATTCCATTCCGAATGTTACTGTGAGTAGCTTGTAGTCTTCGATAGGATCGAACTTAGAACTTCTCCAAATTATTCTTTGATAATCTGTTTGTTCCTCATCTATGAGTACTTGTCTGTACATTTTCTCGACGTCGGCGGAATAAGCGATTTTTAGTAGACGCCAGCGATGTAATAAAGCAGAAAGATTTTCCTGAATATTTGGTCCCTTTAGTAACTTATCATTTAGTGAGGTACCTGAAGTGGTCTTCTGAATTGCATTAAATACCACTCGAAGCCTAGTAGTGGTGCTGTCCTCTTTTATCACGGCGTGATGAGGAATATAATATCCCTTGAAGTCCATATCTTCAACCTTGACATCATCACTTTGATCCACTCGGGACATATGGTTCAGTTCCAAATATTCCTTAATGCATCTTGAATATTGCGAATGAAGAGCAGGATCTCTTTCTAGCTTTCTTTCCAAATGAAGGAACTGAGATATCGCAGTTTTCTTTGATTCGCCTAACTTTGGAGAATTGTCCTTGAACGGCAACTTAACTTTGTAACGTCCGTTTTCCCTCTTACAATTGTTACGAAATATCTCTTCACATATCTCATCATCAGATGTATACGTTTTGGTTGATTGGACTTCTTCGAGTTCCCAAAAATTTTGCATATCACTGTGCAGATCTGTCAAACTATGCAGACAAACTAAATTCGTAGTCTGTAATGCTGTAGATGCTTCATGAGCCTCGCATCCCACAGGTCCTGACATAATCCAGCCAAACCTAGTGTTCTGGGCCATAGGACAGTTCTTCGTACCTCTTAAACATCCATCTAACAAAATTGAAGGATATAGGTCTGCACCAAGAATAAGATCAATTTTCTTATTCCCAGAATAGTTTGGATCAGCTAATGTTAAACCTCTTATGTGCTCCCAACTTGGTTTCTGGATGGTAAGCTTTGGAGCATATCTTGTGAGATTCTTCATCACTAATGCGGACACTTCATTAGCAACGATTTCTGAGTGAATATTTTTAAGGGTAATGCTAGTGGCTTTGTAGCATGGTTTTACGTTTTGATCTCCTATTCCTACTATCTGAGTATGTATAGGTTGTTTCTTTAATCTTAAGCTTTGAGCTAAGAACTCGGAAATAAATGTTATTTGCGATCCTTGATCTAAGAGTGCTCTCGCAACTATTTCATTTCCAAATGTGTCTGATATCTTAACGATTGCTGTACTTAACAGAACTGTGTTGACTATGGGTTGCTTGCTTTGAGCAACATGTGAAGTAAATTCAACACTTTCTTGGGGAACGTTGGAAGAATTGCCTTCAGGAGAAGATTCAGTAGAATTATAACTTTTAGCTATTGCTTCGTGCAGCAAGGAATGATGTCTTCTTTTACAGATACGACAAGAATTTTTGCTCGAACATTGTCTTACTGGATGTGAAGCTGACATACAGTTAAAGCAAAGGCTTTTACCTTTAACTACTTGCAGGCGTTCAGCATCTGTCTTGCTGAGAAACACCTGGCACCTGGAAATGCAGTGATCACCATTACAGAGAGTGCAAACAGCTTTCGAAACGTGGCAGCTTGACTTAACATATGCCGACTTTGATGCAATCCCTGGTTTGCCAGTAACTCGTGTATTCTCACTTATAGCTTCCAATGTTCGAAATCTACCTTCTAAGAATGATAGCAAATCTTGAAGTGTGGGAATGTCTGTTTTGGAAGGAAGACCTTGTTCCCACAACTGTAGCGTATCTGCTGATAATTTTTGAGCTATTATAAACACTAATATTGGATCCCATGAATTTATGTTGATACCTAAATTTCTAATAGCAGCCAAACATTCTTGAGTTGTATCTAATAACGACTTCACCGATTGAGAATTATCATTAGTTTTCTGTTGAAAAAGAAATCTTTTAAAAGTAACATTAATTAACATTCTTTTGTTTTCATAACGATCATTTAATATCTCCCAAGCGCTCTCATAATTCGAAGACGTAACTGCAAAATGCTTAATCAGCTTTTCAGCCTCTCCTGATACTTGTGACTTTAAATAGAAAAGCTTTTGTACTTCTGAAAGCGATTTATTATCATGGACCATGCCAATAAATAGATCGCGAAATGATGACCAATCTTCATATAATCCGGTAAATATTGGAATTTGTACTGGCGGTAACCTTAATTCATTAGAATAATCCTTTGGAAGAACAGCGGTTTGTTTACTAAGATCAGTGTTCGGATTAATTGGCGGGAAACTTTGTTCCATTTCACTTTCGATTTCCGAATAGTTATTCGTGAAGAATTCTTCTACCTGGTCACTGAAATCTTCTTTTAAATAAGAATTGTCTTTCGATATTCCGTTTGTTAAAATCTGTTTGTGATTACTTCGAAATTCTTCATAGAAATTCTGAAAGTTCTTTAAACGAATTCGAAAATAATTCAAAGTTTTGCGTTCTTTGGAATCTTTCTTATAGTTTCTTACTAACTTAATCATGCTTTCATGAATATCACTTTGAAGACTTATCATAGATTCCATATTTGCCATATCTTAAGATTACTTTGAATCTAGTAAATAATCAACGAGAATGTTCTAAAATCAACTGACCTGTGCTGCGACTCGGACGGACCAGCTTGTAGCGGCGGCTTATATTAATGTGTTGGTGTTGGTTTTTCTTAAAGAGACAACTCAGTTGATTAGGTTATAAGTTAAAGATATTTACTAGAACACTATATTTACAGATTTTAACAGCTTAAAATGCTCAGCTTTGTGAGCGTGAAAAAAGCGAGCTTATGGTTCGCCTGCTTAACGGAATCTAAACCAAAACAATCCGCTTGGCGGGTTGCTGGAAAAATCACGTCATTTGGCGCCGTATCTCAAAGATGGCTATTTCGCCACAGCGCCAAATGACAAAGTGATGTGATTGGCCCGAACATCTTGCGATCGGAGGGTTGCCAGCTTCGCTACAAAAATACTAGAAAGTCGTCCAGAATATCCAACAAATTATACTGGCGTGTATACGGGACTGGTGCACGATACATCTGATCGGGGTCCAAAGTCCCGACGTCTATTGAAGGCGTTGGGTGTTTCCTCGTCATCTGGCCATGGTTCTAAAATAACGAGGTGTATGTATGAATGTGTGTATGAATGTGTTCCCGGGTCTTTCCTTCAAGATAGACCCCGAACCGTCGCCAATAGCCCACTGTACAGCTCTAGTGCGACGTTAATTAACAAAACCAAACCAACCACATTCTACCACGTACTGGTGTACGTAAAATCCGATCAGTATCCAACGTCCTGACGCCTAATGGGGTTGCGTCGGGTGCCAGCTCAGGTGTTTCCTCGTCATTTGACCATGATTCAAGAATACATAGTTTCCGGGTCTTTCCTTTGAGATAGGCCCCGAACCGTTGCCAATAGACAAAAGTCCAGCTCTAGTGCGACGTTTTTAAAAACATACCAAAAATCAGATGTATGTGATAAGATATTGACTTGCAACACGTCTTGATTGTAATGTTACGTGGAGTCACAGTCAACTCGTTGGTTTGGTTTTATTAATTGATGCCGCACTAGAGCTGCACAGTGGGCTATTGGCGACTGTTTGTGGCCTATCTTAAAGGAAAGACCTGGGAACGATACCTCGTATTTTTTAACCATAGTCAGATGACGAGGAAACACCTGAACTGGCACCCAACGCCTTCAATAGACGGCGGGATTTTTTTTTGGTTTTTGGTTTTTGTTAATTAACGTCGCACTAGAGCTGCACAGTGGGCTATTGGCGACGGTTCGGGGTCAATATCGAAGGAAAGACCCGGGAACACATACACATTCACACACACATTCATACATGCACCTCGTTATTTTAGAACCATGGTCAGATGACGAGGAAACACCTGAACTGGCACCCAAAGCCTTCAATAGATGTCGGGACTTTGGACCCCGATCAGATTTATCGTGCACCAGTCCCGTATACACGCCAGTATAATTTGTTGGATATTCTGGACGACTTTCTAGTATTTTTGTAGCGAAGCTGACAATCCTCCGATCGCAAGATCACTACTTTTTTTTTATGTCAAGTCCATTTCACGGATTCGAACCACCAATCCTCTGATTAGTAGCTGAACGCCCTACCAACTGAGCAACTGGGGCTCTCGGGACTTTGGACCCCGATCAGATGTATCGTGCACCAGACCCGTATACATGCCGATATTTTTTGTGGATGTTCTGGATGACTTTTTAGTATTTTGTAGTGGAGCTGGCAACCCTCCCATCACAAGCTCACTACCTTTTTAACTTTTCTTTGTCAAGTCCGTCGCGCAGGATCGAACTAGGAATCATCTGATTCCCAACTGACGCCTTTATCCCTTAGGCCACAGAGGCCCCCACAGTCAACTCGTAATTCAGCAACCTAAAGATTTTGGGCACCCACCACTTCACTGAATAATATATTGTTCTCGGGTCTTTCTTTTGGGATAGATCCCGAACCGTCGCAAACAGCCTAATATTGAGCCCTAGTGCGACGTTAATTAACCAATCTTAACCAAATCGACCGAATAATCGAACTAGCTGCGAAGTAATAAAAAAAATAGCGTAAGTTCACTTTCAGGTGAATGAATTAAATGGTTGAAAAAACGTCGCACTAGAACTGTACACCGGGCTATTGGCGACGGTGTTTACTTTCTTATTTTAGTGGCAAATACCACCTGTCAGCCAAGTCGCCCACTAGTGCAGTGATTCTACTTTCCAGACTTTGTTTAAAGTCTATATTTATATTGCTTTATGCATCTAGAGCACGCAAACCATTTGAGTAAAATGGTTTGCGTGGAGCGCCGTGTGAACGTGGCAAGTGTATCCATACCAAAAACGATAACTTGTTATTTTAGTAGTGTGTGAAGGGGATGCGAAAAAGCTATTTCTTAACGCATTCAGAATCGATTTCATGAATGCGAGCGAACGCCGTTTTACATAAGTGTTCGATCTGAGTGTCAATACCGATAGAAGCGATAGGATTTAGATCCATACAGGTTTAGGTAAACGAGGTCATTTCCATACTATTTCCATTGAGTTCTGCACGGGTTACACATGTGGTTCAAGATGCTGTATGAATACAACGCAGTCATCCAGTAATTTCACCGATATGCGCGCACCTAGCGGCCGAAACGATAAACGAATTCGAATGAAATATCGAAATTTCAAAGTAGGTATGTGCACGAAACACTGATCTCTAACTGTAACTTCTGGATAGGGCAAGACATTTTGTTGACTTGAAGCCGATATGGAGGCCGCCATGATGGGGCACACTTTTCTTGATACCGCAATATTTCGTATATTTTTTATGTTAAAATACGCCGACATATATTATTTTTGGGTAAGTTTTTTTTTGTTTTATTTTTAAACCCATTTTAAATGTGATCTGCTATTAAAATAGGAAGTCGTTTGCAAGTCAAAGTAGAAGTAGTTAAAAAGCAATAGCAAAAACTATCTGTTTGGCAATATAAAAATTAATTCTATAAGAAGAAAATATAATATTTATATATATTTAATACTTCTACAATGCTTTGGTAATAAAAAACACCACTAAATCATTTTTAAAAAAATGTTGGGGCACAGTATGGCATCTTTCAATTGGTTTCAACGCGCCCGTAGAGGAAACAAAGTTTGAGCCTTCCAGCAGTTACAGTTAGAGTTCAGTGGCACGAAGCCGCGGAGAGCACGGAGTAAAGAAGAAGGTGGAGGTGCGAACAAGTCTAAAACCGGTTTGCAATGCGAAGTAAGCAATCGCTTAAAAAGTAGGAACTGTCGAAGTATTTGGCGCTATTCCAAAGCACGACTTTGTACCAGTACTTGGCGATAATTTATTTTATAATTTAATTTACCTATGAAGTGGAAATGATAGCATCCTTTATCGATTTGGAACTTGTACTGCATTCCACAACTTCACAAACAGTCATTTTTTAAGTTTTAGCATGCGTTTTCTTAATTTGAACATAATGCATCCCTCGTAGAAAAACTACTGTAAACTAAGTTTGTTTGTCTCTAGTTTGGGGTTGCTAACTTACGTCTCATGAAATCTCGCCAAATCATCTCCAGCATTCTCTTTACTCCATGGCGGAGAGCAACAAAAATCGACATCTTACGGTTATAGCCTGCGAGCATGAATGGACTGTATTAGAGCGAATATGACGTCATCATCGTGATGCAAACATCTCAGACCTGATGGCACCAGACACGTGACTTCCTTTCAAGATTTATGAACGAAAAAAGTTCGCGATTTACTTACGATTTGGAAATAATAGTAAACGTGTTACTTCATGAAGTACATGATATTTTTATGAATGAAGTAGAAAAAAAATATGAATGGGTGACGTAGTAAACTACATGTCTGAAGCCATACATGTTGGCCTCACTTTGATGTTAGCGAGATGATGTTATGATTTCTCTACTATGAGGGTTTGGTTTGGTTAATGAACGTCGCACTAGAGCTGCACAGCGGGATATTGGCGACGGGTCTATCTCGAAAAGGAAAGACCCGGGAACACATACACATTCATACACGCATCTCGTTATTTTAGAACCATGGTCAGATGACGAGGAAACACCTGAACTGGCACCCAACGCCTTCAATAGACGTCGGGACTTTGGACCCCGATCAGATGTATCGTGCACCAGTCCCGTATACACGCCGTTATTTTTTGTGGATGATCTGGACGACATTCTAGTATTTTGGTAGCGAAGTTGGCAACACTTCGATCGCAATATCACTACTTATAACTTTTCTTTGTCAAGTCCATCGCCTGGCATCGAACCACGAACCTTCGTATTCCCAGCTGACGCCTTTAACCGCTCGGCCATGGAGGCCTCCTACTATGAGGGATCCATGCTCGAAGGTGGAGAGCAACAAAAACCGACATCTTACGGTTATAGCAATGATCTATAAATGTAACTTCTGGATTGATCAAGGCAGTTTGTTGACTTGAAGCCAATTGAATGTTAAAAAACTGTACCCCACTTCCAATTTTACATCTATATTTCGTATATTGTTCGTGCTGCAATATGCTAAATTGTAGCGCTTTTGGCTATTTTTTTAAAGCATTTTGCCATTGATACCCATTTTGAATGCCTATTCTTTGAAATCCATTTTAACCAATAATAAGTGGATAAGCAGAAAAACGAAGAACTATGTTATTGGCGATATACAAAATAATTCTACATATAGAACATAAACTATGTAAACATATTTAACATATAACGGTTTGAGAAAGAAAAAACCAACAAAATTATTCTTTAAAATTAGTTGGGGAAGAGTATGTTGTACCCCCTTCGTACGTGCCTTCAATTAAAACCATGCACATATAAAAACATAAAGAAATTTCCCAACTTAACGATTTTAAATTCCCAACTCAACAGTGCAGAAAATTCCCAGTTCCAACTTATTGACATTTTTCATCTTTTTTTATATATATTTTAAGTAATATTAAACAGTTCTCTCACAAGCATTGATTTATTGCACCCATATTCCAATGCAGTGTCTGTTCTGAGGTCTAACCACTGATCTCTAACTGTAACTTCTGGATAGGGCAAGACATTTTGTTGACTTGAAGCCGATATGGAGGCCGCCATGATGGGGCACACTTTTCTTGATACCGCAATATTTCGTATATTTTTCGTGTTAAAATACGCCGACATATATTATTTTTGGGTATGTTTTTTTTATTTTATTTTTAAACCCATTTTAAATGTAATCTGCTATTAAAATAGGAAGTCATTTGCAAGTCAAAATAGAAATAGTTAAAAAGCAAGAGCAAAAACTATCTGTTTGGAAATATAAAAATTAATTCTACAAGAAGAAAATATAATATTTATATATATTTAATACTTCTACAATGCCGTGGTAATAAAAAACACCACTAAATCATTTTTTAAAAAATGTTGGGGCACCGTATGGCAGCTTTCAATTGGTTTCAACGCGCCCGTAGAGGAAACAAAGTTTGAGCCTTCCAGCAGTTACAGTTAGAGTTCAGTGGGTCTAACTTAAATGTAATCTTACGAGTTGGACAATTTCTAATCTTCCCTAGCTTTCATTTGTCAATAATATTAATTTTCTTCAGGCATAAATTTTCCCAATTCGGGGTTTTTAGAAGTTGAAATTCCCAACTTTCAGTATTTCCATATTATTGGGAGCCCCAGTTGCTCAGTTGGTAAGGCGTTTAGCTACTAATCAGAGGATTGGTGGTTCGAATCCGGGCAATGGACTTGACATAGAAAAGTACAAAAGTAGTGATCTTGCGAGCGGAGGGTTGCCAGCTTCGCTACAAAAATACTAGAAAGTCGTCCATAATATCCAACAAATTATACTGGCGTGTATACGGGACTGGTGCACGATAAATCTGATCGGGATCCAAAGTCCCGACGTCTATTGAAGGCGTTGGGTGCCAGTTCAGGTGTTTCCTCGTCATCTGACCATGGTTCCAAAATAACGAGGTACATGTATGAATGTGTATGTGTTCCCGGGTCTTTCCTTCGAGATTGACCCCGAACCGTCGCCAATAGCCCACTGTGCAGCTCTAGTGCGACGTTAATTAACAAAACCAAAACCAAAAAATCCATATTATTGGGCCCCGGTGCGATGACCCCGCCCGAACCGTTGCCAATAGCCCAATGTGGAGCTCTAGTGCGACGGTATTTAACCAACCTTCACGATATATAACCTTAACTGTATATCACTGTGTAGTGCGACATTTATTTAAAACCTAACCAAATAATTTTTTTAAAATCACTTCAAATAACAACCAACGCCAAGTTCCAAATTCACGACCCACTTCAATCCAGTTTTCCGTATTCTTTTCCCGTTAGAAATCCTTTTTCCGAATATCAATGCGTCTTTGAATGAGGGGGGGGGGGGGGGGGGGGTTATTTTCTTATTTTCACTTGGCGCACTTTTCCCGGATTCCGGATCTCTCCAGATTTCCTCCGGGAACCCCCTGGCATGAGTTATTCGCAGCTGTAACTGAACTCGCCAATAACTGGCGGGAAAAGTTTTTTGAGGTTCTTTCGGACGATGGATATCTGCTGGAGGAATTTATGGGTGACAGTTTGTTGCTGTGGTGGTGTTTCTTGGCGAAGTTTCTTGTGGTTTTTTGGCGAGAGATGGTAGAGCTGAGATATTTTTGGGTGTTTCGCAGTAGTATTGATGATTTGTTTTTGAGCTTTTGGTTTGGTTTGGCTTGGTTAATTAACGTCGCACTAGAGCTGCACAGTGGGCTATTGGCGACGGTTCGGGGTCAATCTCGAAGGAAAGACCCGGGAACACATACACATTCACACACACATTCATACATGCACCTCGTTATTTTAGAACCATGGTCAGATGACGAGGAAACACCTGAACTGGCACCCAACGCCTTCAATAGACGTCGGGACTTTGGACCCCGATCAGATGTATCGTGCACCAGTCCCGTATACACGCCAGTATAATTTGTTGGATATTATCGGTGTATCGGTGTATATTATCGGTGTCGTGTCGTTAGATGTAAAAGCGGCCTAAGGCCGCTTTTACATCTAACGACACGACACCGATAAATCGTGAACGATCGCGAAGGGACGACACAACGTTTTATCGTATCGTTTGATGGTCAGTTTTTCATTGCACCGATATCGTTCGCCGAAAACGACAATTTTTACATTCAGTTCGTGTTCGTCTGCTGTCGCAACAAATTACATTATAACAAACTGCTATTGTTGTATTTGCTGTATTTATCAATGCAAGACACGTTGAAGGAGATTTTTATGTTTTATTTGAACGTCTACAAAAGCTAGAGCTAACCACTAGAGCTGTACAGTGAGCTATTGGCGACGGTTTGTCTAAATATTGCCTCCCATGCCTTTTCTCGAATAATCTTGTTCTTGTAAAATTCATCTCGCTTATCCCAAATACAGGTCTTTACTTCCACTAATTCACACAAGTTCACAATATCGAACTTAAAAGCCATATTGATAATTAAAATAAAAAAAACACAGTAGACTATAGCAGACGGCAACAAGTTTTTCGGAAACAAACTCAAAATGTCGTCACGATGATGTAGGGAAGGCGCGTGCCCACGATAAAACGTTCCGATAAATTGTATCGTTTGATCGGCAATGACAATATCGTTATCGTATCGGCTAGTGAAAAAGCGCCCGGCTTCGTATGTATATTTTACGTACCCCGATATCGTGCCACTGAAATCGTATACGATTTATCGGTGTCGTGTCGTTAAATGTAAAAGCGGCCTAACTCTATTGCAATGTTTTTTCAACCAATCATTGGTTGGTTAGATGGCGCCAATTAAGGAACCAACTGATGGCCATATACGATTTCGTTTTATTAAATTAATTAAACAACATAGCACAACCAAAAATACCATTTCTATGCCCAACTCATATTCTGAAATATTATTTTTATTTATGTTACTACCATAATAGTTTTTATATTTTATGTAATATAAAATTAAAGTTTTAATAATTACTTATCTGAAGGATCGTATCTCTGTACTTTCAGGATTCACTACGTGAATCGTTGTTGTTTCTTTGTATTATTAAATTTAGTCGTAGAAGACGACGTAATGTCTACACAAAACTATTGGCTTGGAGTTCAACAACGACGAAAATAATCTAAAATATTCCCACGTAATTGGCGACCATGGTCAGATGACTAGGACAATACCTGATCTGCGCAATCTGTCATTACGAGAGAATACATTGCACCATTTATAAACCAATTTAACGTCCTAAGGTTAAAATCAAACGTTCTGAAAATTGAACTTCCTTTGTTAATTTACTATTTTTTTTACTAAATTTATATTTTAATATTTTTATTTATTACGATATTTTTTAAATGATAATTTCTATCATAATATTTCGTAATTTGATAAAATAAATATAAACTATGACTGATAATTAAATATCAGTTGTATTCACAGTGCTATTAAAATTTAGTATGTAAAATAAATATAAACTAGGACAGATAATTAAATATGAGTAGTATTCACAGTGCTATTAAAATTTAGTATGCAAAATAAATATAAACTAGGGTTGATAAATATAAGTTGTATTCACAGTGCTATTAAAATTTAGTATGTAAAATAAATATAAATTATGACTGATAATTAAATATGAGTAGTATTCACAGTGCTATTAAAATTTAGTATGTAAAATAAATATAAATTGTGACTGATAATTAAATATGAGTAGTATTCACAGTGCTATTAAAATTTAGTTTGTAAAATAAATATTGACAAGGACGGATTATTAAATATGAGTTATATTAACAGTGATATTTACATTTAGTATGCAAAGTAAATATAAACTAGAACTGATAATTAAATATGAGTTGTATTCACAGTGCTATTAAAATTTAGTATGTAAAATAAATATGAACTAGGACTGATAATTAAATACGAGTTGTATTCACAGTGCTATTAAAATTTAGTATGTAAAATAAATATAAACTTTGACTGATAATTAAATATGAGTTGTATTCACAGTGCTATTAAAATTTAGTTTGTAAAATAAATATGAACTAGGACTGATAATTAAATATGAGTTGTTTTCACAGTGCTATTAAAATTTAGTTTGTAAAATAAATATTGACTGGGACTGATAATTAAATGTGATTTGTACTTTCAGTGCTATTAAAATTTACTTCTTTGAATAACTGCCGTTGCTTTTACTGCGATTTGGGGTTTTCATTTACTGTTAACACAAAGGATCATATATATTATTTCTGTAGTAAAAATCCTTTTTACGCTTCTTACACGCAACGAATCTTTACACATGAGGTAACAAAAGAAGGAGAATTTCTTCATGGACCAGTGACGAATCGTTCTTTCATCTCGTAAAAATTAACGTATTTTTTTAGACGATTGTTTTAGGAACGAATCTGATAACCCTCCCATCACGAGCTCGCTAATAATTATGTCAACGTAGCTATTCGAACTTGCAATCCTCCGATTACGAACCGGACCGAAGGGGCTGTTATTATCACTGTATAATCCGCTTCTAGATAAAAATGTTCTCATACAAAATGGATTTCAAAGGAATATTAAACCTGAAGTATTCTGATGTAAATCCATGTTAGTGTCTTATATAAATCCAATTATATTCTATTTCTCCGCGGTAAATTCCATAATTAATGTACATATGCTCACGTACGGTAGGAAATTATGCTCATATACGTATAAAATGCTCGACCAAAGCAAAGAATGTACGAAGTCTTACATGGGGGTCAGAAAGATCCTCTTTCTATTGGAGATGTTTTTGTTGGTGACCAATCTCTAATTCGGATGAAATGATGTTTCAAGGGAAATCCTTTTAGCTTTTCTCCTATGCGGTCATATAATTTTTTATTAAAATGGAATTTTTTTTGAAAAATAATATTGTTTTATTTTAATTTCGAAAGTTTTTATGAAAATTGATTGAGTAAATAAAAAAAAATTACTTTGAAGTATTCTCCGTTTTTACGGTAAAATCGATTTGTTTATAGTTTTGCTTGTTTCGTGTTTGCAAAAAAAGTTTAATTACCAGGGCAATGCCAAAGAGATTTTAACTCAACAATCAATTTAATTAACGTTTTTTGTTTAAAAAAAATAGCCTCAGTTAAACAGAATATGTTTCAGAAACAGAATTCAATTCCTTTTTTTTAAATAAATTCCCTAGTGAAATTGTAATAAAAAAAAAGTTATTTAAAAACTCAATTATCATAGAATTCATCAATTGAGTAAAATTAATGATTTTTTTAATCCTGAAAAACTATTCACTTTCGGAAATTAAACTGTAATTTAATAAAAGGATTTTTTTTTGTATGTTTTGATAAAAAAAAATTGAAAAAAAAATTATACACGCACGATAAATTAGACAAATCGCCTTCTGAATAAAGAAATTAAAACAGAATTATAAACTGCGTGAAGTTAAACAGAATATGTTTAACTTCACGCAGTTTATAATTCTGTTTTAATTTCTTTATTCAGAAGGCGATTTGTCTAATTTATCGTGCGTGTATAATTTTTTTTTTCAATTTTTTTTTATCAAAACATACAAAAAAAAAATCCTTTTATTAAATTACAGTTTAATTTCCGAAAGTGAATAGTTTTTCAGGATTAAAAAAAATCATTAATTTTACTCAATTGATGAATTCTATGATAATTGAGTTTTTAAATAACTTTTTTTTTATTACAATTTCACTAGGGAATTTATTTAAAAAAAAGGAATTGAATTGCAAAAAAATGTCGCTCCAGGTCCTGATGTGAAAAAGTTTTACATTACAGACCGATTCATTGGTTTTTAAAATTTAATTATAACCAGACTTCTTTGGACGTTTAATAAATTATAGGATTTTATCCTGAAGCTGTGAATATACATTAAAAAAACGATATGATTCAATTGTCAAATGAATATCGATTTTTCTTAAGTTATGATATATAATCCTTCTATATTAATCTTAATTTTACCGTCAAGAAAAAGATTGGTTTTGGTTGGTTTTGTTAATTAACGTCGCACTAGAGCTGCACAGTGGGCTATTGGCGACGGTTCGGGGTCAATCTCGAAGGAAAGACCCGGGGACACATACACATTCACACACACATTCATACATGCACCTCGTTATTTTAGAACATTTTAAAACCATGGTCAGATGACGAGGAAACACCTGAACTGGCACCCAAAGCCTTCAATACACGTCGGGACTTTGGACCCCGATCAGATTTATCGTGCACCAGTCCCGTATACACGCCAGTATAATTTGTTGGATATTCTGGACGACTTTCTAGTATTTTTGTAGCGAAGCTGGCAACCCTCCGATCGCAAGATCACTACTTTTTTACTTTTCTATGTCAAGTCCATTTCACGGATTCGAACCACCAATCCTCTGATTAGTAGCAGAACGCCTTACCAACTGAGGTCAAGAAGAACAGTAGTATTACAGTGTAAAAAAAGATACTTAATAGTGAGTACATGAACATACTCGTTTTTCTTTGAGTACAATTGCATCGTAAACGAGCGATGACGTACTCAAATTTAAGCTACCGTACTTTCTAAAATATGAGCAGAGTGATTTAGTATTGCTCCTCTTAGCTTCTGTTTAAAACATTTTAACAAAGCGACCTGACAAACATAAAATAGTTACTCAGAAGATGATTTTCCACATTACTTGATGTCGATTACTTAAATGGAAACTGAGTTATTACAACTCAATTATCTTACTTCCCATTCTTTTGGCACACCTTTTTAACATTTATTCTGTTTATAACTTCTTCACGTCACTCTGGTAGTGCAACGGATAAGGCACTGGAAAGCGGTGCCTTAGGATATTTTTACGGTTTCCGGTAAATCTTCATTGTAATTGTTGATATTTATTGAAAGTGGTTTATCAAGGCAGTCTATGTAGGCAAGCATCTGCTCTTTTAATATATTTTTACTCATTGTACTCATTTTTGAGTACATGTCATTTTCAAAATTAAAACTTTTATTTTCGAAGCCATGATAAACATCGAAAATACTCACAAATAAGTAAATTTTACTTATTTTTGAGCACCCATTTTAACAGTGTAATTAAATTCACTACAAGAATTGGGGTTAATATATACTATATAATAAATTAATATAATAATAATATATTAATATAATAATAATATAATATAATAATAATATAATATAATAATAATATAATATAATAATAATAATAATAATAATAATAATAATAATAATATAATAATATAATAATAATAATAATAATAATAATAATAATATAATAATATAATAATATTATAATATTATAATATAATAATATTATAATATTATAATATTATAATATTAATAATATAATAATATTATAATATTAATAATATAATAATATTATAATATTAATAATATAATAATATTATAATATTATAATATTATAATATTATAATATTATAATATTATAATAATATAATAATATAATAATATTATAATATAATAATATTATAATATTATAATATTATAATATTATAATATTATAATATAATAATATTATAATATTATAATATTATAATATTATAATATTATAATATAATAATATTATAATATTATAATATTATAATAATATAATAATATTATAATATAATAATATTATAATATTATAATAATATAATAATATAATAATATTATAATATAATAATATTATAATATAATAATATTATAATATAATAATATTATAATATAATAATATAATAATATAATAATATAATAATATAATAATATTATAATATTATAATATTATAATATTATAATATTAATAATATAATAATATTATATTATTATAATATTATAATATTATAATAATATAATAATATTATAATATTATAATATTATAATATTATAATATTATAATATAATAATATTATAATATTATAATAATATAATAATATTATAATATTATAATATTATAATATTATAATATAATAATATTATAATATTATAATATTATAATAATATAATAATATAATAATATTATAATATTATAATAATATAATAATATAATAATATTATAATATAATAATATTATAATATAATAATATTATAATATAATAATATTATAATATAATAATATAATAATATAATAATATAATAATATAATAATATTATAATATTATAATATTATAATATTATAATATTAATAATATAATAATATTATATTATTATAATATTATAATATTATAATAATATAATAATATTATAATATTATAATATTATAATATTATAATATTATAATATAATAATATTATAATATTATAATAATATAATAATATTATAATATTATAATATTATAATATTATAATATAATAATATTATAATATTATAATATTATAATAATATAATAATATAATAATATTATAATATAATAATATAATAATATAATAATATTATAATATTATAATATTATAATATAATAATATTATAATATTATAATATTATAATATTATAATATTATAATATAATAATATAATAATATTATAATATTATAATATTATAATATTATAATTTTATAATATTATAATATTATAATATTATAATATGATAATAATATTATAATATTATAATATTATAATATTATAATATTATAATAATATTATAATATTATAATATTATAATATTATAATATTATAATAATATAATAATATAATAATATAATAATATTATAATATTATAATATTATAATGTTATAATATATAATATATAATATATAATATAATATAATATAATATATAATATATATAACAAAAAGTTGCTCTTCTGTTTTTCAGCTTAGGTGTTGACTTCCAACTGACCATTGTTCAAAATCACGAGACAGTGTTCCCGGGACTTTCTGGCGAGAGAGATCCCAAACGTCGCCAAAACTTTTGTGTAGCTCTAGTTCGAGGTTTTTTCAACCAACCTGTCATTTCATTTGTGATGTATGTTTATTGCGGTTCAGAAAAATTGATTTTAAATTACCGAATTTTGTACGTTTCAATTCCGTTATCGGACATATGTCATACCATTGATAAACGATTTCCATTTGAATGTAGAGGCTTTTTATCGTTCCGCATGCGAACAGTCGTCTTAAAGTCGGAAATGAAAACATCAATATAAAGCCTATGAAAAGCTTTCGACATAGATTCCGAATCTCTTAACTTATTGGAAATATCCCAACTTAAAATAGTTGGGTTCTTTTGTAATATAGAAGGATTATATATCATAATTGCTATTTGATATTGTTAATATGAAAAATGATTTTTAAAATACTGGTAGATATATTATATGCAAACTTTTACTTTATTGTTAAAGGGTTCGAAATTAGAGGTCGTTAGTCGTATAATGCACCTAAAAATTTCAGTTTAAAGACCGTAATGTTTTTGGACGAATATCGTCTTAAAGTCCGAATTGAAAGCATCAATATAAAGCATACGAAAAGCTTTCGACATAGAATCCGAATCTGTTAACTTATTGGAAATATCCAAATGTAAAACAGCTGAATTCTTTTGTAATACTTTTATTTGATATTATTAATATGGAAATTAAATTTTAAATTACTGGTAGATATATTATATCAAATTATATAAAAAAATTATTGTATTGTAACAAGGTTCGAAATTAGCGGTCCTAGTCGTATTTTGAACCTAAATTTGTTTTTTTTTACTTAAATGGTTTTGGACTATTATCTTAAAGTCAAAAATCGTCTAAACAGTCGTTTTAAAGTCTGAAATGAAAACATCAATATAAAGCATATGAAAAGCTTTCGAAATAGAAACTGAATCAGTTAACTTATTGGAAATATCCACACTCAAAATAGTTGGGTTCTTTTGTAATATAGAAGGATTACATATCATAATTGTAAATATAATATCAAAATTGCTATTTGATATTATTAATACTAAAAATAAATTTTAAAATACTGGTAAATATATTATATTGAAACATTTATTGTATTTTTAACAAGGTTCGAAATTAGCGGTCGTTAGTCATATTATGCACCTAAAACTTTCAGTTTAATGTTTTTGGACGCCTATCATCTTAAAGTCGGAAATCGCCTAAACAGTCGTCTTAAAGTCGGAAATGAAATATAAAAAGCTTTCGACATAGAAACTGAATCTGTTAACTTATTGGAAATATCCAAACTAAAAACTGTTGAGTTCTTTTGTAATATAGTAGAACTAAATGTTGAAATTATACATATTAAACTGAATTTAGACTGAATTTATTTGTCTAGGTACCTAGAAGCGAAGCTTCTTTAACCCTTCCTACAAATATATCTGATACATAAATAGTGCATGATTTGAAGAACATAAGGTAAGAGGACAAAACACGTGACAACACACACATAGAACAAAAAGTCAAAACGTCTAAATCCAGTACATTCTCAGAGTGAGGGTGAACACTGAGATAGACTTAAAATGGCACCGTCGGGGACGAGAGAGCCACAGGCAGGGAAAAGTAAATTAAATTTTAAAGCACTGGTAGATATATTATATCAAATATTATAGCAACATTTATTGTATTGTTAACAAGGTTCGAAAGTAACGGTCGTTAGTCATATTTTGCACCTAAAACTTTCAGTTTTTAATGTTTTTGGACGCCTATCGTCTTAAAGTCGGAAATCGCATAAGCAGTCGTCTTAAAATCGGAAACGAAATATGCAAAGCTTTCGAAATAGAAACTGAATCTGTTAACTTAGTAGAAATATCCAAACTCAAAACAGTTGAGTTCTTTTGTAATATAATAGGATTACGTATTATTATAATTCATATTAAATTGCTATTTGATATTATTAATACAAAAATTAAATTTTAAAACACTGGTAGATATATTATATCAAATTATATAGCAACATTATCGTCAATGTTCGAAATTAGGGGTCGTTAGTCATATATTGCACCTAAAAATTTCAGTTTAATATTTTTGGATGCCTATTGTCTTAATCGCCTAAACAGTTGTCTTAAAGTATGAAATGAAAACATCAATATAAAGCATATGAAAAACTTTCGGCAAAGAAACTTATTGAAAATATCTAAACTTAAAAAAGTTGGGTTCTTTTGTAATATAGAAAACTTATAAATGCTATTTGATATAATTGATATGAAAAATTAATTTTGAATTAATGGTAGTTATATTATATACAAACCTTGATAAAAAGGTTCGAAATTAGCGGTCGTCAGTCGTAATTTGCGACTCAAAGTTTTAGTTTAACGACCGTTATTTTTACACCCAGGTAATTAAGAAATTATTGGTAATTAACTCGCTAATTAACAACTTATTGCTAATTAGTGACTAATTACTAATTAGAATAACTGCCAAATAGTGTTTTTTTATATTAGTAAACATTTTGGAATTGAAATTAGTTGAGCCTTCTCCTTAATTTTTTAATTGCTAAGGCATTGTTTTAATACGGTCAACTTGAAGTGGAAACCCTAGTTATTCCTTTTTATTATCCAACAGATATTTTGAAGAATTATATAAATAAAATGAATAAAAAAAGTTTTGTAATAAAATGATATGTGGTAAACATTCAAACGAAAGAAAGAATTGTGCCTTTTAAAGTTCGGTTAAAAGTACACTACTAAAAATAGGTTTTCAGAAATAAGTAAATTGTATTCATTTTTCAATACATTTGGTGCTTTTAAAAAGACATGTACTTAAAAATAAGCACAATGAATAACAAAAAGCAGATGATAGTCTACATAAGCTGCCTTCATAAATCACTTTCAGTAAATATCGACAATTACAACTAACCCTTACAAGGAATCGAGCCCAGGTTCTCAAGAATCGCAGCCCAATGTCTTATCCATTGCACTACCAGGCCAACGTGAAGAAGTTAACCAATCTACCATCTTCTGAACACCTATTTTAACCCTTTGCACTCCAAGAACACTTTACGATTTGTGTTCTTTCTATGGAACAGTTATTCCTCTTTACGTTCTTTTCCACAGATTTTTTTTATACTCATAAAGGGGAAAAAATCATAATCTGTTTTGTATTTGCAAGAGAACAAGTTGAAAAAAAGATTCATGTTCTAAACACAAGATCATGCTGTTCTCGTTTATTTTAAAGAACAGGGAAACAAAAGAACTGGTCGTTATGTTGGCGCCTGAGAGGCGAAATAGGATTGCGAAGGATTAAGTTTGTCAGGTCGCTTTGTTAAGGTGGCTTGAACAGAAGCTTATCCATTGCCCTACCAGGCCTACGTGAAGAAGTTACTAACCGAAGAAACATTAAAAAGATGTGCCACAAGAATGGGCAGTAATATAATTGAGTTGTAATAACATCAAATGGAATCGACATCAAATGGAAAACCATCTTCTGAAGAACTATTTTAAGTTTGTCTGGTCGCTTTGTTAACCCTATGCACTCTGTTGGCGCCGCTCAGGGGACAACATAACGACTCGTTCTTTCGGTTACCTGTTCTTTAAAATAAACGAGAACAGCATGATCTCGTGATTAAAAAACATCGAATTTTTTTTCAACTCGTGCTTTTGCAGATCCAAACCAGATTAGGTTTCTTTTTTCTATAAGCATAACATATTCTAGGGAAAAGAACATAAGGATAAATAACTGTTCCGTAGAAAGAACGCAAAACGCAAAGAGTTCTTGGAGTGCAAAGGGTTAAGATGGCTTGAACAGAAGCTGAAATTAGCGTTATTAAATCACACTGCTTATTTTTGAGAAAGTACAATTACTTAAATTTGAGTCCGTCATCTCTCATTTACGATGTAATTGTACTCAAAGACAAACGAGTTCGTTCATGTACTCATTTTAAGCACCTTTTCTTTACAGTGTAGACTATAAAAAACTATCACTAATAACACTAATTTTTTTAAAAATTGCCAAAAAACATATACCACATATTGTATCGAAACTTCATTCATCTATCAACCCTATTCCCACGGTATCTCGACCCACTTTTATTCCAAATAGTTCCGAAAGTCGTCCAGAACATCCAACAAATTATACTGGCGTGTATACGGAACTGGTGCACGATCAATCTGATCGGGGTCCAAAGTCCCGACATCTATTGAAGGCGTTGGGTGCTAGTTCAGGTGTTTTCTCGTCATCTGACCATGGTTCCAAAATAACGAGGTGCATGTATGAATGTGTGTGTGAATGTGTATGTGTTCCCGGGTCTTTCCTTCTAGATTGACCCCGAACCGTCGCCAATAGCCCAGTGTGCAGCTCTAGCGCGACGTTAATTAACCAAAACCAAACCAATCCTTCGAGATAGGCCCCGAACCGTTGCCAATAGCCCAGTGTGCAGCTCTAGCGCGACGTTAATTAACCAAAACCAAAACCAAACTTTTCAGTGTAGACTGTAAAAAACTATCACTAATAACACTAATTTGGTGAAAAACTGCCAAATACTTATAGCACATATTGTATCGAAACTTCGTTCATCTATCAACTCTATTCCCACGGGATCTCGACCCACTTTTATTCCAAATAGTTCCCACTTTCTTCATGAACGTTCCATATATCACTCAAAAACGTCCCTTTTCCCAAAGACAAATATCCCCCGCTTTGGGCAAACACCATTTATAACCCCAAATACGTTTCGAAAATTTCTAAGCCCAATCTTTGTCGAAGCGATACACCAAATCACCGCTCAGCTACTTTCCCAGGTCAGGAGAAATTCTTTTAAATCGTTATTTGCAGTTGGGATTTCTTTTATATATTTGTCTTGGGGATTTCAGCCATCTGAGTCGCGTTATATATAGCGCCGAGTCAAAATATCAGCTTAGTCCTAAAATCGTTGTATGTATTCCTATATTTTTTCATAAAATAGTAAGTAAATAACGTTTTCTGTCTCTTGTACATATAAAAACTAATTTTTAACTTTAATGTATTGATAATCACGTAATAAAATATATTTGCATCTATAATAATATAAGGGTGCATTTATTTTTGACAATATATATAAGAATTCTATTATAGAGAAGAAATAATTAGTATTGGGAACATACATTTATAAAATATATTTTTCGAATTTATATATAATGCGTGTATGTATGTGTACGTACGTATGCATATTAGTAATTTTCTGTACGATACGGCACAATATTGTGACTGGTTTCTTGATTAAGGGGAGCATTTGTATTTTAAGGTTATTACTTATTGAATATTGTATATATATAATTTATTTTATTAAATATTGGTAGTAATTTCATAACTTTATTGTAGAACACTAGAAAACTTGAAACGCATGAACAACATTCAGCTCGAAAAGTCGTCCAGAACATCCGCAAAAAATTAAACTTGACAAAGAAAAGTAAAAAATAGTGATCTTATGATCGGAGAGTTGCCAGCTTCGCTACAAAATACTAGAAAAGTCGTCCAGAACATCCGCAAAAATTAACGGCGTGTATACGGGACTGGTGCACGATACATCTGATCCGGGTCCAAACTCCCGACGTCTATTGAAGGCGTTGGGTGCCAGTTCAGGTGTTTCCTTATCATCTGACCATGGTTCCAAAATACGAGGCATCGTTCCCGGGTCTTTCCTTCGAGATAGGCCCCGAACCGTCGCCAATAGCCCACTGTGCAGCTCTAGTGCGACGTTATTTAACCAAACCAAACCCGTCTCGTATTGCGACTTATCACAGCCACATACACATTCACACTTTCCCCTCGTTATTTTAGAACCAAGGTTAGATGACGAGGAGACACCTGAGCTGGCACCCCACGCCTTCAATAGGCGTAGGGACTTTTGACGCCGATCAGATTTATCGTGCACCAGTTCCGTATATAAGTATAATTTGTTGGATATTCTGGACGGCTTTCTAGTATTTTTGTAGCTAATCTGGCAACCCTCCGATCATAAGATCACTACTTTTTTACTTTTCTTTGTCGAGCCCACCGCACGGATTCGAACTAGCAATCTTCTGATTACCAGCTGACGCCTTTACCCACTGGGCAACTGAGGGCCCAATATATTTTTGGAAATCATATATATATTATATATGTGCGTGTATGTTTGTAAACGTACATACGCATATTCGTAATTTTTCTGTACGATACATATCACTATATTGTGACTGGTTCCTTGATTAACGCGATATATATGAAAGAGTATATTTCCTTTTAATTGAAAATTATATATGCGCAATTTATTTTATTTAATATTGTTATTAATTTCATAATTTTTTTAATTTGTATTGCTAGAAAACCTGGGAACGCATAAACAACATCAGTCATTCAGCTCTGTTATAGGATAAATTCAACTAACCTAGTTTTCGGACCATTGTTCCAAATTACGAGGCAGTATATCTGGGTCTTTCCTTCGCGATATTCCACGAACCGTCGCCAATAGCCCGTTGAGCAAGTCTAATGCGACGCAAATTAACCAAACCAAACCAAACCGGAGCCACGACCTTCGTAAACCCTAAATACTCGACAATAAACTTTTAAGGGCACATTAGGGCTGTTACACACATGCCGGATTTTTTTCGCTGCGGATAATTTAACGTCGTTACTCAATGAAATCGAATGTTTATACAGAACAATAAAAGCTCCAGAAAGCATGCTGACTGCTGGCAGTGTAGTATCATCATCTAATCAAATTACTTTAGTTACTATGTTACGTATTTAAATAATTTATTGCTTAGTGTAGCTTAGTTTAAATGAACAGAACAAATTCTAAGGCATAAGTTTTATTTTTTTTATTATTTCGTTGCCCTAAAAAAAGTATTTCTTTTATTTCGTTGCCCTAAAAAAAGTCACAAAGAAATATTTTTAAGAATTAAATATTTAGTTGTAAAAATAGAAGTATATATTTATTTTATAAATACCACTAAAAAAATTAAAATTTTAGTAATATATAAAATAATCAAGTGTCACATCTGAAAAAATGGCTTCATAGTATCCTCCTTCACATCCATGATTAATATCAAGATTTCTCTTTTTAGGATACATCTTCCGTTGCTTTCCTGCAACACAAAGTAACGAGGTATTCTTTTATTATATTGTTTGCTTTGAGCTACCGCGAAAAGGATACAACGTGGCGTTTTTCAGAGGGTGCCACGTAAAAAACCCTCAAGAGTACGTAACAAAGAAAAGAATTGGGTTGGGAAAAACTAGCTGGAGGTTCTGGTACTAGGAGAAAAAAAAAAAGAGATGGAACTGCCAAACCTTATGGAAACATTCCGGTTAGCGTCATAAAGATAAGATTTTTCCCGAGGTTCTCCTAGCATTCCATTATTCTATTACATTTTTTTTTTGGGTGGGAGAGTCCATAAAAGGACCTCAGCATTGGACGTGGTGTGTTTCTTTATCGCGGAAAATATCTGCTTGGAAAGAATCAAGAACTTCAGAAAATTATCTTTGACGCTAGTAAAACTATTTGAGGACAATGCACCCTATTTAGCTCTTAATTTTGGGAATATCTTATAATTTCATTAAAGGGGTATTTGGGAATATCTTATAATTTCATTAAAGGGGTATTTGGGAATATCTTATAATTTCATTAATGGGGTATTTGGGAATATCTTATAATTTCATTAAAGGGGTATTTGGGAATATCTTATAATTTCATTAAAGGGGTATTTGGGAATATCTTATAATTTCATTAAAGGGGTATTTGGGAATATCTTATAATTTCATTAAAGGGGTATTTGGGAATATCTTATAATTTCATTAATGGGGTATTTGGGAATATCTTATAATTTCATTAAAGGGGTATTTGGGAATATCTTATAATTTCATTAAAGGGGTATGGACACCAAAAATATCCAAAATTATTTTATTGTTTTAAAAAATAGATGATTTTATTTTAAATCTAAAGACACCAAAATTATTATTTCTACGTTAAGTATTGCTAACTATTATTTTGGGAATCAATATTAATCTTTGGATGAAAATTGCATGAATATGAGATTTTGAACTCATTTTTCTCAACGATGACTTTTTTCATGTTTGATCAATTTTAAATTGATATAAGTTCAGATCTATGTGAAGAAACTGCTTCAAATTCCCTAAAGTATATTTTCAGACTTATTACTTTAAATTGTCTTTTGGGATTAGCAATATATAGATTACATTTTTTAAATATATATTTTTTAAAAAATAAGTTGAAGAATAAAATGAGCGAATTTTTCCAGTTTTTTTTTTTTTTTTTTTTTTTTTCAAAAAAGTTTTGTAGAACATAACAAAAATCTATGAAGTCAGCTTGCGTACCGTATTCTTTAGTTTATAAAAAAGCAAAATTATAGTTTTCAAAAAAATATTTTTCTTGACTTATATCGAGGGGTTCGTAGCCCCGAGGTAACGTCGGCTGGCAACCAGAGGGTAGCGAGTTCGAATACGGCTGATACCAGAGATTTGACAAATATGTTAAAATGCAGTGAACTTGTGATCGTATTGTTGCAATAAGTAACAATACGTCGTCCGAACTTACCTCTAATTTCTACGGCGTGTGTACGGGACTGGTGCACGTTAAATCTGATCGGGGTCCAATGTCCTGACGCACGTCTATTGAGGTTGCGTCGGGTGCCAGCTCAGGTGTTGTCCTCATCATCTGACTAAGTTTCCAAAATACGATTCATTGTTCCCTGGTCTTTTGTTTATCGAAAATTTCGGTATGGATCCATTATTGGATTAGACGTTAATTTACCAAACCTTGATTTATATTAAAATCAAGAAACGTCATATTTTTGTAATTTTCTTTTATTTAAAAAGAAAAGAAATATATTTTTTTAGGTGTTTTGACCATTTGATTATGCTAATATGCTATTAACACATATGCGGGAAACTGCAAAACTAACTACAAAATTGAAGAAAAAATTAAAATGTGCGTTTTCCTCTCTATATACCCTCTTTATATACTCTTTTTTTTATCTCAAAATAATAAACTTGAAACATATGTTGGAAGCAAAGTTTCTCTACTGACTTAAACAAATGCAAATAACAATGTCCTGCCAAAAAGAGTTTATCTCATCTTTAACACAAAATTAAGATACTTTTACTTTAACACAGCATTAATAACATCTGTATTGGGTGGGGGGTTCAGGGGATTTAAACCCTTCCCATTGAAAGTGAAGTAAAAAATATATTAAAAACCGAATTACTGTAATGATCATAAAAATAGAGCAATTATTTTTTTTGGGGGAGGGGGGCGGGGGGGAGATGGAGGGGAGAATACCCCGGAACCCCTATGAGCATGGGGTATTGCTTACTCCTTGACAGAAACACAATGAATGTCATGTTAGGTGTTTAGTTTAAAATAAACACAACACGTTTTTGAAGACTTTTGAAAATTATTTTCAAAAGACGGTGATCAGGTCATTTATATCTCACACTAAGCCTAACATGACGTCACAGTGTTTCATTACCTAAAGAAAGAGAAAAAGATCGCCAAATGGGGCCGTATAAACAAGATGCTCCAAAACATGATTTGGAAACCACATATTATAACAATCCTCGATATTGAAATTTGTTCTCTAATTTTTTTCATTATTAGGGTTTGGTTTGTTTTGATTAATTAGCGTCGCAGTAGAGCTGCATAGTGGGCTATTGGCGACGGTTCGGGGTCTATTTCGAAGGAAAGACCCGGAAACACATACACATTCACACACATATTCATACATGCACCTCGTTATTTTAGAACCATCGTGAGATGATGAGGAAACACCTGAACTGGCATCCAACGCCTTCAATAGACGTCGGGACTTTAGACCCCGATCAGATGTATCGTGCACCAGTCCCGTAGACGCGTTGTTAATTTTTGCGGATGTTCTGGACGACTTTTCTAGTATTTTGTAGCGAAGCTGGTAACCCTCCGATCACAAGATCACTACTTTTTTTACTTTCATAATTAAGGAGTGATTTACTAATTTTGAAAATAGTTATTGGACAACTGTTAAAAATAGCTAATGACAATTATAACTGTTGTTGTGTTGATATTTATCTGCCAACGTATTCTTATTTGCTTAAAATAAATAATGACGGTAATACGAAGACAGGCGACAATCGTCATTGTATTACCGTCAAATGGCTCTAAACAAAATAAAAATGTAATAAAAATAAAATCCACCGATTTTCACAAAAAAAGTAATTATATATATAAAAAATACTGGTATTTTAAAAAGGAATTGTATTTCTACTTTTACCGGAGTCATTGAAGACTGTGTGCGTGTATGAGCTATTTTATTTCTCAAACAAGGGTGTTTTTAATTTATGTTTAATGTTTAATTTATTGTCGAATACGTATTTCTGTAGACTTTCTGTATGTTTAAAAGTACTTTAGTTGACTTTACAGTTTGGACCTAATAAATTGTGGGTTTTAGCAAGTCCCCTCAATGCTATTTTCAACAAATCAAACAAACGTGTTCGCATGCGATAATTAATAATAAATTCACTTATATAAACTTTAGTCGCGCAAATTCGCATTTTCACTACCCCATATTATGAGGAAACGCCGATACAATTTGTTGGATGTTCTGGGCGATGTTCTAGTATTTTTGAAGCGAAGCTGGCAACCCTCCGATCGTAAGATCACTACTTTTTTTTGTCAAATCCACCGCACGGGCTCTAACTAACAATCCTCCGATTACCAGCTGAACATGGAAAATGGGCCCCTAATACAAGAGGATTGAGGGGATTCCCCGGTTTGTAGATTCAGCGAAGGATTCGGTTGCAGTTTAGGAGATTGGACCATTTTTTTGGTAAAAGATGCGCTATTCTCGATCAATGATTTTTGGTTCAATCGAGATTGCACCATGATATGGTGCAACGTAGAACTGAAAAATTTAACAGTGTAAATCCGGCCCTGATATAAACGCAGTAAACAATGTGACGTTACCATGGTAATTTAACCAAATCCACAACACTTATAAACAAAACAAATAGTTGAAAAAATGACTTAATAATTTCAGAAAATAGTTTAAAAATAAATAAAACAAATAGTTGAAAAAGGTGACTTAAGAATTTAAGAATAGTGTTAAAATAAACAAAACACATATTTGAAAAAGGAATTTTAGAAAATAGTGTAAAAATAAACAAAACAAATAGTTGAAAAAGGTGATTTAAGAATTTAGGAATAGTGTTAAAACAAATAAAACACATATTTGAAAAAGGAATTTTAGAAAATAGTGTAAACATAAACAAAACAAATAGTGAAAAAAAGTTATTTAAGAATTTTAGAAAATAGTAAAAAAAAATAAACAAAATAAATAGTTGAAAATAGTGACTTAAGAATTTTAGAAAATAGTATAAAAATAAACAAAACAAATAGTTGAAAAAATGACTTAAGAATTTCAGAAAATAGCATAAAAATAAATAAAACAAATAGTTGAAAAGAGTGACTTAAGAATTTCAGAAAATATTGTAAAAACTCGTTATGGAAGGCATGGCACTTTATAAAATAATATCGTATGGCACTTTATAAAATAATATTCTATTTAAAAATAAATAGTTGAAAAGAGTGACTTAAGAATTTTAGAAAATAGTATAAAAATAAATAAAACAAATAGTTGAAAAGAGTGACTTAAGAATTTTAGAAAATAGTGTAAAAACTCGTTATGGAAGGCATAGCACTTTATAAAATAATATCGTATGGCACTTTATAAAATAATATTCTATTTAAAAATTAAAAGTGAAAATAGCGTCTGTTTTCACAAATTCTGCATTGAAAGAATATAATCCCCTACTTCTATCTATTGCTCCAAATCCTCTTTCTTTTCAAATGAAAAAGAGAAGCAGTCTTTTCAGACGTTTTATTTTGAGTTTTTCGACCGAAATAGAGGGATTTGTGAAGAGTCTGTGAGCCTACATTTTTTCCCACAATGGTTGCTCCAAAAGTAACTTATAGGTTCACCTGGGTTTTGATCCTTATTAAAGAAATAAAACCCACCCCCTACTTTGTCCTGCTTATTTTCGGGCTATCCATTTTATTATATATTCGACAAAACTTTTATTTTATATAAAACGCACTTTTAAAAATAGGTACAAAAAAATAAGTAAAATGTACTCATTTTTGAATACATTCGATGCTTATCATATCTCCAAATACGTTAGTTTTATTTTTGAAAAAGATATGTACTCAAAAATGAGTACAATGCGTAAAAATGAATAAAAAGGGAAGTTGCTTGCCAACATAGGCTGCCTTCATAAATCACTTTTAGTAAATATCAACAATTACAACCAAGGTTTACCGTGAATCAAACCCGTATCTTCAGACACAGCAGATCAGAGCCTTATTTGTTGCACTATCAGAGCGACGTAAAGAAGTTATAACCCAAAGAAATGTTAAAAATGTGGGCCAAAAGAATGGGAAGTAAGATAATAGAAATGTAATAACTCAGTTTCCATTTAAGCAATCGACATCAAATACTGTAGAAAACCATCTTCTTAACAACTATTTTAAATTTGTTAGGTCGCTTTGTGAAGATTGCTTGAATAGTAACTGAGATTAGCAATATATCACACTGCTCATTTCTGAAGAAGTACGATTACTTAAATTTCAGTACGTCATCGCTCATTTACGATGCGATTGTACTATAAAAAACGAGTACGTTCCTGTACTTATTTTTAAGTAAAAAATTTTTAACAGCGCATTAATCCAAGAAAATACTTTGGTCCTTATTATTGGTAACTAATAATTGATAATTAATAGTTAATAATTGATAACTAATAATTGATAATTAATTATTGATAATTCATCACAGATTCTTGATAATTTATCATTAATAATTAATACAATAATTGATAATTTATCCTTAAAAATTTATACAATAATTAATAATTTATCATTAATAATTGATAATTATTGATATTTTATCATTAATAATTGATAATTATTGATAATTTATCATTAATAATTGATAATTTATCATTAATAATTGATAATTTATCATTAATAATTGATAATTTATCATTAATAATTGATAATTTATCATTAATAATTGATAATTTATCATTAATAATTGATAATTTATCATTAATAATTGATAATTTATCATTAATAATTGATAATTAATTTGTTATACTTAATAAATATACTTAATTGTTTGAATAATTAAATACTGTTATCAATTATCAAAAGGTTCGAAAACAGCAAAGATTGCTGCGGGTGTATGATGGTCCTATGGTAAAATCAATTGGCTGTACCCAACTAAGTCGATTTTTTCTTCTCCTCTTTATTCGACGACGGAATAACAACAAAGTTAGAATGTGTTCTCTGTTCATTTAAACTAACCTACACTAAACAATAAATTATTTAACTACGTAACATAGTAACTAAAGTAATTTGATTAGATGATGATACTACACTGCCAACAGTCAGCATGCTTTTTGGAGCTTTTACTGTCCTGTATAAACATTCGATTTCATTGAGTAACGACGTTAAATTATCCGCAGCGAAAAAATCCGCCATGTGAGTAACCGCCCTAATGTCTCCTTGATGATGATACTACACTGCCAACAGTCAGCATGCTTTTTGGAGCTTTTACTGTCCTGTATAAACATTCGATTTCATTGAGTAACGACGTTAAATTATCCGCAGCGAAAAAATCCGCCATGTGAGTAACCGCCCTAATGTCTCCTTAAAAGTTTATTGTCGAGTATTAAGGGTTTACGAAGGTCGTGGCTCCAGAGTAGCCTTCGCCTCCAGTATGACAAATAATTTAACATAACGTTAGCTGTAGGTTACATAAATAAAGTTTACCATTGCAAATATGATTGGTTGGTTGGTTTGGTTTGGTTAATTAACGTCACACTAGAGCTGCACAGTGAGCTATTGGCGACGGTTCGGGGTCTATCTCGAAGGAAAGACATGGGAACACATACACATTCACACCCACATTCATACATGCACCTCGTTATTTTAGAACCATGGTCAGATGACGAGGAAACACCTGAACT
Organism: Troglohyphantes excavatus; assembly: GCA_963932185.1. NCBI lineage: Eukaryota > Metazoa > Arthropoda > Arachnida > Araneae > Linyphiidae > Troglohyphantes > Troglohyphantes excavatus. The sequence continues at coordinate 47,129,247 of OZ010678.1, forward strand.
GGCACCCAACGCCTTCAATAGACGTTGGGACTTTGGATCCCGATCAGATGTATCGTGCACCAGTCCCGTATACACGCCGTTAATTTTTGCGGATGTTCTGGACGACGTTTCTAGTATTTTTTAGTGAAACCGGCAACTCTCCGATCACAAGATTACTACTTTTTTACTTACTACTTACTCCATCGCGTGAGTTCGAACCACCAATCCTCGGATTAGCAGCTGAACGCCTTAACTGCTCGGCCACGGCGGCCTCGGTCGTGGCTCCGGAGTAGTGTTCGCCTCCAGTAAGACAATTAATTTAACATAACGTTAGCTCTGGGCTACATAAATAAAGTTTACCATTGCAAATATGAACTTTGAAGGGGGCATCTCGGTTAAGGCAGGGTCCGATCAACTGGCATAACTGTTAAACAGGAGGCGTATTAGGCAGGTAGTTAGTTCTTCAGGATTTTTTTTTTATTCCTTTCGTTTCCTTACACAATTTTATTTACAGAAGGTTATCAAGGATTTACAGGAGTTAACTTGCTAACAAGAGTGCCTTTTGACGGTGAATATGTAGGGGATCTATGTGATCATAGACCACTAGATCATTTAACTCTTCATTGTCAATATGGTCTATTGATCCATAGAAGTTAGTGGCTAGCTTGCCAATAAATTGAAGTAGTGAGGGCATATGTAGTGAGCTGGCTATGTCGATGTCGCGTACGAACCATTTGGACCTCGTGATGTAGACTCTCAGTAGGTTTCTTTGGAATTTATCAAAGTTATTAAGTCTGGTTTTACACAAGGATAGTGAAGACTATATATAGAAGGTGCGCTCGTTTTTCGCTTTTTGAAAGTGGGCAAGGACAATTTTTTGCTCCGCCTAACTATGGGTTTTTGATCATTCTCATTGGCTGTGTGTTTCAAGCATTGCTACTTAGGTTCGATCCCCGGTTGGGTAACAACTGGTGATTTAATTTTTAATTTGCAAAATAATGTAAATATCTGTAAATAGTTGTGTTCAGGTAGCTTCACTACTCATCTCTCCTTGTTTTGTTATGTCCCATTATTTTACTTGATTGAAGTTGTAACTCATTTAATATGTCCTATACAAATGCATTGACCTGATGGTTCCTAACCCCATTTTACTCTTTCAAAATTCATGGACATGATCTCGTGGCAGCTAATATTTTTTTTAATACGCTTAATTTATTAAGCAATTCTTTTGCAATTTTTACATACTAAATGCAATCCTTAAAATATAATTTAAACTCTTAAAATTCAGCAAATTCTAAATTAAAATAGCGAATATCATTTTTAAATAGTTCAGAAAGAAACATAGATGGCAGCACGTCACAAACCATTGGTTCATATTGGCTGCAATTAATTTCGAGAAATTTTAATATCTAAACCACTCTGCAAATCGGTTCAAATTGTTTTTTGAAGCAAATTTTAACTGTTTTCTTTTAAATAAATTCATGATTAGTTACAAACAAGAATTCTTGGTAAATTAAGTTTGCTCTGCGCACTCTAATACGACTGTAAAAACGGGAGCATTAGACACGCCCACAGAAGGCGTAGTAGGCGTCACTATGACGTCAACTAGTTGCTTTCTCCGCCTTCCGTCAGACAGCGTGAGTACGAGCACACCTTATATATATATATATATAGTCTTCACTATCCTTGGGTTTTACAGGCAAATTTTCATTATTTGTTTTTATCCTTTATCGACAGCGATCATCAAATCAGAAGAGTACCTGGCTGATACTGGGTTGTTCGAATTTCGTCTTATGAGTGCAGTGAACTCGTAATCAAAGAGTTACGAGTTCTGTTCTTTGCTGTCCGACAAAAAACCTCACCAGGTATAGGTTGGGTGTTCAGTTGAACTAATATCGTTCAAGAGGTACATCATAGGCTGCTAGCGACGGTTCGAAATCTATCTGAAAGGAAAGACCTGAGAACAATGCTTGATAATTTTAAACCTTGGTAAGATGACAATGACAACACCAGAGCTGGCACACCTAGCACCTGATGGTGGGGGGTGTATATTTGGACCATGGAACGCTGTGTAGAAGGAACCGGAAGGCAAAAAATTACCTTTAATTTCTTGTTTATTAAAATGCATGAAACCTTACAATTCAAATGTTCTTTGTACACTGTAAAAGAATTTACTTAAAAATGATTATCTGAACATACTCGTTTTTCCTTGAGTGCAATTACATCGTAAATGAGCAACGACATAATCAAATTTCAACAACCGTACTTTTTCAAAAATGAGCATTGTGATTTAATATTGCTCATCTCAGCATCTGCTGAAGCTATCTTAATAAAACTAATAGACAAACTTAAAATAGTTGTTCAGAAGATGGTTTTCCACATTATTTAATGTCGATTGCTGAAATGAAAACTGAGTTATTACAACTCAATTATATTACTTCCCATTCTTTTGGCGCACCTTTTTAAAATTTCTTATGTCTATAACTTCCTTACATCACCCTGGTAGTACTCTGGACTGCGGTGCCTTAGGATATGGGTTCGATTCACAGTAAGTCTTATTTGTAATTGTTGATATTTATTGAAAGCGATTTGTGAAGGCAATCTACGTAGGCAAGCAACTGCTCTTTTTATTCACTTTTACTCATTGTACTCATTTTAGAGTACATGTCTTTTTCAAAAATGAAACTAAGTTATTCGGTGCTATGATAAGCATCGAATGTACTAAACAATGAGTACATTTTACTTATTTTTGAGTACCTATTTTTAAGAGTGTAATTTAAATTTAACTACATTTTATTATATTTTTAAATTTTAATAAATATTTTTTTATTTTATTAAATTGTATTATATTTTTAAATTTTAATAAATAATTTTTTATTTTATTAATTTGTATTATATTTTAAATTTTAATAAATAATTTTTTATTTTATTAAATTTTATTATATTTTTAAATTTTAATAAATAATTTTTTATTTTATTAAATTTTATTATATTTTTAAATTTTAATAAATAATTTTTTATTTTATTAAATTTTATTATATTTTTAAATTTTAATAAATTATTTTTATTTTATTAAATTTTATTATATTTTTAAATTTTAATAAATAATTTTTTATTTTATTAAATTTTATTATATTTTTAAATTTTAATAAATTATTTTTATTTTATTATATTTTATTATATTTTTAAATTTTAATAAATTATTTTTATTTTATTATATTTTATTATATTTTTAAATTTTAATAAATTATTTTTATTTTATTAAATTTTATTATATTTTTAAATTTTAATAAATTATTTTTATTTTATTAAATTTTAATAAATTATTTTTATTTTATTAAATTTTAATAAATTATTTTTATTTTATTAAATTTTAATAAATTATTTTTATTTTATTAAATTTTATTATATTTTTAAATTTTAATAAATTATTTTTTATTTTATTAAATTTTATTATATTTTAAAATTTTGATTAATTTTTTTTAATTTTATTAAATTTTATTATATTTTAAAAATATGTTCCTACAAAAGTTAACTAGTAAAATTAATCTATATAGTTTATACAAAAATCAGAACTTTTCAATAATGACATGAAAAATACAAATTCTTAACTATATAAAGTTATGTATATGCAAACTCTACTCAATAATATGATAGATTTTATTTTATAAAAGAAAAAACTCAAACCAACAGCTTATAACGCTTTTTTTTATCTAAAAGTGAATATATCACACCTTTTTGTAATTTTTTTTTTCTATAAACTCTGTACCTCATAATACATTGTTTTCTTAACATCAACAACAACAAAAAAAACTCTACTTTTTCGAAAGCAGGTAATTTTTGTAACATCATCCCTAACGACCACTTTGAAGATTCTTCAGTACTGTAATTAACGAGACACCTGAAATTAAAATCAGCTGCATTTCCTAACAAAAATACAAAACTTTCGAATCTTCAGGGCATTCATTTAAATACATAAAACTTGGTTTATCTTCCACGCTGCTCTGAAAGTTTGGTAGTTAAGTTAGGGTGAACATTCTCAGAAAATAGTAATAACTTAATGAAAACTGATGTTCCCTTATAATTCAATTTTCTTTTAAAGTAAAGATGATTTACGAAAATAAATATAAACATAACGAGGTAGTTTTAAGTGAAGAAATAAACCAGGGAAAATTCTCCGCCAGGTATGTTTGATCGGAATTGTGATTCACAAATTTTAAATATATGCACTGCTTATAACAATGCAAACATATTTATAGGCACCCAAGAAGTGAACGATAGAACTAAAGGAGGGGTGAGGGGGGGGAGGGGTGGTTGACAAATTAAATTGAATAGATGGTTTTGGTTGGTTTTGTTAATTAACGTCGCACTAGAGCTGCACAGTGGGCTATTGACGACGGTTCGGGGTCAATCTCGAAGGAAAGACCCGGGAACACATACACATTCACACACACATTCATACATGCACCTCGTTATTTTAGAACCATGGTCAGATGACGAGGAAACACCTGAACTCTAGGTTAGTTGAATTTATCCTGCAACAGAGTTGAGCCCCAGTTGCTCATTGGATAAATCCGGAACAATGGTCCGTACTAGAGCTGAACAGTGGGCTATTGACGACGGTTCGGGATCTATCTCGAAGGAAAGACCCGGGAACACATACACATTCACACACACATTCATACATGCACCTCGTTATTTTAGAACTATGGTCAGATGACGTGGAAACACCTGAACTGGCACCCAACGCCTTCAATAGACGTCGAGACTTTGGACCCCGATCAGATGTATCGTGCACCAGTCCCGTATACACGCCGTTAATTTTTGCGGATGTACTGAACGATTTTTCTAGTGAAGCTGGCATCCCTTCGATCACAAGAAACTACTTGTTTTACTTTTCTTTGACAAGTCCATCAACTAGGATCGAACCAGGAATCTTCGTATTCCCAGCTAACGCCTTTAACCGTTCGGCCATGGTTGCCTCCGTTAGTTTAGACACAAGGTCAGATGACGGGGGAAACACCTGAGCAAGCACCCCACGCCTTCAAGAGGCGTCTGGACTTTGGACCGCGATCAGATTTATCGTGCACCAGTTCCTCGCCACGGAGGCCTGTTGCAAAAAAAAAAAAACTATATTTTTCTTGATATAGAAATTTATTCTATATGTAGAAAATAAAATATCTAAACATATTTAACATTTTCATAACGGTATGAGAAGAAAGCAACCTATAATATTACTTTTAAAAATTAGTTGGGTTCACTTTTAAGTACAGTATGGCTTCAACGGCTCCCATAGAAGGAACTGGTTATGTGCGTTCCAGAAGTTACATTTAGAGTTCAGTGGGTGATTGTACCCATCCCCAGCCAGAAGTAAATGCAAGCATGTAAGCATTTACTCCGACGCCTAATGTTGATTAGCAATAGAAGCCTACGTGTTTACTATTCTAATAGTCTAAGAACTATGTGGTTTGATTAGTCTTATCCAGGCAACGTTACACATTAGGTAATTGCTGATTGTATCAACCCAATGTCCCATGTAATGGATATCGCACCACTGTGGAATAATTATTGAACCGTGGTTGGATTTCTCGTCTCACGTGCCCGTTTAGTTGATGTTGATCTTAAATTGCAATTCGGTGCATAGTTTGAGTTACACGAACAGCTCGATTATCGTTATTACCATCAGCCGTTGATTGGTTGTTGATGGTTGAATACACCCTCGTACTGTGTTCTGGTTTCTTATCATAATTACTGGACGGTTTAAGGGAATCTGTGTCTGTGATGATGGCTTTAAATCAATATAACCCTGCAGATTTTTAAACTGCATTTTAAACATTTTAACCCTGCAGAGCTCTAGCTCCTCAATGCAAGGTGAATTGAATTGGAGGCGAGATGATTGGAAATATTCTTCATGTTCCCGGGTCGTTTCTTTGGAAAAGACCCTGACCCGTCGCCAATAGTCCACTGTGCAGCTCTAGTGCGACGTTAATTAATTAATCAAACCAAACCGAACCAATCTTATATAATTAATTTAAGAGCCCTAGTTGCTCAGTTGGTAAGGCGTTCAGCTACTAATCAGAGGATTGGTGGTTCGAATCCGGGAAATGGAATTGACATAGAAAAGTAAAAAAGTAGTGATCTTGCGATCGGAGGGTTGCCAGCTTCACTACAAAAAATACGTGAAAGTCGTCCAGAATATCCAACAAATTATACTGGCGTGTATACGGGACAGGTGCACGATACATCTGATCCAAAGTCCCGACGTCTATTGAAGGCGTTGGGTGCCAGTTCAGGTGTTTCCTCGTCATCTGACCATGGTTCTAAAATAACGATGTGCATGTATGAATGTGTGTGTGAATGTGTATGTGTTCCCGTGTCTTTCCTTCGAGATTGACCCCGAACTGTCGCCAATAGCCCACTGTTCAGCTCTAGTGCGACGTTAATTAACAAAACCAAACCAAACCAATAATTAATTTAAATATTGCCAATTTAATAGCTTTTGTTATTGTTTTTTATCTAATTTTTGATTTGTAAATGATTTTCTATTTCAATTGCAGATTGCATTTAAAATGGGTTTCAATAGAAAAAACTCAGACAAAATCAATACATGTCGGCTTATTTTAACATGAAAAATATTCAAAATATTGCGGTAGCGATGAAAATGGAGAACAGCATGGCTGCTTCCACATTGGTTTCAAGTCAACACAATGTCTTATTCATTCTAGAAGTTACAGTTAGAGATCAGTGACAACATCTCATGATGTAATTCTTTTGCGACGTTAATTCAACCAATCAACTGATAGAATGATAAACGAGTAACTATCAAGGTAGTTAAGTAACCAATGAATCGTTCTTTTATACAGAACTCTAAATACACTCTCTAGTTTTGCTCCGTTTGCCAAGTTACACATAGACAAACAAAAAAGGTCTTTAGTGACTATTTGTAGGCATACACTCAATCTTAGTTGTTGGCCTAATGGACTTTTAACCGAGATTAACTCTTTCTACAGCGTTAATAGACCGTTTAGGATGATAGACTTGCTGAAGGCATTAGGGGGCAATGAATTAAACTAGGTTACGTCTAACATGTATTCTTTATTTACAAACAGCAAAGGTACCCGTTCTTCGCACGGGTTCTATTAAAACACTACGCAATAGAAGTAAGTAGCGCACTTAACTAATACCAGTAAATTTTCAAATTTCAATTTTTCCTGGAATATTTTTGGTTTGGTTAAGTACCGTAGCAGTAGAGCTGCACAATGGGCTATTGGCGACGGTTCGGTCGGTTTTGTAATTTGTTGATATGTAAATAATTGTGAGCAGGCACAGCCCCCTGATTTCTAACTGTAACTTCTGGATTGGGCAAGACATTTTATCGACTTGAGGCCAATGTAGATGGTTTTGTTTTGTTTTGTTAAATAACGTCGCACTAGAGCTGCACAGTGGGCTATTGGCGACGGTTCGGGGTCAATCTCGAAGGAAAGACCCGGGAACACATACACATTCACACACACATTCATAGATACACCTCGTTATTTTTTAGAACCATGGTCAGATGACGAGGAAAGATCTGAACTGGCACCCAACGCCTTCAATAGATGTCGGGACTTTGGACCCCGATCAGATGTATCGTGCACCAGTCCCGTATACACGCCAGTAAAATTTGTTGAATATTCTGGACGACTTTCTAGTATTTTTGTAGCGAAGCTGGCAACCCTCCGATCGCAAGATCACTACTTTTTTACTTTTCTATGTCAAGTCCATTGCAAGGATTCGAACCACCAATCCTCTGTAGAGGCCAATGTGTAAGCAGCCATGCTGTGTCCCACTTTCCTCGCTACCGCAATATGTTGTATATATTTCATGTTTTTTTTCAATTTTCTTTTGAAACCCATTTTAAATGAAATCTGCTATTAAAATAAAAAGTCATTTGTAAATCAAAGCCAAAGTAGTTAAAAAGCAAGAGCAAAAACCATTTGTTTGGCAATATAAAAAATAATTTTAAAAGAAGAAAATATAATATATATATGCATTTACTATTTCTACAATCCTATGATATTAAAAAACACCACTAAATCACTTTAAAAAAAATGTTGAGGCACAGTATGGCTGCTTCCACATTGGCTTCAACGCGCCGATAAAGGAAACAAGTTTTGAGCCTTCCAGAAGTTACATTTAGAGTTCAGTGGTACAGCCACACAGTAAGCAGCAGAATATAAAACAACTGTTCACAACGCTGCCAAGAGCCCCAATTGCTCAGTTGGTAAGTTGTTCAGCTACTAATCAGAGGATTAGTGGTTCGAATCCGTGAAATGGACTTGACATAGAAAAGTAAAAAAGTAGTGATCTTGCGATCGGAGGGTTTCCAGTTTCGCTACAAAAATACTAGAAAGTCGTCCAGAATATCCAACAAATTATACTGCACGATACATCTGATCGGGGTCCAAACTCCCGGCGTCTATTGAAGGCGTTGGGTGCCAGTTCAGGTATTTCCTCGTCATCTGACCATGGTTCTAAAATAACGAGGTGCATGTATGAATGTGTGTGTGAATGTGTATGTGTTCCCAAGTCTTTCCTTCGAGATTGACCTCGAACCGTCGCAAATAGCCCACTGTGCAGCTCTAGTGCGATGTCAATTAACAAAACCAAACCAACCACAACACTGCCAACAGTTCAAACAAAAAGGTTCCATTTCACTGACTCGCAACCTTTTAGTTTGAATTTATGCATTTCTGACAACATATTATTGTAATAGGATCGTCCGAGCTAAAAAAATTCCAGCAACAAATGAATATATACACAGGGCCGCCCTTAGCAGATACGGGGCCCTGTGCAAAAGGAAACCAGCCGGGCCCCTTGAACCAGATTTAAAGTTTTTTTTATAGCTTGACCATAATTAGTTTTGCTTCATTCTTAGATGAAAATAGATTAAAAAAATAGAATGATAGAAAGATTAAAAAAGCGCATTGTATAAACTATCTGTAGTAATCTGTAGATGGAAGAATTTTTTAAAATTATTTTTTTTAATTATTATTTAAAATATTTTTTTAATTATTAAAATGAAGGGGAAGAGTTCACAACAAGGATATCATTTCAGCAAATTGTATTGATAGGGATTGGTCGCTAACTCAAAGAAGATAAACATGCTGTTTCGTCTCACACGGCGATCTCCATTTACCCCCGTATGTGTCGCGTTATATCATGATTTTATACTAAATTTCCTATTGAAAGAAGCCACATTTATGTTGATGTGGCATTCGTCACGGAGTTGTATCGGGATGAACCCCATATCTGGTTATTTCTAGCCTGATTTCCCATAAAAATGATTTAAAGACGTTTCACGTTAAAAACCGATTTTCTATTTTTTTTAGGGAAATTGTTTTTTTGTCAACGCGGTGCCCTACGGCACCTGTGGCACACCCCTAAGGGTGACTATGAATCTACCATCAAACAGCAAATTTCCGTCAATAACTCAAATCGAAAAAAATTGACTTAGAACGTTTTGTATACATCGATTCATTTGACAAACCGTTGATTTACAATCCACATCACCTTGGCAACGCGATAGATCCAAAATAAAGCGATAGATCCTACATAAAGCGATAGATCCGACATAAAACGCAGTGCCTGGTGAGACGGCACCTGCGGCACACCCCTAAAGGTGACCCTGAATCTACCATCAAACAACAAATATCCGTCAATAACTCAAATCGAAAAAATTGACTTAGAACGTTTTGTATACATCGATTCATTTTCCAAGCCGTTGATTTACAATCCACATCACCTTGGCAACGCGATAGATCTATCTGCCAAGTAATGGTAAACCGTGTTTTTGTTTTGTGACTTACACCACCTTGCACGCAAGACGCCCACATAATGCTTCCCGATTACAAAATCGTCTCTGTTGTAAACATTTTCTACGTATTTCTTCAGATAATTTATCAGCTCTCAGGCAATAAAACACCAACACATCCAATCGCGCACAACAACAATTGGGAAGAACAGATTGTGCCAAAAATTTCATTATTCCATCTATCAAATCTATTCTCATGAGATCGCGACCCACTTTTATTCCAAATAGTTCCACTTTCTTTATGAGCGTTCCATATATCACTCAAAAACCTCCTTTTTCTATAAGATAAAAATCTACGATTTGGGCAAGCACCATTTATAACTCTAAATAGGCTTCGAAATTTTCAAAGCCCAGTCTTTGTCGAAGTAATATACAAAATCACCGCGTAGATACTTTCCAAGTTTAGGCAAATTCTTTTGAATCGTTATTTACAGTGCGGATTTCTTTTATATATTTGTCTTGGGGATTTCAGTCATCTGTGTCGCGTTATATGCACTGATCTCTAACTGTAAATTCTGGATTGGGCAAGACATTTTGTTGACTTAAAGCCGATGTAGAGGCAGCCATGATGTGCCCCACTTTCTTTGCCACCGCCATATTTCATATATTTTTCATGTTAAAATAAGCCGACGTATACTGCTTTTGCTGAGTTTTTTTCAATTTTCTTTTAAAGCCCATTTTAAATGCAATCTGATATTAAAATAGAAAGTCATTTGCAAGTCAACGTCGAAGTAAATAAAAAGCCAGAGCAAAAACTATTTGTTTGGCAATATAAAAATTAATTCTATAAGAAGAAAATTTAATATTTATACACATTTAATATTTCTACAATGCTATGGTAATAAAAAATACCACTAAATCACTTTAAAAAAAATGTTGGCACACAGTATGGCTGATTTCAATTGGTCTCAACGCGCTCATAGAGGAAACAAGATTTGAGCCTTCCAGAAGTTACAGTACAGTTACAGTTCATTGGTATATGTAGCGCAGAGCCAAAATATCAGTTAAGAAGTAATCGTTGTATGTATTCACTGAACTCTAACTGTAACTTCTGGAAGACTCAAACCTTGTTTTCTCTAAGGGCGCGTTGAAGCCAATGTGGAAGCAGACATACTGAACCCCAATTTTTTAAAAAGTGATTTAGCGGTGTTTTTTATTACCAAAGCATTGTAGAAATGTTAAATGTATATAAAAATTATATTTTCTTCTTATGGAATGAATTTTTATATTGCCAAACAAATAGTTTTTGCTCTTGCTTTTTAACCACTTCGACTTGGAAATGATTTTCTATTTTAATAGCAGATTGCATTTAAAATGGGTTTCGAAAGAAAATACAAAAAAAAACTCAGCCAAAAGCAATACATATCGGCTTATTTTAACATAAAAAAATATACGAATTATTGCGATGAAATTGGAGTATAGTTGCTATCTCTTCAATTGGCTTAAGTCAACAAAATGTCTTGTCCAATCCAGAAGATACAATTAGAGATTAGTATATGTATTCCCATGACATTTTTAATGTTAAGTAAATAATATTTTCTTTTTCCTATACATAAACAATTTATTCTTATCCTTACTGTATGGTCGAATAATTTAAACCTATATTGATGTATATTTCTAAAGATTCTTGTGTTTATAATATGTTTAGTGTATGGTGAATTTATTCGTTTTTCGAATGACTTAGATTATACAGTATTGTTAAAAATATTTTTTACAATATTTTTAACAGAGAAAAGCTACGGACCACCAAGGATAGTGAAGACTATATACAGAATGTGCGCTCGTTTTTCGCTTTTTTGAAAGTGGGCAAGGAAAGCAACTATTTGACGTCATTTTTGCTCCGCCTTACTATGGGTTTTTGATCATTCTCATTGGCTGTGTGTTTCAAGCATTGCTACTTAGGTTCGATCCCCGGTTGGGTAACACTGATGATTTAATTTTTAATTAGAAAAATAATGTAAATATCTGTAAATAATTGTGTTCAGGTAGCTTCACTGCTAAGCCATCCTTGTTTTGTTATGTCCCCGTATTTTACTTGATTGAAATTGTAACTCATTTAATATGTCCAATACAAATGCATTGACATCATGGTTCCTAACCTCATTTTACCCTTTCAAAATTCATGGACATGCTCTCGTGGCAGCTAATATTATTTTAATACGCTTAATTTATTAAGCAACTCTTTTGCAATTTTTACATACTAAATGCAATCCTTAAAAAAATTTAATATCTTAAAATTCAGCAAATTCTAAATTAAAATAGCAAATATCATTTTTAAATTGTTCAGAAAAAAACGAATAGATGGCAGCAAGTCACAAACCATTGGTTCAAATTGCCTGCAATTAACATCGAGATATTTTAATAACTAAACTACTCTGAAAACCGATTCAAATTGTTTTTTGAAGCAAATTTTAACTGTTTTCTTTTATATAAAATCATGATTAGTTACAAACAAGAATTCTTGTTAAATTAAGTTTGCTCTGTAAACCCTAAAACGACTGTAAAAACGAGAGCATTAGACACGCCCACAGACGGCGAAGGTAGGCGTGACTATGACGTCAAATAGTTGCTTTCTCCGCCTTCCGTCAGACAGCGTGAGTACGAGCACACCTTATATATATAGTCTTCACTATCCTTGATGGACCACAACTCTTTCCGTATTTTTTCTCCTATTCACACTGCTGCTTCTGCTCACTTGGTTTGATGGTATTGATACTATAGATTTTACGTCTTCGTCTTTTCAATCGAAATTACTGAAGCCAGCCGATGCACATTAATTTATTGCATTTTCTGATTTAAAATTCCATATTAAAATTAAAAAAATGTTGAAATCAGCCGAAAGTTCAAACAAGTTACCTCTACAGCTGCAAAACAAGACATATCCAAAAAAAAAGTAGGAATACTTATTTTTTATTAGGGCTTATACATTGTAAAGAATAGGTACTTAAAAATAAGTAAAATGTACTCATTTTTAATTACTTTCGATGTTCATCATACCTCCAAATGCAAAAGTTTTAATTTCGAAAAAATGATGTACTCAAAAATGAGTAAAATGAATTTTAAAAAAAAGCAGTTGCTTGTCTACATAGGCTGCTTTCATAAATCACTTTTAACCAGGACTTGTCGGGAGTCGAACCCAATCCGTCTACCTGATGTCGTCCGCATCGAAGTCCATGGTCATATTCGTTGTACCACCACAGCGATGTGAAGAAGTTGTAAACAAAAGTAATGTTAAAAAGGCGTGGCAAAAGAATGGAAAGTAAGATAATTGAGTTGTAATAAATCAGTTTCCATTGAGGCAATCGGCATCAAATAATGTGGAAAAACATTTTCTGAACAACTATTTTAAGTTTGCCAGGTCGCTTTGTTAAGATGGCTTGAGCGGAAGCTGATATTAACAATATTAAACCATACTGCTCATTTTTGCGAAAGTTTGATTACTTCAATTTGAGTACGTCATCCCTCATTCACGATGCAATTGTACTCAAAGAAAAACAAGTACGTCCATGTACTCATTTTTAAACACATTTTTTTTTACAGTGTAGTCCGTTACTTTCAAACTTCCTAAATTTGAATAATTAGTTTCATATGTATTTGATCCACCGTTTAGAAGCTCATGACTAATTATTAGTTTTAGGACAAAATACTTATAATAGAAAAATATGAAATTTGAACAGGAATTTGACAGAATCAGAAACCTTGTTGACAAACTTGTGTATCATTTGACTGTTCTTATAGCGAAACTTCTTAGTTTCGTTTAAATTTTTTTTTCACAAGTTTGCCAGCTAGATTTGTGATTTTGTCAAGTCCACAGGAATTTACCAGCATTGGGCGGGGGGGGGGGGGGGAGGAGAATCCCCCCCCTTCCCCTACCCTTTAGCGAGGGTCCTAGTTGTCGTCATATGACTGTGATTCAAAATTTAATGGACACTGTATTTGTGTTTTTCCAACACGAAACAATAATAACCGTCGCCAATAGCTCATTGTGTAGATATAGTTCGACGTTATTTCAACCTAACAAATTAAAAATTACTATAAATTAAAATAACTTCAATTATAATCTAGGTGCATATTCACGTCTCACTTCAATCCAGATTTCCGTATCCCGTTCCCGTTAGAAATCTCTCCTGAAATCCTTTTTCCCGAATACAAATGGGTTATTGAAGGGAGGTTGTTTTCACTTGTCCCACTTTTCCCGGATTCCGGATTTCTCCAGATTTCCTCCGGGAACCCCCACGGAATGAGTTATTCGCAGCTGTAACTGAACTCGCAGATAACGGCGGGAAAAAGTTTTTAAGGTCGTTTCGAACGATGGATTTCTTGCAGAAAGAATTTATGGGCGGAAGTTTTGTGAGTTATTTTTGTGTGTTGTAATTTCTTATGTTTTCAGTTGATGTCAGAGCTGGAAAATGTTTGAAGTGTTTGCTGTAGTATTGATTATTTGATATTGCATCTATGTTGAAGACTGCACTGTTAAATATAGGTAATTAAAAATAAGTAATATGTGATCATTTTTTATTACATTCGATTCTTATCATAGTTCGAATACATAGAGAGTTCGAATACAAGTTTGGTTTTGTTAATTAACGTCGCACTAGAGCTGCACAGTGGGCTATTGGCGACGGTTCGGGGTCAATATCGAAGGAAAGACCCGGGAACACATACACATTCACACACACATTCATACATGCACCTCGTTATTTTAGAACCATGGTCAGATGACGAGGAAACACCTGAACTGGCACCCAACGCCTTCAATAGACGTCGGGACTTTGGACACCGATCAGATGTATCGTGCACCAGTCCCGTATACACGCCAGTATAATTTGTTGGATATTCTGGACGACTTTCTAGTATTTTTGTAGCGAAGCTGGCAACCCTCCGATCGCAAGATCACTACTTTTTTACTTTTCTATGTCAAGTCCATTTTACGGATTCGAACCACCAATCCTCTGATTAGTAGCTGAACGCCTTACCAACTGAGCAACTGGGGCTCTCGAATACAAGAGTAAGTTTTATATTTGAAAAAGACATGTATTCAAAAATGTGTAAAACGAATAAAAAGAGTTGTTGCTTGCCTACATAGGCTGTCTCCATAAATCACTTTCAATAAATTTTAACAATTACAACCAGGGCTTACCGGGAATCGAACCCAATCCGTCTACCAGATGTCGTCCAGTGCCATATCCGTTGTTACTACCAGAGCTACATGATAAACAGAAATAATGTTAAAAAGACGTGGCAAAGAAATAGGAAGTGAGATATTTGAGTCGTAATAACTCAGTTTCCATTTAAGCAATTGATATCAAATGATGTGGAAAACCATCTTCCGAACACTTATTTTAAGTTTGTCAGGTCACTGTGTTAAGATGGCTTGAACAGAAGCTGATATTAGCAACATTAAATCACACTGCTCATTTTTGCGAAAGTATGATTACTTAAATTTGAGTACGTTATCGCTCATGACGATGCAATTGTACTCAAATAAAACAAGTACGACTATGTACTCATTTTTCAGCATATTTTGTTTTACAGTGTGTATCTACAATTTATATATTTGGCATTCTCTGAAAACATAGGATAAAATGAAATTTAGTCTAAATTACGAGGCAAGGTTCGGTTTTTGACATAAAATACAGGGTGCTTCTGAATTATCTTTATAATTTTGGTACGGAATAAAACTTTACAAAAAAGCAAAGATAACGGATATATTTTGCTTGTACATGCATGTAGACTGTGAAAAATAGGTATTCAAAAATAAGTGAAATGAACTCATTTTTTAGTACATTCGATGCTTATCATGTTTCCGAATACAGAAGTTTCAATTTTGAAAAAAAAGCATGTATTATTATAAATGCAGATAATAAAAAGGGCAGATGTCCATAAATCCCTTTAAAAAAATATCGATAATTACAATTAAGACTTATCGGAAAACGAACCAAGATCCTCAGACCCCGCAGTCCAGAGTCTTATTTGTTAAATTACCAGAGCGACGTGAAGTGAAAAAGTTATAAACAGACGAAATGTTAAAATGGTTTGCCAAAACAATGGGAAATAAGATTATTGAGTTGTAATAATTCAGTTTTCATTGAAGCAATCGACATAAAATAATGTGGTAAACCATCTTCTGAACAACTATTTTAAGTTTGTCAGGTCGTTTTGTTAACCCTTTGCACGCCGATGTCGCCTCTCAGGCGCCAGCATAACGACCCGTTCTTTTGTTTCCCTGCTCTTTAAAATAAACGAGAACAGCATGATCTTCTGTTTAGAACATCGATCTTTTTTTCAACTTGTTCTCTTGCAAATACAAAATAGATTAAGAATTTTTTCCCTTTATGAGTATAAAAAAAAATCTGTGGAAAAGAACGTAAAGAGGAATAACTGTTCCATAGAAAGAACACAAATCGCAAAGTGTTCTTGGGAGTGCAATGGGTTAAGATGGCTTGAACATAAGCTGAGATTAGCAATATTAAATTACATTGTTTATTTTTTAAAAAAATGACGGGTACTTAAATTTGAGTACGTCATCGGTCATTTGTGATGCAATTAACTTAAAGAAAACTGAGTAGGTTCAGGTACTAAAATTTAGTACCTATTTTTTACAATGCGCAGGAATATCATTTTTTTTTAAAAATCGTAATTTTTTTTTTAAATGCTTTAAAATTTAACTTTGTGCTTATGTTACATGCACAAGCCACGTATCATCCGAGATACCAAAAATTTTTACAATTTTTAACCTGTTTGTTTTTAATATGATATTTACTACAATAACACTTTGTAGTAAATATCATATTATAAACAAACAGGTAATGTGAATGAGCAAAAAAATTAATGTGATTTTCTATATCAGTGTGCAGTTACTTATGTAAAAAAACTCAAAATGAGAGCCTTTGTTCGAATCTACAGACATACACTCCATATATATGTATTGATTGCATTTAAATTATTTGAGTTTCAAAGATAAATAATAAAAAACTCAGCCAAAAACATTTCATTATGACTTATTTTATATAAAAAAATTACGAACAAAAGATGTATAGATGACAGTTAATCTTTCAATTGAATTCAAGCAAACAATTCCCTTGCCAAATCTTTAAATAACAATTATATGGATCCAAGGATAGTGAAGACTATATATAGAAGGTGCGCTCGTTTTTCGCTTTTTGAAAGTGGGCAAGGAAAGCACATTTTTGACGTCATTTTTGCTCCGCCTTACTATCGGTTTTTGATCATTCTCATTGGCTGTGTGTTTCAAGCATTGCTACTTAGGTTCTATCCCCGGTTGGGTAACAACTGGTGATTTAATTTTTAATTAGCAAAATAATGTAAATACCTGTAAATAATTGTGTTCAGGTAGTTTCACTACTAATCCGTCCTTGTTTTGTTATGTCCCTGTATTTTACTTGATTGAAATTGTAACTCATTTAATTTGTCCAATACAAATGCATTGGCCGGATGTTTCCTACCCCCATTTTTCTCTTTCAAAATTCATGGACATGCTCTCGTGGCAGCTAATATTATTTTAATACGCTTAATTTATTAAGCAACTCTTTTGCAATTTTTATATACTAAATACAATCCTTAAAATATAATTTAAACTCATAAAATGCAGTAAAAGTAACTAAATAAAGTTAGCTTATCACTTTTTAATAGTTCCCAAAAAAACGAATAGATGGCAGCATCTCACAAACGAGAGCATTAGACACGCCTACAGAAGGCACGAGGTAGGCGTCACTATGACGTCAAAATGTGCTTTCCCCGCGTTCCGTCAGACAGCGCGAGGACGTGCACACCTTATATATATATATGGTCTTCACTATCCTTGATATGGATCAATGGTTCACGACATTGACAACAAAAGGGTAAATTTATTACTTATATTTTGCAAGCACGTTGTGCATTTTTCTAACTTTTTTTTTTCTTGAGATCCAATAATCTATTATTATTATTAATTGCAAATTTTATTAAATAAATAGTAGATAAAATATAATGGTAGATATAATTTGCTTCTATAATTTTGGGAAGTATTAAAAAAATTTACTCCAATGTTTCTCTATTTACTTGTAGTAAATATATTAAAAGCATATTTACTCGTATTTGCTTCACAAAATGTTTACAAAAATTACCGTTTACTCTATACTGTTTTATAATTACGTAAGATATCGAAGAAGTTACATAATGTATCGCGTTACTTTTCTAATTCGCGTTACTTTTCTAATTCGCGTTACTTTTCTATATAAATCCATTTTTCTACTATTAGTCCGTGGTAAATACCAATATACATTTGCTCTTGTTTAATAGGAAATTAAGGCTTCGATTAGTGTAAAGTCTTGGAAAAAAGCAAAACATGTACGGGACGATATAGGAAGGGCTGGTGCGATGTCAGACGTAACTTCCTTTTATTGACGAGGTTTTTGTTGATGGCCAATCTCTAATTTTGTAATCAGCTCAAATGATGCTTCACGTTATACCTTTGACCTCTTGTGCAAAATTTTTTACTTAAAAATGAGTACCTGAACCTACTTATTTTACTTTGAGTGCAATTGCTTCGTAAATGAGCGATGACGTACTCAAATTTAAGGGATAGTGCTTTCTCAGAAATGAAATGATCAGTGTGATTTAATGTTACTAATATCAACTTCTGTTCAAGCCGCCATCTTAACAAAACGACTAGACAAACTTAAAATAGTTGTTCAGAAGATGATTTTCCAACTCATTTAATGTCGATAGCTTAAATGAGTTATTACGACTCAATTATACTTCCCATTCTTTTGGCACACCTTATTAACATTTCTTCTGTTTATAACTTCTTCAGGTCGCCCTGGTAGCTTAACGGATAAGGCTCTGGAAAGCGGTGCCTGCAAATTGGGTTCGATTCCCTGTATGTCTTGGTTGTAATTGTCGATATTTATTGAAAGTAATTTATGAAGGCAGCCGATGTAGGCCAGCATCTGCTCTTTTTATTCATTGTGTTTATTTTTGTGTTTATTTTTGTGTATATGTTTTTTTTTTTCAAAATTGTAATTTATATATTCGGTGCCATGATAAGCATCGAATGTAATCAAAAATGAGTACATTTTACTTATTTTTGAATACATGTTTTTAGCAGTGTTCAGTCATAAAACTTCTTTATTAAAAAAAGTAATTGCAAGATTTTTGTAAAATTTTGTATGTCAGTTTTTTAAAATTATATTTTTAAAAATATAAATGTAAAAGTGTTTATTAGTATTATGTGACTAAAATATATATATAAAAAAAATTCTACTTTGAAGTATTCGTCCTTATTGCCGTAAAATCAATTTATTTATAACTTTGCTTGTTTCAAGTTTGTAGTAACAACTTTCAAGTAACATGGCAAAGACAGAATATTTTAATCAGACTAATTTGTGGCTTTAAAAAAAAAGGTAGTTTTAGTTAAAATGGAATATTTTTACCTTCACACAATTTATAATTTTTAATTATTTATAATTTATTAATTATAATTTTTTTATTCTTTAATTAGTAGATAATTGAACTGATTCATTGTGCGTGTGTAAAAATCTTTCTTTCGAATTTTGATCACAGCAGTACAAAAAAAAATCCATTATATTAAATTGCAGCTTAATTTCTGAAAATGGATGGCTTTTCAGAAGTAAAAAAAATCATTAATTTTACTCTAACGATGAATTCTTTGAAAATTGAGTATTTGAATCACTAATTCTAAAAATAGGATTTCTTTTTTAGAATTTCACGTTGAGAGCTTCTTTAAAACGATATTATTAATTTTTTAAATGTCGCTTGAGGTTTCTGATATGATTAAGATTTAAATTAAAGACCGAATCCTCGATTTTTAAAATTTAATTATTACCATCCTTCTTTGGTCGTTAAATCATGAATTTTTATCCGAAAACTTTGTTGATAAATTAAAAAAATAATTCATTAATTTCAGTTGCCAAATTAATAATGCTTTCCTTTAAGATATATGCTTTGATATATTCGAAATCTTAACCGAAGACGTGAAGAAGGGACAAAACAACTCGACTTTGAAGAATTTGCACTTAATGTTGTAAAATCCATTTATTTATAATTACGCAAAGATAGTGAAGACTATATATAAAAGGTGTGCTGGTACTCCCGCTTTCTGATAGAGGACGGGGTAAAGTATTCTTTTGACGTCATAGTGACGCCTCCGACTTCTGTGGGCGTGTCTAATGCTCTCGTTTGTGCAGTCGTTTTTGGAGTCTACTTAATTTAATATATATATATATATATATATATATATATATATATATATATATTTATATATAGTCTTCACTATCCTTGATAATTACGCTTGTTTTAGGTTGGTAAATACTTTTAACTAACGACACAAAGCCAAAGCAATTTTAATAAATTTAATTAGGATTTGAAACTTAAAAATGAGTACATAAATCTACTCGTTTTTCTTTAAGTATAATTGCATCGTAAATGAGCAATGACGTACTCATATTTAAGTAACTGTACTTTCTCAAAAATGAGCAGTGTGATTTAGTATTAATAATCTAAGCTTCTGTACCAGCCATCTTAGCAGAGCGACCCGACAAACTTAAAATAGTTTTTCAGAAGATGGTTTTTCACATTATTTGATGCGATTGCCTAAATGGATACAGAGTTATTACAACCCAATTATCATACTTCCCATCTTTTGGCAAACCTTTTTAACATTTCTTCTGTTTATAACTTCTTTAAGTCGCCCTGGTAGTTTAACGGATAAAGCTCTGGACGGTTGTTCTGAAGATATGGTTTCGATTCCCGGTAAATCTTGGTTGTAATTGTCGATATTTATCGAAAATGATTTATGAAGGCTTTTGAAAAGTGAAACTTATGTATTCGGAGCCAGGATATGCTTCGAATGTACTCAAAAATGAGTATATTTTACTTATTTTTGAGTACCTATTTTTAACAGTGAACAATAATTTCGAATAGAACTTTATTGTTCTCCACCTGGGTGGTCCCAAACAGTACAGGGTGGTCCCAAACAGTACAGGGTGGTCCCAAACAGTACAGGGTGGTCCCAAACAGTACAGTGTGGTCCCAAACAGTACATGGTGGTCCCAAATAGTACAGGGTGGTCCCAAATAGTACAGGGTGGTCCCAAATAGTACAGGGTGGTCCCAAATAGTACAGGGTGGTCCCAAATAGTACAGGGTGGTCCCAAATAGTGCAGGATGGTCCCAAATAGTACAGTGTGGTCCCAAACAGTACATGGTGGTCCAAATAGTACAGGGTGGTCCCAAATAGTACAGGGTGGTCCCAAATAGTACAGGGTGGTCCCAAATAGTACAGGATGGTCCCAAATAGTACAGGGTGGTCCCAAATAGTACAGGGTGGTCCCAAACAGTACATGGGGGTCCCAAATTCTTGGTGATGGTCATAGTTTTGCTGAATCACATTTAGCTGGATTGGCATAATACAACATTATTTTTGTCTACCTACTATGCTTTAGCAGCAACTCGTTAATTGTGGTTTGGTTAATTAACGTCGCACTAGAGCTGCACGTTGGACTAGTGGCGTTAGTTCGCGACCATATCTCAAAGAAAAGATCCGGGAAAAATGCCTCGTATTTTTTAACCATTGTCAGATAACGAGAACAACTCCTCTGAGCTGGTACCCGGCGCCGTTAAGTTAGATATTTCGAATAGTTCAGTTGGAAAATTTAAACAAACCGCTTGGCTTCAGCAACAACTCATCAAAAATAATAAACAACAATGGCCCTAATACTTAACCCTGTGGAACTCCGCTTTTGGCTTCCACCCATCGAGAGTATTCACCCTTAATTTGTACTCTTTGCTTTCTACCTGTTAGCCAGTTTCTTATCCACAAAGCATTTAAATAAAATAAAAATAATGGTTTATTGCAGTTAGTTTTAAACAAACAAACAATCAATGACATTCGCTTAACGATTTGTAACCCACCCTCCGGCTCGTCGCACAGGGGTAGGGGGGGGGGGGGATTATCTGGACACCTTAAAAGTTGGGATCTCCGAGTTTTAAAAATCCTTGAGTTGGGGAAATTTATGCCTCAAGAAAATTAATATTATTAGCAAATGACAGCGAGGAAAGGTGAGAAATGACCCAAAAGTAAGATGAAACTTAAATTAGACTTCAGGACGGACACTGCATTGGAATATGCGTGCAAAAAATAAATACTTTCGAGAGAACTGTTCGATGTTACATGTAAAAAAAAAGTTGACAAATGTCAATAAGTTGGACCTGGGCGTTTTGAATATTTAAGGGCCTCTGTGGCTGAGCGGTTAAGGCATTCAGCTACTAATCCGAGGATTGGTGGTTCGAATCCGCGCAATGGACTTGACAAAAGGAAAGTAAAAAAGTAGTGATCATGTGATCGGAGGGTTGCCAGCTTCGCTACAAAAATACTAGAAAAGTCGTCCAGAACATCCGCAAAAATGAACGGCGTGTATACGGGACTGGTGCACGATACATCTGATCGGGGTCCAAAGTCCCGACGTCTATTGAAGGCGTTGGGTGCCAGTTCAGGTGTTTCCTCGTCATCTGACCATGGTTCTAAAATAACGAGGTGCATGTATGAATGTGTGTGTGTTCCCGGGTCTCTCCTTCGAGATAGACCCCGAACAATAGCCCACTGTGTAGCTCTAGTGCGACGTTAATTAACCAAACCAAACCAAATATTTAAGTTTCGTTTGGTTAATTAACATCGCACTAGAGCTGCACATTGACTAGTGGCGTTAGTTCGGCACCTATCTCGAAGGAAAGGTTTGGTTAATTAACGTAACACTAGAGCTACACAGTGGGCTATTAGCGACGGTTCGAGGCTTATCTCGAAGGAAAGACCCGGGAACGATGCCTCGTATTTTTGAATCACGGTCAGATGACGAGGAAACACCTGAACTGGCACCCAACGCCTTCAATAGACGTCGGTACTTTAGACCGCGATCAGATTTATCGTACACTAGTCCCGTATACACGCCGTTAATTTTTGCGGATGTTCTGGACGCCTTTTCTAGTAGTATTTTGTAGCGAATCTGGCAACCCTACGATCGCAATATCACTACTTTTTTACTATTCTTTAGTCTAGTCCGCGCAAAGGTTCGAAACGGGGACCCTTTGGATTCTCAGCTGACGCCTTAATCCACTCGGCCATGGAGGCTTGAGAGAGATAATGGTTTAATATTAGGTTTAATATTACCTATAAAAATAGTTGACAAATGTCGATAAGTTGGAACTTGGAATTTTTAGCACTGTTGAGGTTTGAATTTCGAATCGTTAAGTTTGGTTTGGTTTGGTTAAACAACGTTGCACTAGAGCTGCATATTGTACTATTGGCGTTAGTTCGGGATATATCTCGATAAGATCCGGAAGAAATTCTTCGTATCCGGAAGAAATGCTTCG
The DNA here is from genome assembly GCA_963932185.1 of Troglohyphantes excavatus. Taxonomy (NCBI): domain Eukaryota; kingdom Metazoa; phylum Arthropoda; class Arachnida; order Araneae; family Linyphiidae; genus Troglohyphantes; species Troglohyphantes excavatus. The sequence continues at coordinate 47,152,467 of OZ010678.1, forward strand.
TATCTAAAAGATCCGGAAAAAATGCTTCGTATTTTTTAAACATGGTTAGATAACGAGAACAACACCTCTGAGCTGGTACTCGACGCCGTTAAGTTGGGAATTTCGAATCGTTAAGTTGGGAAATTTCTCATTTATATCCCTCCCCCCCAAAAAAAAAATTGTGACTGCACTGCCCTCCTTGCACATTTTGAAGTTGCTCAGTTGGTAAGGAGTTCAGCTACTAATCAGAGGATTTGTGGTTCGAATCCGTGAAATGGACTTGACATAGAAAATTAAAAAAGTAGTGATTTTGCGATCGGAGGGTTGCCAGCTTCGCTACAAAAATACTAGAAAGTCGTCCAGAATATCCAACAAATTATACTGGCGTGTATACGGGACTGGTGCACGATCAATCTGATCGGGGTCCAAAGTCCCGACGTCTATTGAAGGCGTTGGGTGCCAGTTCAGGTGTTTCCTCGTCATCTGACCATGGTTCTAAAAAAACGAGGTGCATGTATCAATGTGTGAATTGAATGTGTGTGTGAATGTGTATGTGTTCTCCGGTCTGTCCTTCGAGATTGACCCCGAACCGTCGCGAATAGCCCACTGTGCAGCTCTAGTGCGACGTTAATGAACAAAACCAAAAACCAAAAAACCTTGTACATTTTGCAACGTGCGATTTAGAAGAAATAAATTCGAACGTTATTGGATCAATAAAAGGAGTGATAATACTAAGCCTTTCTCTCAATTCTGCTGTCTTTCAGTTTCCCATTAAGCTCTTATAATCTCCTTTCACCACAACATCAAATGGAAGAACAAAAAACGTCTTAACTATTTTCAGTACTTTAAGGGGAGGATTAAGTTTTATTGAAGTAGTAAATTGTTTAGGGAAGAGATAAGAAAGAGAATAACGTGATAAAAGTTAAGTTTCAGAGAGTTGGAACATAAAACTGATAGGTTAACAGCGTATTTCCGCTGCTGTTCATTTATTATTTGGAATAAATGCAGAATTCAGTGGGAGAATTATGTGATAGACAAAAACAGTGGCTCCCAGTTTTAGGGGATTATGGGGGTTCAATGTTAAGGGGTCCGCGGGGTTGTCAATAGCGACAATTACTTCTAAAACGACTGCACAAACGAGAGCATTAGACACGCCCACAGAAGGCGGAGGAAGGCGTCACTATGACGTCAAAAATATACTTTTCTCCCCGCCCTCCGTCAGAAAGCTCGAGTACCAGCACACCTTTTATATATAGTCTCCACTATCCTTGGTGGAGAACAATGTTTTGTACGTCTGTCACCGAAATACCCGAGCACTAGTAATCAGGCCAATACATGGGGAGCAGGGCCTTGTCTATTCAAACGATGAAACAGCGAAGGCTTTTGCGGACGAGATGGAGTGTCAGTTCTCAGAAAATATAGTTCCTTCAAATGGTCATTTTGAGGATATTGTCAGCAGAGGTCAATGTGTATAAAGGACTCGTAAATTTAACTGCTCACTAGACCTAACTAACCTAGATGGCATTTAATACATAATTCACAAACTTAAGAGGAAAAAAAAATCTCTATTGATCCTTTAATCCATTTAGACAATATCAACAATAAAATGCTGAAAACCTTTCTAGGTAGTTTTTTTTTGTTTTAAGGGGGTCCGATACCCAAAATTCGCAAAAAAAGTCATTTTTTTTTATATTTAAAAAATAATATTCAAACTTGTCTTAATAACTCACAAAAAACTGCTTCAAAAAATTCCTATTACTTTTTTAGTTATGAATGTTTTAATGATGTGTTCCTGTAACATAGTTGTATCATATGTAAACTTTAGAAGCAAATATCTCTGTTCGTGGTTTTGAAATTTAATAAACACTAAAAATGCTAAGGCTTTTTTACTATTATACTTAAAATCATAATTTTTGTGTGTATAGCAAGATAAATATATTTTAAATAGATGTATGCATTCAGATTTCCTATTTTTACCATAATTTGTTTTTTTAAAACCACTTAAAATGGAATTTTATTTTTTTTCGTCAATTTTTTTTCCGAAATTTCTAATATATTTTATTTTTTTAAAGTGATGTATCTGAATCAAAATTTGAATGCATACATCTATTTAAATATTATTCAAAATCTTAAATAAAAAAAATTGCTTCAAAATATTGAAAAACAAAAAAGGAGTAGGAATTTTAAAATTGTTAAAAAATTTACTAAAATTTTAATTTAAAAATAAATGTGCAATTTAAAAAAAAAAATTGAGCGTCTTAAAAGGGTTTTTTATGCATATTTAGAAAGAGAAAAAAAATTGGATTGTACAAGTATAAAAATAAAGAAAAAAATGTCGAAGGTATCGGACCCCCTTAATGTAACAATGTTTAATTTATTTTTATTTGTTTGTATTTTAATTTTTTATAAGAATAATAATTAAAAGTTTGCATTTTTTACGTGGAAAGAAAATAAACAAAATCCATCTTTTATTTGAAATCAAGATTTAAAATATGTATTTTAACGTGCCAGTTTTTTCATTTTTAGAATATATATATTTGTATAATTATTTTAAACCCCTTCAGGCAAAAAGCCATTGAAGGTGGTTATTAAAGGTCTACCATCAGAATTCGAGTGTGATGACATCAAACAGGAATTAACGGAACAGGGGTTTAACCCAATAAATGTATCGCAGTTGACGAACCGCATGACCAAAAGGCTTTTGAGCATTTTCATCGTGGAACTGCAAAGGGACGAAGTCAATGAACAGATCTTTTCTCTGACAAACTGCCTATTCATGTCTGTCGTGATTGAACATTTTAAAAATCGTAAAGGCATCACGCAATGTTACAATTGTAACAAGTTCAATCACATCTCAGCCAATTGCATGATGCCACCTCGCTGTCTTAAATGTGGCCTTAATCACACCACCAACACATGTAAAATGCCTCGGCAAGATAATCCTACATGCATCAATTGCCAACAAGAGGGACATGTCGCCTCCAATAAACTTTGCCCTAAATTTCCCAAAACTAAAGCAGAGAGGGACGCTGAAAGGACTGGAATTCCTCTCAATAGAAACTATTATACCAGACCTTATAATGCACCAGTCAGTTATGCAAACGTGGCAGCTGCTGGCAACAGGACTGCCACCCAAAACATCACTAATGAGAATCAGCAGGAAATGAATGTAAATTTTCCATTGACTCCACAGGTGAATGTTGCAAACACCCAGATTGGAAATTTCCATGAAGCCATCTCCAATCTTGGAGTTTTGATTGAACTTATCAATGAAATAGCGGGAGTTTTTAATGGAATGGAGGCGGCGAAAACTCTTCTCACAAAAATGAAGGAAGGCAAAAACCTAGTTGAAAAGCTTCAAACATTAACAGACTTCGCAATCTTTGCAAACCCTACTCCCTCAATTGATAATGAGTAATAAAAAACCTAAACTTAACTACAATAGGAAGCATCTCAACATCTGTTTCTGGAATGCGAATAGCATTCTCCACCAAAAATTTACCCTTCAAGATTATCTTACTAAGTACTCCATTGACATTCTTCTTGTCCAGGAGACTAAGCTTAAAGCTGAACAAAAATTTTCCATTCCCAATTATTGTATCTACCGTACTGAACGAACAATGAACAACAGAAATCAAGCTTTCGGTGGAACTGCTGTGTTCATTAAGAATAACCTGCCTCATAACCAAGTCACCTTTAAGGGACTCAAAACCATTGAAACCACAGCCATCTCACTTAATCTCAAAAACATTGACCCAATTATTTTTGCATCTGTGTATGTCAGAGCTAATTGCAACGTTGTTGATGTGGAAAGTGACATCGATACAGTCTTTGCCCAAAACAAGGACGTTGTCCTTGCGGGCGACTACAATGCAGCACATAAAAACTGGAACAATCATTTCAATAACTGCTATGGGTACACCATTATGAAAGTTTTGGCTAAGGACTATTGTGAAATGGCCTTTCCACCAACCCATACCCATTTTTATGGAAATTCCCGCTCTACTATTGACTTTGCCCTCATCAAGGGACTGCACTTTCAATATAAAATCGAATCTTTAGCCGAACTGGCCTCCGATCATAACCCAGTGAATATGTTTTTTAATCTTACGTTCAACATACCAATTGGCAAGAACAATACAGTAACTAACTGGGATCTTTTTCGTCATGAAACAAATAAAATTACAGTTTTCCAGCCTCTCATTCAGGACAAAGAGGCAATTGAAAAAGCAGTCGACAACCTCACCGATACCATTATCAAAATTCACTCAGATTCTTCAACCCCCGTACCTATTACTCAGAAAAGATTTATCCCTAAGCATATCAGAAATCTCATTAGAGAGAAAAACAAATTACGAAGGGACTGGCAGTTTTACCGGAACCCCACCATAAAAGTTCAACTTAATCGTGCTGACTGTATCATCAAGAGAGAAATCAAAAAGTTCACCCAGCAGAGCTGGCATAACCACCTTAAAAACCTTGGAACTATGGACAATTCACTCTTTAAAACTGCAGCAACACTTAAAAGAACCTACAAATCTATTCCACCTTTGAAAAAATCAGACAATACTGGACTTGCCAGAACAGATGTTGAGATTGCGGAAACCATTGCGGACAGCCTTCAGAAACAGTTCACTAACAATAAAATTAACCATCATAAAACGGAAAAGATGGTTCAAAAAAGCATTATTAGATTCAGAATCAAAGAGAAAAAGAATGAGTTTGATAGGGTTTCGGCAACGGAAGTGGTACGGTATATCAAGAAGATGAAAGTCAAAAAAGCGCCAGGGAAAGAGGGCATTACAAACAAAATGGCCAAAAACCTTACAACAAATATTGTTCTTATCTTAACTGAAATCATCAATAAAATACTCGAACTGGGACACTTTCCACCTCAATGGAAGGTTGCGAAAGTTGTCCCAATCCACAAAACAGGCAAAGACGGTTCAATCCCTGAAAATTATCGACCAATTTCTTTACTGCCGGTTTTTAGCAAAATTGCTGAGGCCATCATCCTTTCAAGAATAAGGAACCATCTTAACGAAAATCAAATTATCATCCCACAGCAATTTGGCTTCATGCCTGCTACATCAACAACTCACCAACTCCTCAGGGTTGTGGAATACATTTCAAGCAATCTCAATAAGAAAATTCCAGTTGGGGCAATCTTTCTGGACATTGCCAAAGCCTTTGATCGTGTTTGGATCGAAGGCTTAATCCATAAACTGATCGAAAACAAATTCCCAGACTATCTCATTCAAGTTCTCATTTCATACCTCAAGAATCGAAAATTCACTGTTCAAGTTAAAACTGTCAATTCCACCCTGAGGAGCATTGAAAGTGGAGTTCCACAGGGATCACTAATTGGCCCAGTTCTATTCCTGGTCTACATGAATGATATACCACAAACCAATCGAACAATGCTAAGCTTGTACGCAGACGATACAGCAATTATGGCTAAAGGTACCATACAACGACTGCGTGCAAGTCTTCAACTTCACATCAACCTCATTGAGGATTGGATGCGTAAATGGAAAATTCAAACCAACGTCAACAAAACTGAAGCAATTGTCTTCACTAAGAAGAAAAAAGTAGCAAAAACCAAACTCTATGTCAAAATGTCTGGAAAAAGTATTATTTGGACCACCCAGGTCAAATACTTAGGAGTGATCCTTGATCAAAAACTTAGCTGGGAAGCTCATATTCAATACATCTCGGACAAATTCAAGAATGTGAGAAGACAACTTTACTCGCTCATAGCTAGAAACAGTAAACTTTACCGCAAAAACAAAATCCTTATCTACCAATTTTACCTTCGATCAATCATTAGCTACGCGGTACCCGTTTGGGGATACGCTGCTAAATCACACTTTATTAAACTTGAAAGATTAGAAAATTCCGTTATCAAGCCAATTGCGAAGGCAAGATGGTTCTTTCATATCAAGAACATACTTAAATCACTACGCATTCCAAGCTTCAGAGAGTACACCCAAAAAATTGCCAAAAAACTTTTCGAAATGACTGGAAATCACGACAACCCTGAGATTAAGAACATTCCGAATTATGATGCTAACCTTAAATGCAATAAGAGAAGACCCCGTGCCTTCGTTACCTGAGCATTTGCTCTACCCCATTTCCTTTTCACTCTTTGATTGATTGGCAGAAGGAGGCAATTGCGTCCTTCCCCCCTTTTTTCTAAGGAGAATCAACGAAAAACAGTTTTTCCAGAAATTTCTGTCTAAAAAATTTCCTTGCGTATGAATCTACTTCATGTCCTACTACCAATGTCTTTCCTGGGATGACTGGGCATGACTGAAACCTCATGAGTATCCTCCTCCAACGTTTTAGATGCCTTCGGCATCTCCCCCCCCCATGGCCTTTGTCTTCTCTGTTTTGAGAGACATGTTTTTGCGAGTGTGTGGAGTTTTTACGCCTGTATGTTTTTTCGTCCGTGTTGTCCTGTGCTTGTTTTCTTACCAATGTTCTAATCATCATGTTCCATTAATGATCAATAAATGATAGGGTTAAAGGGCCTTCGGCCCTAGGCACCTTAAATATATAAATTCTCGCGTAAATTCAAAAATATTATTTTGGAAATTTCCTCTATACATTTTCCCAAAAATGTGTAATCATTGAATAAACATTATAATCAAAACCAGCAACTAAAAAAACTATATTAATTCTTAAATGTTCGATGAGCTTGCTATATTTTTAGCTATACTGAAAAAGCGAGTATCCATTACTCTTATTTGGTTTATTTCAATAAATCGTTGTCATCATTGATTTGGGAAACCAAAAGTTGACTGTTAGGTTAACCCAACTGCGTGTAATAAACATTTAACACTCATTTGATCACGCGACTGCACTGTAACATTGCAGTTAACATTGCATTATTTACATCATTTTGTCGAGTGTTACTGATGCTGTGTTAAGCTGCAGAACATTGATTAAATGAATTTATAAAATTCAACGAAGTAGATACAAATTTGTTGGACAAACACTCACAATTAAATGGCATACTAGATATACAGGGGAATATATACTACACAAACCATTATATTAATTAATAAAACTAGGGGGTTCGGATAACGCTTCGACAACCCCCAAACCAACACTGTAAAAAAAAGGTACTTACAAGTGAGTACTTGAACATACTCGTTTTTCTTTGAGTACAATTGCATCGTAAAAGAGCGATGACGTACTCACATTTAAGGGGGACCCAAGCCCCAAAATCCGATAAAAATGCTAAATTTGTTTTTCTTCATAAAACGATGCTAAACATACTTAAGAAGGTGTGTACAAAATTTCAAAACATTAAAAAAAACAGAACATATGTTTTTTTAGATGTTTATATACCATTTATCATCTTTCTACATACTTTTCGTCTGCAACAATCGTCATTTTCTCAAAATATTTTATTTCAATTTTGGTCACGTTTAAAATGCTAAGGCTTTGTTAATAATTAACTTAAAACTAATCTGTTAATAGTTTTTGAAGCTCTAATATTTGCTTTATAAATGTATGTAAAGTTTTTTTAAGTTAAGTTATAAATTATTTTTTTACAAATTATTAAACATAAAAAATTTAATATTTTTTGGGTTTTGAACTTAAAATAAGTTTTTGAAGACAATTAAAACACAAATCTGCAAAAGTCTATACATACGTTTATAGTATGTACTTTGACGTTATTTAATCAATTAAAATTTTTTTTTAAATATTAAAAATTTAAAGAGGAGTAGTGTTTTTAAAAAAAAGTCTTTTTAAGCTTAAAAAATGTAAAAAATAACAAAAATGAATTTTTAAAATATATTTTTGTTTTTGATTATTGTTTAGAAAAAGATGTTCTAATAATATAAAAAAAATGGTATTTCTGAATTCATTAATAAACAAATTAGGATTTGGGGCTCGGGTCTCCCTTAAGTAATCGTGCTTTATCACAAATGAGCAGTGTGATTTAATCTAGCTGATCTCAGCTGCTGTTCAAGCCATCTTAAAAAAGCGACGTGACAAACTTAAGCTGTTTGTTCAGAAGAGCGTTTTCCACAGTATTTGAAGTCGATTTCTTAAATGGAAATTTAGTTATTACAACTTAATTACCTTACTTCCCATTCTTTTGGCACACATTTTAAAATGTCTTCTGTTTATAACTTCTTCACGTCGCCCTGGTAGTACAACGGATAAGGCACTGAACTGCGGTGCTTGAGGATCGTGGATCGATTCCCAGTAAGTCTCGGTTGTAATTGTCGATATTTATTGAAAGAGATGAATGCAGTCTATATAGGCAAACAGCTGTTCTTTTCATTTATTGAAAGGGATGAAGGCAGTTAATGTAGGCAAACAACTGCTTTTTTATTTATTGAAAGGGAGGAAGGCAGTCTATATAGGCAAACAACTGTTCTTTTCATTTATTGAAAGGGATGAAGGCAGTTTATATAGGCAAACAACTGTTCTTTTCATTTATTGAAAGGGATGAAGACAGTCAATGTAGGCAAAAAATTGTTCTTTTTATTTATTGAAAGAGATGAATGCAGTCAATGTAGGCAAATAATTGTTCTTTTTATTTATTGAAAGGGATGAAGGCAGTCAATGTAGGCAAACAATTGTTCTTTTTATTTATTGAAAGGGAGGAAGGCAGTTTATATAGGCAAACAACTGTTCTTTTCATTTATTGAAAGGGATGAAGACAGTCAATGTAGGCAAACAATTGTTCTTTTTATTTATTGAAAGAGATTAATGCAGTCAATGTAGGCAAACAATTGTTCTTTTTATTTATTGAAAGGGATGAAGGCAGTCAATGTCGGCAAACAATTGTTCTTTTTATTTATTGAAAGGGAGGAAGGCAGTTTATATAGGCAAACAACTGTTCTTTTCATTTATTGAAAGGGATGAAGGCAGTTAATGTAGGCAAACAATTGTTCTTTTTATTTATTGAAAGGGATGAAGGCAGTCTACGTAGGCAAACAACTGTTTTTTTTATTTATTGTTACTCATTGTGCTCATTTTTGAGTACATGTCTTTTTTCAAAAATAAAATTTATGTATTCGGAACTATAATTAGCTTCCAAAGGACTAAAAAACGAGTACATGTAACTTATTTTGAGTACCAACTTTTAACAGTGAAGCTGTCCTCTTGTATAAATAGCTGGTTTCCATTGTTCATACTGCTTTTTTAACCACTTGGTGGATATGACGTTTGGTTTGGTTAATTGACGTCGCACTAGAACTGCACAGTGGGCTATTGGCGACGATTCGGGGCCTATCTCAAAGGAAAGACCTGGGAACGATGCCTTGTATTTTTGAACCATGGTCAGATGACGAGGACAACACCTGAGCTGGCACCCAACGCCTTCAATAGACGTCGGGACTTTGTACCCCGATAAGATGTATCGTGCACCAGTCCCGTACACACGCCGTTATTTTTTTGTGGATGTTCAGGACGACATTCTAGTATTTTGGTAGCGAAGTTGTCAACCCTCCTATCGCAACATCACTACTTTTTACTATTCTTTAGTCTAGTCCACCGCAAAGTTTTGAACCGGGGGCCCTTGGATTCCCAGCAGACGCCTAGATCACTCGGCCACGGAGGCCTCGGTGGATATGACGTAATATACATATGTGTACTGCATATTTTACAAGCAGCATACAATTTAAAACTAAATGAAAAATCTCTACTACGAAATATTATTCAAGTTCCTATTCCATTAAAGTATATATTTTTAAAAGGAATATATCGAAAATATACTCCCGTTATAAGAAAATTGGCCATAACTCCAAAAAGCAAAACTTTACAGGAACCAAAACAAACCAAATGTATCACCTGCGTCAAAGTACTTTAAAGGTCTTTTATTGTCTTAAAAGTGGTTGTTTGCTTGTTTAAAAATTTTATTTTGGGGATAATTATATTGTTTTTTAATATGGTTTTTTATGTAATACACTGTTCAAAATTAGGTAAATTCCCAGTGTACGGTGCCTTCTTGCCGCGATTCTGATAATTGGCGCCAAGAAAAAAAAAAGTAGGGTTGCCGTAGATTATGACATTGCTAGGAACGTCATGAAATAGGGTTGTCAAAATAAAAAAAAAATATCGCCCACCAATTGTCGCCAAATCACATTTGGCGGATGCTCCGTACACTAGGAATTAACCCAAAATTATTACGACCTTGCACCAAAATTTGGTACCAATTTAGCTGCAACCAACATTTGGTGCTTAGTTTCACCATTTACGGTGTTATCACGGATACCATTTAGTGGTGAAACATTGCACCAAAACTCAAAACGTTGCATACAACTCAAAATATGAGTTTTCTTAGTATTTTAGTAGTAGTATTTTTGTAGCGAAGCTGGTAACCCTAGATCACAACTTTTTTACTTTTCCTTGTCAAGTCCACCAATCGGGCTAGGACTAGGAATCTTCTGATTCATAGCTGAACGCCATTACCCACTGGGCCACGGAGGCCCGTGTTCGTAGTTGTCTTTCTTGGAGGGGATTCCTCGGATTGTTGATGTAGCGACAGCGAAAATTTCGGTTGCAGTTAAAGAAGTTGAACCAATTATCGGTGAAACCTCCGCTATTTTTCGATAAAGGGTTTTTGGTTCAACATAGATTCCACCATAATATGGTGCAATTTTCTGCAGTCCTCTTTTTTGCACTAAGATATGGTACATCGTTGAACTGAAATTTTTAACAGTGGATCAACATCATAACATCATGGATAAAGATAGGGCTTTTTTTGTATTTAATTGTCACGTAGGGCTTTTTTTTTGTATTTAATTGTCATATACGGCCTTATTTTATCAAAAACAGTCTGTAACTATAGTTCTAGCCAATATAAATTTGAATATAAGTCACCACTATATATGATCGCCTGTGTTGAAACCACATCAATTTACATGTACAAATCACATAATTTATTTTTTATTTTAAAATACCACTATAAAAATTAAAAATATTATTTTATATAAAATAATCAATTATAGTTACGTGTATAATTTAAAACGCATCCAATTAAATAACGTTAAAATACGAAAAATTGTATTTAACGATTAATTTAAAGAATATATATTTCAATTATCCGTAATATACGTGGTTTTGTTTGAAGAGGTACGGACTTCAAGTTAGAGGATAACGTGTTCAGTTCTAGCGACCCCAATATATGACCCTTTTTACAAAGATAAAAGAGATTTTTTTAAAGTTAATTTTCCATTCTTAGTCTTCGAAAGGCTTCATAGAGAAACCTTCGCCATCAATTGATAAGTAAGAAAAACCCAAAAATGAACTAACACTATTTTCCATTACTAGGCAGATAGGTGCCCGATTGGTGCGATCTCAATTTTAAAAGACAGCCAACTAATAAGGTGTAAACACACTTAACATTATATACAAGGCGAGTTGCAAACTTCTGTCGAAACTTAAACTGCAAGGCGAGTTCTTATATCAAAACTTTGTTTTTGGACTTTTACTGACTTTTAAGACTCTTTGGTCTACTTTTAAGACTCTTTGGTCTACTTTTAAGACTCTTTGGTCTACTTTTAAGACTCTTTGGTCAACTTTTAAGTCTCTTTGGTCAACTTTTAAGACTCTTTGGTCTACTTTTAAGACTCTTTGGTCAACTTTTAAGACTCTTTGGTCAACTTTTAAGACTCTTTGTTCTACTTTTAAGACTCTTTGGTCTACTTTTAAGACTCTTTGGTCAACTTTTAAGACTCTTTTACAGATGTTGAAGATTATTTTTAAGATATAAACAACTATCCGATAGCCTAGACCTTCAGAATCGGCATTGGATGCGTGTGAGTTCGAACCCCAGCATGTGTAGCCCCCTTGTAATCGGTGGGTTTGTTGTCAAAATCGTTTCTTTCACGCACCAAAAAATATCCGCTGTGTAGAAGTTCTGACTGATGCACGTTAACCTTTTTGCGTGGGCTAAGTTAAAGAAAAATTGCCCTGCCTGTGGGCTAATTCCTAAACGGAGGGGAGAAATGTCTTTTTCTGAGGCATAGACAAAGAGTTATTAAAGCATTGTGGAAGGACGGCTTGTCTTACAATAAGAGGTGTGTTACTGTCTGACGGACGGATCGTTAACAATTGTTCCTCGAAGCAGGTAGATTCGCAGAGGGGGGTAGGGTCACTTGTGGGGTTGAAAAACTAGAAATCCCAGCTGAAGACGACCTGTAGAAATGTCCGAAACTATGTAATTACCTGTTCTGCTGCAAACAACGTACTTTAGACCTCACATGTTTTAAAAATACTCCCCCTCTCCGTGGTTAAAATTGTCCTAAGCCCATCGCTAGACCTGTAAAATCTATGGGACAGAAGATTTCCAGGTTAAAATCACCGTGGTCCGATGTTCTCATACTTATTCCTTTTATTGTCACTATGACAAAGCCAACACGTGAGTTGATACCTATTGATGCCGAAGCCAACACGTAAGTTGATACCTATTGATGACGAGGCCAACGCGTGAGTTGATACCTATTCATGACGAAGACAACTCGTGAGTTGATACCTATTCATGACGAAGTCAGCACGTGAGTTGATACATATTGATGACGAAGCCAGCACGTGAGTTGATACCTATTGATAGCGAATCCAACACATGAGTTGATACCTATTGATGACGAAGTTAGCACGTGAGTTGATATCTATTCATGACGAAGTCAACACGTGAGTTGATAACTATTCATGACGAAGCCAACACGTGAGTTGATATCTATTCATGACGAAGCCAACACGTGAGTTGATACCTATTCATGACGAAGCCAACGCGTGAGTTGATACATATTGATGACGAAGCCAACACGCGAGTTGATACATATTGATGACGAAGACAACACGCGAGTTAATACCTATTGATGACGAAGACAACACGTGAGTTGATACCCTTTGTGTAGGGTATCAACTTACGTGTTGGCTTCGTCATCTGACCAAGATTTCGAATTACGAAATAGTGTTTATGGGTCTTACCTTCACGATAGACCAGGACCATCGTAAATACCCCTTTCCAGCTCTTGTGCGATGTTATTTCAATTAACCGACTAATCTATAAAAAAAGCAAATGTCTATTTTATTTCGTTGTCCTAAAAAGAGTCACAAAGAAATCTTTTTAAAAATAAATATTAAATTAAAAAAAGAAGTGCATTTTTTATATTTAAAGCACCAGTATAAAATTTAAAATATTAATAATATTAAAAAATTGGCAATTATTATAAATAATCATTGTATCTGAAAAAATGACATCCCAGATTAATATCAAGATTTCTATTTTCGGTAAACATCTTTGGTTACTTTCCAGTAACCCAAAATAACGAGATTTGTATCATTTGCTTCGAGCTACCACCAAAAATAGACAAATGGACGTTTTTTTAGAGAGTGCCACGGAAAAAAAAAATCTCAGACTACAGACAGCAAAGGAAGAAATAATACAGTTGGAAAAATAGATGAAGGACCTGGTACTATAACGGCAAAAAGAAGAAAATGCCAAACCTTAAGGAAATATTCCGGTTCGAGTAATAAAGATAAGATTTTTCTTAAGTAGTTCTCTTACATTCCATTATATATTTTTTGGGAGAGTGCCCATAGACATCGACATTGTATGTCGGGTGTTTGTGCCTCTTCGAAAATATCTGCGTTGGTAGAATCTTACGAAAGATTCTTGGATTAAACATTGTTAAAAAAAATACTAAAAAATTAGTAAAATGTACTCATTTCTGTTCGTTGAATTTTATAAATTCATTTAATCAATGTTCTGTAGTTTAAGATAGCATCAGTAACACTTAACAAAATGGTGTAATGAATACAGTGTTAACTGCAATGTTACAGTACAATCGCATGATCAATCCAAATTATTATTAAATGTTTATTGCACGCAGTTGGATTAACCTAACAGTCACATAATATGTTACAATAATTCAATTTTTGGTTTATCAAATCAATGATGACAACGATTTATTTAAATAAACCAAATAAGAGTAATAGCTCATCGAACATTTAAGAATTATATTAGTTAGTACAACTACAATACTATTCATTTAATTTGTATAAAATTTTGTGCACATATGGGGAAAACAATATTTAACAAGATGTAATCACAATATGTTCTACATTTAGTATACTTTTTATGAAAAAAGTCATTTTATAACTGTGGGATTTTAAGTTACCAAGTTCGCAGGTTACACTTTTCTAAAACAGTTTTCGATATACAATCACCAAATTTTATTTGTACGTAAAATACATTGTAATTATGTAGAACACATTGAAATAATGTAGACTAAATTGTAATTATGCAGAATATATTGTAATTATGTAGAATATATTGTAATTATATAGAATACATTGTAATAGGGATGAGGTGATAATTGAGTAACAGTTAAAAAATATCATTATTTCAATTTCAAATAATTAAAAATATTATTTTTTGAGAAATAACAGTTCTTTTCAAATCCTCAAAAATATAATTTTTCGAAATCGAACTAATTAGGTTCTTTAAACGATGGCGCTGTTTCGTTTTATCATATTTTTAACTTGATATTCATCAAGGATTCCGTCTTTCACTTTGTTTCAAATATCCCAAGCTGTGCGAATTTTATCATACAGTGTTGGATTTTTAGAAGCTGTGTGACTTTTAAGATACTGTTACGATCACTGATCTACGATCCTCTGCGATATAACTGTTTCATTTTGCATCGTTCTGAAGATTGTTGTATCGTTGTATTTTTTTATCAAAATATTGTAATAACCATTTGAATCTAAGGACATTGTAGTATGATAAATCTTTTTAATATTATCGATGCCGTCTCGTATCGGTGTTTCGGGTGTTTGTTGTTATTTGCGATGGGGTTCGTTGTTTGAGAACGCTGGTGGGAAAGGAAGTAGGGGGTGGGGAAGAATGGTTTTGCGTTATTACTGACTCAGTTCTCGTTTTCTGCTGGGTATTTTGTTTATACAGATCGCTCGCTGAGGGTGCTTTTTTTGCGGATTCTTTTAAAGTGCGGGTGTTTTTTTTTCCTTCTTTTTCTTATGGTGCTGTTGCATTTGAATAAGTATTGTCGAAGCTATTTTGTTGACTATATATATATATATATATATATATATACGCATTGTTTGTAAATATCTGAATAAATGCACTGAATATAGTTTTCGCGTAGACATTTTATGAACATATTTTTGGAAGAAAGTAAATCGCTTTAATTTTTTAGAGCATATAGAAATGAATTAATGCTTTTCAAATTAAATTATATTGTACTGAAAAAGAAAATTTTGCTTAAAATATTTTTTTTTTGTAGAACAAGCAGTTTTGACATGATTTTTTGTTTTTTAGTAAGTTTGAATTAAACACTTATGTACTTCTCTCCCTTTCTAAAAAAATACCTAAATAACAGTTAAAAATAACTTATTTGTCAATAATATCGTAATAACTACTGTTCTTTCAGAATAACTGTTTAGCTCATCCCTACATTGTAATTATGTAGAATACATTGTAATTATGTAGAATACATTGTAATTATGTAGAATACATTGTAATTATGTAGACTACGTTGTAAATACATTGTAACTATGTAGATTACGTTGTAAATACATTGTAATTATGTAGAATACGTTGTAAATACATTGTAACTATGTAGATTACGTTGTAAATACATTGTAATTATGTAGAATACATTGTAATTATGTAGAATACGTTGTAAATACATTGTAATTATGTAGAATACGTTGTAAATACATTGTAATTATGTAGATTACGTTGTAAATACATTGTAATTATGTAGAATACATTGTAATTATGTAGAATACATTGTAATTATGTAGAATACATTGTAATTATGTAGAATACATTGTAATTATGTAGAATACATTGTAATTATGTAGAATACATTGTAATTATGTAGAATACATTGTAATTATGTAGAATACATTGTAATTATGTAGAATACATTGTAATTATGTAGAATACATTGTAATTATGTAGAATACATTGTAATTATGTAGAATACGTTGTAAATACATTGTAATTATGTAGAATACATTGTAATTATGTAGAATACATTGTAATTATGTAGAATACATTGTAATTATGTAGAATACATTGTAATTATGTAGAATACATTGTAATTATGTAGAATACATTGTAATTATGTAGAATACATTGTAATTATGTAGAATACGTTGTAAATACATTGTAATTATGTAGAATACATTGTAATTATGTAGAATACATTGTAATTATGTAGAATACATTGTAATTATGTAGAATACATTGTAATTATGTAGAATACATTGTAATTATGTAGAATACATTGTAATTATGTAGAATACATTGTAATTATGTAGAATACATTGTAATTATGTAGAATACATTGTAATTATGTAGAATACATTGTAATTATGTAGAATACATTGTAATTATGTAGAATACATTGTAATTATGTAGAATACATTGTAATTATGTAGAATACATTGTAATTATGTAGAATACATTGTAATTATGTAGAATACATTGTAATTGTACAGAACCTAATTTTAAGTTTGCACTAGAATTACCAAACTTTTTTGAAAATAATTTTTTTTTACTTTACGGCTAATAATTTCGCACGTTTAATTTTTTATTCTAGTAAACAACTAAAAATCAGGTTTAACATGTAGATTTTACACTACTAATGGTACATGGAATTTTTTTTGACTGAAAATATACTTTTTGAGAAAAATGTACCAAAAGATAGAAAAAAAAAACATTTCTTGATAAACTGTAAAACGCAAAATCACTGGTAATTCTAAATTGATATTTTGATCATCCCGTGCAAATATGTTCTCAACTATTTAGGATCAATGTGTGCACGAAATATTTTTTTTTTTTTTAAAGAAATTAAATTTTAAAATAGTGACCGATTCTAAAAGGGGGCGTGTTCGCTTTTGTTTAAATTTGAAATTTATATAACTTAACATGTGAATTTTGTAAAAGTTGTAATAAATATAAAATTTATATTAAATAATTAAATTTTTTCCACTTGTTCGTAATTTTTTAATATCTTTTTAGCGCATTTAAGTCTGCTTACGCATTTATTTCTTAGTCGGATTTTTTTTTTTTTTTAAGATAATATTTTCTATCTTAAAAAATTGTGAAATATAGCGGTATCGATGGAAGTGGGATTCAGTTATTTATTCTTCAATTGGCTTTAAGTCAAACTGTCTTTTTAAATACAGAAGTTACTGGCCAGTGATTCTGGACAAACACAATGAAATAGTAAGGTTAATCACATTTCTTTTGCAAGCACGATGTGCTTTTATTTTTAAAGTTTATTTAAAAAAATGATATAAATTATATTTCAATATTTGACATTAAATATATATAAGAAATTATGTATTAAGAACTAGTGGTACTTAATAAATCAACAAATGCACCCTAATTTTGAAAATAATATATTTTTGACAAAAAGAAATATTAACTCCATATTGTTTAAAATTCCGTGAGTTATCGAAATAGTTATACAGTATGAAGATAGAAAAATCGTGTTACGCTTTCATATAAATCCAATACTACAATAATACTCTGTAGTAAATAAAACACATTGATATACATTGGGTCTCGATTGCTCATAAATAACGATTCGAGAAATGCAAAATCTTGGAATAAAACAAAAGACCCACCGGGCCATAGATTGGTTGCGCGGCGTCAAACAGAGATTTATTCAATTGACGAGGTTTTTGTCGGTGGCCAATCTAGAATTCTGTAATCTGTCGAAATGATCTTTTACGTTAAAATCTTCCATAATGACAAAATATTTAATTAAAAATATTCCATTATTATTTCCATTATTTGTCTACCACCTTTTAAAAATCGTAATTTTATTATAAATACAAGAGTGTTTATTAATTTCAATTGAAAAGTAAATAAAAAAAATCTACCTTAAATTATTCGTCTTTTTTGTTATAAAATCGATTTATTTATAATTTGGCTTCTTTAGAGGATTGTAAAAACTTTTAATTAAAATAACAATGCCAAAGAGATTTTAACTCGGCAATCAATTTAATTACCGGCCTTTAAAAAAAAAGGTAGTTTCAGTTAGATAGAATATTTTTAACCTCACATGATTTATGATTTTATTTTAATTATTTCTTTATTTAGGAGGCAATTTAATTAATTCATTGTGCGTGTATAAAACTCCTTCGAATTTCAATCAAAACATTAAAAAAAAGAATTATAAATTACAGTTTAATTTTCAAAAATGAATGGTTTTTCGGGAGTAAAAAAAAATTATTAATTTTACTCAATTCCAGTGATGAATTGTTTGATAATTGAATTTTGAATTTTAAATGAATTTTTTTTAGATATTCTACAATGAGAACTTATTTAAAACGAAATTAAATTACAGAGAAGACCGGTCCTGGTTTTTGTTGTGTTAAAAATTTGCATTAAAAATCGATTAATCGTATTTAAAAAAATAATTATTACCATTCTTCTTTGAGAGTATAATTAAATATGTATTTTTGTTATGAACCAGTGCTTGTGTGTACATTTGAATAGTATTTTATTTTAATCGCCATTTTAATAATTATTTTCTTTCAGGAATATGTTTTGATATTTAAAATAATTAATTTATTTAATCTGATATTAATCATATGACTAATAGGATATAAATCATATGCATAATATGATAAATCACATGTTGTTTAATATATAAGATACCTCTATTCACATTGTTCAATATATTTATTATCTGAAAACTTTAAACTGTTGTTAATTATAAAGAAAATGTTTGAATGCACAAAGCATAAAAATATCCAGTTGGATTTTTTTTTTTTTTTTTTTACTATCATAAATTTAAAATATCATAAGTTCCTGTTAAATGACCGTAATACATACACTGTAAAGGTATTTTGAAGGTTTCAGCTTTATATATATGATACAGACTTTTCATTTATGTTGATGAAGTTAGATGGTATCTCC
This sequence comes from Troglohyphantes excavatus, assembly GCA_963932185.1. Lineage (NCBI taxonomy): Eukaryota > Metazoa > Arthropoda > Arachnida > Araneae > Linyphiidae > Troglohyphantes > Troglohyphantes excavatus. The sequence goes on from OZ010678.1 coordinate 47,171,383, forward strand.
CGAAACGTGTTCGAATATCATGGATTTTTATTGCGCATTTTAACGTTGTATTTGTATTTTTATTGCTCATTTTAACGTTGTATTTGTATTTTATTGCGCATTTTAACGTTGTATTTTAATAGCTGAAGCTTGTTCGCGTGATATGGGGAATGGATAATTTCTTAAAAATATAGCATATTTGAAAACGTTTGAAAGCAGTAGTAGTTAATAAGTAGAATTACTATTAATATTTTGTGCTGCAAACATTTGCAAAGCCTGGATTAAATTGTCTGCCGTTATTTATCATACGTTTCGTTATCAAAAACATATTACTTTTTAACATTGTATAACTTGGTCAGGATCTTAACTTCAATATAAAAACCAATTTTTTTGCCAATTGGCACCATTCATTTTGCCTTTCGGTAATCACTGTTATGTTTTTGTAAATGATCTCCAGCAACTTGAAACACTAAAATTATAAAAATAAACTAGTAGTAAATAAACGATTCATAATGTAAATAAAGCTAATAATCAAAATTTTAAAAGAAAATACCTAAATTTTTAAAATATTAAATTTTTTAAAAACACTGGTATGTATAAAAATTTAAATGAATAGAAGCGCCATATTATCTCTATTATTTTTTTAAAGTATTAAAATAAATACACATTGAAGGGTTTAAGTCCGGACAAACATAGAAACGATATGACAAAGAGAGAGAAGACAGATTTGTAAGTTAGTAATTAATAAAATCATGAATTATTATTTGAATTTTAATCAAAAATTGTTGTATAAAAACTATAAAAAAAATTCCCATCTTGGAGAGAGATTAGCGCGGTTTCAAAATCTGAAAAATATCAGTCTTTTCTTCTCCTTGCTTTTGTAGCATTCACATTCAATTTTATTTATTTATCCATTGTATTGTTTTCCTACAATTAACTTATTCAAATAGTTTTAGACACTAAAATTCAAATAATAATTCATAATTTTATTAATTATATAAACATTATGTATTATCCACAGATGCTTTAGCGCGGACTATATATTTGTTTTTATGTTCTTTAGTAATTGTGGCTATGTTTATTTCAATAATATGTTATTTCTACTTATAAGTTGAAGTAACTCAGTTCCTGTTTAAGATGTATATATACAAAACACAATTTTAAACTTTTTTTTTATCAACTACTATTTCAAATTATCAATTTTTATTAGGTTCGGCTTAATAGATGCTGAAGTATTTTTTCATTAATTACAAAACACCAGTTTTAATGATAAAAGAAGAATTTTAATTTATAAATTTATAACATCTGGGGGGCAATATAGCTTCTCCAGTCACTATAATAAAAAATAACGAAAAAGTTGGTTTGTTTAATTAACCTTGCATTAGAGCTGCACAGTGGGCTATTGGCGACGTGACGGGAAGGAAAGATTTATTACTCGAAATAAAGACTCTGGAACAATGCCTCTTATTTTTGAACCATGGTCATATGATGAGGTCAATTCCTGAGCTAGACCCGACGCATCCTCCATTGGCGTCATGACATTGGACCCCGATCAGATTTTACGTGCACCAATCTCATATACACGTCGTAGAGGGGCCCGTAGCTCCGAGGATACCGTCGTCAGCTAGCAATCAAAGGGTACCGAGTTCGAATACGACTGATATTAGAGACTTGACAGATAATGTTAAAACGAATAATACGTAGTCCGAATTTACCACCAATTTCTACGGGACTGGTGCACGTTAAATCTGATCGGGGTCCAATGTCCTGACGACCGTTGAGGTTGCGTCGAGGGCGAGCTTATGTGTCGTCCTCGTCATCTGACCATGGTTCAACAATACGAGGCATTGTTCACGGGTCTCTCCTTTCAGATAGGTCCCGAACCATCGCTAATAGCCCAATTTTCAGCTCTCGTGCGACGTTAATTAACCAATCATGCATATTTTGTTTTGTTTTTGTTAATCAACGTCGCACTAGAGCTGCACAGTGGGCTATTAGCGACGGTTCGGTCGGGACCTATCTCGAAGGAAGGACCCGGGAACAATGCCTCGTATTTTTGAACCACGGTCAGATGACGAGGAGAACACCTGCGAGCTGGCACCCAACGCCTTCAATAGACGTCGGGACTTTGGACCCCGATCAGATTTATCGTGCACCAGTACGCCGTTAATTTTTGTGGAATGTTCTGGACGACATTCTAGTATTTTGGTAGCGAAGTTGGCAACCCTCCGATCGCAATATCACTACTTTTTACTATTATTTAGTCTAGTCCGCGCAAAGGTTCTAACCGGGGACCCTTTGGATTCCCAGCTGACCGCCTTAATTCTATCGGCCACGGAGGACTCATCTGTTTCGAAGGACGATTAATAATGAAAATGATAATACTGGAGCACAAACTCGCTACCCTCTGGTTGCTGGCCAACAACGGTGCCTTGGGGCTACTGTGCAGTAGAAAAAAAAAGAAAAAAAAACGTAATTTTTTTTCTTGTGTTAACAATAATTTTTCCGAGTTTCTCCAATTTCGAATACCCTCATTAGTTTCCAATATAAGTGTAATCAAACATAAACCCTACGCAGTGTATTTTATTAGTATATGCCGGTTTGGGTGGTTTGTTAATTAACGTCGCACTAGAGCTGCACAGTGGGCTATTGGCGACGGTTCGTGGTCAATCTCGAAGGAAAGACCCGGGAACACATACACATTCCCACACGCATTCATACATGCACCTCGTTATTTTTTTAGAACCATGGTCAGATGACAAGGAAACACCTGAACTGGCACCCAACGCCTTCAATATGCGTCAGGACTTTGGACCCCGATCAGATTTATCGTGCACCAGTCCCGTATACACGCCAGTATAATTTGTTGGATATTCTGGACAACTTTCTAGTATTTTTGTAGCGAAGTTGGCAACCCTCCGATGGCAAGATCACTACTTTTTTACTTTTCTATGTCATGTCCATTTCCCGGATTCGAACCACCAATCCTCTGATTAGTAGTTGAACGCCTTTATCCACTGAGCAACTGGGGCTCTATTAGTATATGCAGTGCTTATAAATAAGGATTTCAAGGGTATGTTAAAAGACGGAGTTTTACGATGAAGTTAAAATTTTATTGCCAAAAGTTTACAAAACTATCACCTAACATAAATTATGGCGCCAAGAAAGATTTATTTTTCACACATTTACTAACCCTAACATTGTAATCAACTTTATTTCTAAAGTAAAAATAAATTCAAAAGTCAAGATAACATGATTTCCTCCCCTTTTTTTTTTTGCAGAAGCATAAAGAAAAACGAAAGAAGTTCGTTTCTGTAGTTGCTTCCTGTTTGCTTTGATAATGTGAAATCTTTAAATTTCCTAACTGATGTGTCTATTTTAATATATGTTTATAGTTCGCCTTTAACTTTTTTTCCTTCTTTAGTTCTTTTAAATATTTGCTATTCTATTTAAGGAACATAACATAAATCTTCGGACAATTTTCAAATTTAAAAAGAATATCTCCAAGCAGTTTACCGGTTTTATTAAGTTAACCATGTTTGATCGAAAATATTTATCGATAAAATACTAGAAAGGGTTTTGTGAATAAATTTCCTTTGTGTAAATACGTTCATGAAAATAACGATTACTTATTTTTATTTAATATATTCCGTTATTTTTTGTCTTTTTCCACTCAGCTAAAATATAATATAAGCAATGGAGAGATCCATGAAGCGACAGTGTACTTTACCGCGCAGCGCGGATGCATGCAATTTGGAAGAAAATTTAGGAAAACATTCACCCTTGGCTATGCGGGAAACTCACGCGACGTCACAGAAATATTTAGAACTGATTTTTTCGGTGTCTTTTGTCTTTTTCTTGTAAGTAAGTATTGAAAAACATTAAATTTGTAAAATTTTATGTATTTTTGAAAGCCAGAAATGCGTTTTTAAATCTACGGAAACTTATGCACGAAAGGACTATTTTTCTCTTTCGTTCAAAAAGGTGTAAATTGTTCGTGACTTGCTCCAATGCTTGTAGTGATGTTATTCTAACTTATTCTAATTCGTTTGAATTGTGTAACTTCTTTATTTAGTATGCTTAGTCTAAAATGTACATATCGTAAAACAGCACAATGTTTCCAAAAGGATTAAACTTTTGATAACGCTTTTGAAAGATTTAACAAAAAGGAACAATATTTCTTATTTCTATGGAATGAATATTAATTTAAAATATTTTAAAATACTTTTTATGGCCCATTTCAGGGAGATTCAACAATCTCCTGTGTTAACTCACGTCTTCATATGTATTTTGCGATTCGACACAAGCACACACATAAGCTCACGCTCACGCTTACGCTCACGCACACACTCACGCTCACGCACACACTCACGCTCACGAACACGCTTACGCTCACGCACACGCACACGCTCACGCTTACGCACACTCACGCTCACGCACACACTCACGCACACGCTCATGAACGCACGCACACATTTTATGTTTGTTAGGCCTTTAAAATTTTATTTTGTTTTTTTTTATATTATGCTTTTTTTCTTTTATGTATAAACGTACATATTATTGGTACCAATCACAATATAAAATATTATTAAATATAAATTTGGGTAAGGAATACACTTCCAGAACTTGCTTTGTCCATGTTAGAAATTTTCCAGAAATCGATATCTCAAAATCGACGTTTTATTTACTGTAATGAAAATACTTGACTTATCAAACCTCTGGTTTCGCATTAACTTTTGTGAGGAATGACGGAATCTATAAGAATGTTATAATCTTGCCTCCGATTTAATTTGTTTCTAGCACATTCCCAAAGTTTCATAAATCACTGAATGGGATTAAATGGATGGATGAAATTAAAGTTTTAATTCTCGCAAGACACCAGCCATTTAAATGAAAATGGTGAAAAATTAATTGGTCGTTTAATTTAATTTGGGGAGGGTGACTGAGAGGGAGAGAGGGAAGGAGGGAGCGAAGATTAGAGTTGTAGATGCAGAAAGAGAGAGGGGATTGGAAAAGAGAGGGAGAGAGGTAAAGGAGAGGAAGAGGGAAATAGACAGAGAGGGAAAAAAAAGGGGGGGGAGTGGGTTGGTTTGGTTTGGTTAATTAACGTCACACTAGATCTGCACAGTGGGCTATTGGCGACGGTTCGGGGTCTATCTTGGAGGAAAGACCCGGGAACACATACACATTCACACACACATTCATTCACGCACCTAGTTATTTTAGAACCACGGTCAGATGACGAGGAAACACCTGAACTGGCACCCAACGCCTTCAATAGACGTCGGGACTTTGGACCCCGATCAGATGTATCGTGCTCCAGTCCCGTATACACGCCGTTAATTTTTGCGGATGTTCTTGACGACTTTTCTAGTATTTTGCAGCGAAGCTGGCAACCCTCCGATCACAAGATCACTACTTTTTACTTTTCTTTGTCAACTCCATTGCCTAGGACCGAACCAGGAATCTTCGAATTCCCAGGTGGCGCCTTTAACCACTCGGCCACGGAGGCATGTGGGGAGTGGGTGTGAGAGAAAGAAGGAGATAGAGAAAGAAGGAGAGAAAGAGGGAGATAGAGTCTTCAAGCGATTACTATCTTCAGGACAGACCTGCATAAATTAAACAAATACATTCATTAGTTTAATTTAAAAATTCATATAGCCTTTATACATACATTTAATCTTTTCAGAAAGGGATGTACGTTTGTCCCATTCCTTACTCAGAGCGGTCTTGCAATAAATTTTATTTATTAGTGGGTTAATTTTATTTATTTAGAAGTATTTAGAAGTTTATTTTATTCAGAAGTGGGTTAATAATTTTTTAGAGTGTGTGTTCTAGGTGTTAAGTTGGCCGAACAAAAGGATATTGCTATTTGCTCAGCAAAGGAGAGTCAGAGTTATGACTTATGCGTGCAAACGGTCGCTTTTTTTTCACGTTTTATTTGGGGAAGCAGTTGAACAGGAATTTCCAAAACCCGAAACGCAGAAATTTGCTGATTGGAGCAGAAGGATATTTAAAAAAAAAAAACGACCCAATCAAAAACCTTCCAGTGTCTCAATCTACGCTCTTCGAGTTTGGTTTGGTTTTGTTAATTAACGTCGCACTAGAGCTGCACAGTGGGCTATTGGCGACGGTTCGGGGTCAATCTCGAAGGAAAGACCCGGGAACACATACACATTCACACACACATTCATACATGCACCTCGTTATTTTAGAACCATGGTCAGATGACGTACGCTCTTCGAGAAATGGTTGAAAATGACTCCTGTCAAATAAGAACGGCTTCTTTTATGAGCCATTTCTTTCCTTCACAAAGCTAATATTCTCAAATTTCCATGGAGAATTCCCCCCCCCCCTCTCCATCCCCAGTAAAAAGCACGTACTTAAATAAAGTGACTAGTTATTTAGCCCTTGCCAAAAGGTTAAGTAGGTAGTGAAAAAATATTTTTAAAAAGGTACGTATAAAAGAAAAAGAAAAGCGTTTCCACACATTTACTCCTTTGCATATTTCGAGGAACGTGTTTAATAATTGCGTTCTTTTTGTGAAACAGTTATATCCAGTTCCTGTTCTTTTTAAAATGTATTTTTAGCGTGTTATTTTTAAGTTTGTGGTGGATTATTATAAAGATAAAAAAAATTATGCGTGTAGCTGATTATTAACCCTTTGCACTCCGATGTCGCCTCTCAGACAACAACATAACGACCCGTTCTTTTGTTTCCCTGTTCTTTAAAATAAACGAGAACAGCATGATCTTGTGTTTAGAACACCAATCGTTTTTTCAATTTGTTCTCTTGCAAATACAAAACAGATAAGGATTTTTTTTTCTCTTTATGAGTATAAAAAAAATCTGTGGAAAAGAACGTAAAGGGGAATAACTGTTCCATAGAAAGAACACAAATCGCAAAGTGTAGGGATTTTGGGGAAGTTCAATCTGAAGAAAGGTTTATATCACCAACATACTTTTGGTGCTCCTAGATAACAAAAAAATATTTTTTATTAAATTATGTAAGTAAATAACTTTATTAACTCAAGAATACGTTGTCCATTTTCCTTTTAGCCCTTTGCACTCCGTTGGCGCAGCTCAGGCGACAACATAAAGACTCGTTCTTTTGTTTCCATGTTCTTTAAAATAGAAGAGAACAGCATGATCTTGTGTTTAAAAAATATCGTTATTTTTTTCAACTCGTTCTTTTGCAGACCCAAAACAGATTAGGTTTCTTTTTTCTATAAGCATAACACATTCTCGGGAAAAGAACATAAGGTTGAATAACTGTTCTGTAGAAAGAACGGAAAACGAGTTCTTGGAGTGCAAAGGGTTAAAATAAACGAGAACAGCATGATCTCGTGTTTAAAAAATATCGATATTTTTTTCAACTCGTTCATTTGCAGACCCAAAACAGATTAGGTTTCTTTTTTCTATAAGCATAACAAATTCTCGGGAAAAGAACATAAGGTTGAATAACTGTTCTGTAGAAAACGAAAACGAGTTATTGGAGTGCAAAGGGTTAAAATAAACGAGAACAGCATGATCTCGTGTTTAAAAAACATCGATATTTTTTTCAACTCGTTCACTTGCAGACCCAAAACTGATTAGGTTTCTTTTTTCTATAAACATAACAAATTCCAGGGAAAAGAACATAAGGATGAATAACTGTTCCGTAGATAGAACGGAAAACGAAAAGAGTTCTTGGAGTGCAAATGGTTAAACAACAAAGAAATAATAACACGTTGTTATTTTGGTGTCTTAGATACAACTCTCGGGTTCAAAGAATTATTAAAATATATTGATACCCAAATGATGTCGTACTTTAAATGGACTTGAGAATGGGAATTCTTGCGCAGCAATTATGCAGGAAACAAAAAATAAAATTGATTTTTATACATCAAATTATTAAGCAATGAAACAAAATAAAAATTATAATGGTTATAAAATAAATTATTGGAACTAATTAAAATACCACTATTTCAATGTAAAAATTGTAAATAAATAGGTAAAATTTGATTTAAATAATTAAGTTTCTGTTGTTCCTGGTAAGTTTCAGCATGATTCCAAAATTAATGGTTTCTGGTATCTTATATTTAACACCTTATCAAGTACGTGTCGGAAATATGTAGTTCAGTTTATGATTCTCCATTAATTAATTATATACCAGATCATTTTAGTACCAATTAATCGATGCAAACACCATGGTAAACTACATGTTATCAAGTTCTTATTGGAGATATGTAGTTCAGTTTATAATCCTTCATTAATTAATTGTACATACGAGATCTTTTTAGTACCAATTAATAGATGCAAACACCATGGTAAACTACATGTTATCAAGTTCTTATTGGAGATATGTAGTTCAGTAATCCTTCATTAATTAATTGTACATACGAGATCTTTTTAGTACCAATTAATAGATGCAAACACCATGGTAAACTACATGTTATCAAGTTCATATCGGAGATATATAGTTCAGTTTATGATTCCCCATGAATTAATTGTACATACGAGATCTTTTTAGTACCAATTAATAGATACAAACAACAAAACAACATGTTATCAAGTTCATATCGGAGATATGTAGTTCAGTTTATGATTCTCCATTAATGAATTGTACATACGAGATCATTTTAGTACCAATTAATAGATGCAAACGCCATGATAGACAACATGTTATCAAGTTCATATCGGAGATATGTAGTGCAGTTTATGATTCTCCATTAATTAATTGTACAGGCAATTTTGAATTATACAAATTGGATGTAATATTTAAAAACAGCACGACGGGCATATGATTCAGCATTCAGATCATGAATTTTTTTTACTGTTTTAAATCGTCCTTCCCATTTCATAACTTAGTTCAATAACATAATTAATCAATTGCTAAGATAAGATGTTTAGACCGTGTCCACGCAAAAAGGCCATGTAGTAAAATAATCGATAATAAAGGTATGTAGTATAAAAAAAATAAAACCCAACTGATGTTCTGTTGATTAAACACTATCATTATATCTTCTACAAAGTAAATTATATGTTATTTTTGAATTAATCACAATAGGTCTTAATAAACATTAATTGTGCAATTCGATCTTCAACTGCGACAAATCCCCTTTAAATCACTTCTAAACACACCAATTCGAACAGAAAAAACGGAAGAAAACTGCACTGACAAATTGCTATCTCTCACTTAGAAACGGAGCCAGTTGCGACACCCACTGCTTTCAAGAGACCAAAAATCGAAGCTTGTGACTCGGAAATTACAAAATTATACGTTTCCACGCAACATTAAGTCGTCTTCACTGAAAAAAAAGTATAATTTTCTCATACGTCCTTTCGAAGGAAGTCTCGAACAAGGGATAAATTCCCTCTTTTCGCAGCTATTTTTAGAAAATGGGATTTTTTGTTGTTGTTGCTTTAACTGTACACTCGTGTTTACTTTCCCAATGGACTTTCTTCATATGATTATTCGTACAGGGAAAAGAAATCCCATGACACACAGAAGGAGTGAAGCTCTTAAGAAAAGTGTCTAATGCATTTTTTTCCCTACATGGGGAATTGGAATATCGTGTCGATTCTTAATATGTGGGCGGGTTGGCTGCTAAGTGGTATACGTCCAAAAACAGGGTTCCGAGGTAAATGGTTTCAAGTTTGGGTAAAAATTTACTGTACGGTCACCCTTGGCGACTTTTTCAAAATCTCGCCAAACGTCGCCATTTTAGCGACTCTTTGCACGAGCGAGGTTTAAAGAAAACAACTGTTGTCCAATAGGGTTGCAGCAATTCCTTGTCGGGTCGGAGGGGGTTGCCATTTAAATAAAATGTATCGCCAAATGTGGAAAAAATCGTGAATGGTTGTCATTTAAAAAAAATTATCGCCAAATGTGGAAAAAATCGCGCCAAAGCTGACCGTACAGTAAATCTGACCCCAAGTTTGTAACTCGTCTTGGATACAATTACACTTAACTACGCTACCTATATCAATTTTAGTTTTATTAATATTAACAGTTAAAGAGAAGTCTTTACAGAAAGTTTGTAAAGGATGTTGAGTTTTCTTTGGTGATTTATTGGGAAATCAGCGAGAATCACAGCGTCATCGGCATAAAGCAAAAGATGTGAATAAACATCAGAATTTATATATAAAACTGGGATTGATGATTCATTTAAGCGAATTATTAAATTATTCAAAAGCAGGATAAATAATAAGGGACTTAAAATTTCGGCCTGCAAAACACCAGTACCAATATTGAAAGATTCGGTTAAATGAAAATATTCGGTTAATTAACAGTTCAAGAGAAGTTCTCACAGAAAGTTACAAGAAAGTTTTCTTTGGGGATTTATTGAGCAATCAGCGATAATCACAGCATCATCGGCGTAAAGCAAAATATGCTAAACAGATATAAGCATTTATATATAAACCAGATATTGATGATTAATGTAACGAAATTATTAAATTATTCAAAAACAGAATATATAATAAGATATTTAAAATTTCGACCTGCAAAACACCCGTAACAATAACATAAAGATACGGTAGATCCGTCACCTATTCTAACTCCCGGGCAGTAGCCTTTTTATACATGTCTTTTTGAATAGAAATACATTTTGGGCTGATTTAGATTCCGTTTAAAGCTGTCCACAGAATATCGTGGTTGACGCTGTCAAATTCCTCTTTCAGATCTATAAATGCAGCTTGGAATTTACCACGTTTTTCCATAGCGCGTCTTGTACATTACATTAATAAACGATTGATCCACACAACTATATTCCTTTCTAAACTCAGCCTGTTCTTCCAATAATAAGATTTTTTTTTTAATAAATCCAGTTTACCAGTCTATACTGTTTCTAAAAAGATGTAAATAATTTAGCTATTAACTAAAGAGATCGGTTTGTAGTTACTCGGGTTGGTTGGATCGCCTTTCTTAAAATCGCCTTTCTTATTGGGCATATTGAAATATCAATCTAGATAGATGGATAGGAACCAAAGTTAAAAACTTTCTTAAAAACTATTGCAATTATTTGAATTGACACTTGACCCATACATTAAAAAAAAATCTGATCTTAAATCATCCACAGCAGAGGATTTGCCATTTTTTAATTTATATTGTATAAATTCTAATTAATAAGATGTGATGTCTGGGACTTGAATAGAACTAAAGTATAGGAAGATACATGTGACACATAAATCAGTTGAAGGATTTGGGTATAATTGATTGGTTGAAACAGAGAAAACACCAGAGTAGTAGTAATCAAATCAATATTTTGGTGATATGTTGGAGTCATACTTTTCTCTTATATTTGGGTACAGTTTCCCAAAACGATTGCGAGCTATTGCAGTTTGCTAATTGATGTGAAATAGAAAAATAGTAAATTTTCTTTTTGAGACGCGACATTAAATTAAATTGTGAAGTGTGCCAATTTACGACCAAGGGAAAAAAGTCAGTATTGAAATATTAACCAAAAATCGGTATAAATACCTTTGTTATGTATTCCTGCAGATGTATTCCTGGGATGGATGATATTTGAGGAGATAGGCACATCAAAGAGATCATCTGCTGTCTTTTTTTTTCGTTAGGCCAAAGAAAAACCTTGAACAACACTCTCGAGTAGGCAAAGTTGTAGATTTGTTGTTTGCCCGTCGATTAAAAGTTTGTCGTAGTTAAAATTTGCAGAAACTACAAATTTGCTTTTCGGTTTGGTTTATACGTTTCACGGCTGACTATTTCTGTCCTCGTATTGAGAATAATCACAGCCACATACACATTCACATACATATTCATATTTGCACCTCGTTATTTTAGGTTGGTTTGGTTTGGTTTTGGTTTGGTTTTGTTAATTAACGTCGCACTAGTGCTGCACAGTGGGCTATTGGCGACGGTTCGGGGTCAATCTCGAAGGAAAGACCCGGGAACACATACACATTCACACACACATTCATACATACACCTCGTTATTTTACAAACCATGGTCAAATGACAAGGAAACACCTGAACTGGCATCCAACGCCTTCAATAGACGTCGGGACTTTGGACCCCGATAATATTTATTGTACACCAGTCCCGTATACACGCCAGTATAATTTGTTGGATATTCTGGACGACTTTCTAGTATTTTTTTAGCGAAGCTGGCAACCCTCCAATCGCAAGATCACTACTTTTTTACTTTTCTATGTCAAGTCCATTGCACGGATTCGAACCACCAATCCTCTGATTAGTAGCTGAACGCCTTACCAACTGAGCAACTGGGGCTCCGTTATTTTAGAACCAAGGTCAGATGACGAGGAAATATCTGAGCTGGCACCCCACGCCTCGAATAGGCGTCGGGACTTTGGACCCCGATCAGATTGATCGTGCACCAGTTCCGTACACACGCCAAGGCCTCCGTGGCCGAGTGAATAAAGATGTCAGCTGGTAGTCAAAGGGTTCCTGGCTCGATCTTGTGCAACGGAATTGACTAAGAAAAGTAAAAAAGTAGTGATCTTGTGATCAGAGGGTTGCCAGCTTCGCTACAAAATACTAGGAATGTCGTCCAAACATCCATAAAAATTATCGACGTGTATACGGGACTGGTGCACGATAAATCTGATCGGGGTCCAAAGTCCCGTGTCTATTTAAGGCGTTGGATGCCAGTTCAGGTGTTTCCTCGTCATCTGACCATGGTTCAAAATTACGAGGCATCGTTTCCGGGTCTTTCCTTCGAGATAGGCACCGAACTGTCGCCAATAGCCCACTGTGCAGCTCTAGTACGACGTTAATTAACCAAACCATTAATCTGAAATTTAATAACGCCACTCAAGACTGGCTTCAACAAATCGACAAACGAGTTCGTTTTGAGTTGGCCAACGAATTTTTATAAACCCTATATGTAATATGACGTCACCATTGTTCATTTAACTAAATCCGCACTTTAGAACTATTATACAGTCGCCAACCAAAATAAACAATTAAAAAAATATTTGATGAATCTTTACTCCAACTGACAACTATGTATTTATTTACACCAATTGACCACATTATATTTATATACAGCAACTGACCACTTTGTATCTATTTACACCAATGTACCACTTTGTATTAATTTACACCAATTGATCTCTTTGTATTTATTTACAGCAATTGACCACTTTGTATTTATTTACACCAATTGACCACATTGTATTTATATACAGCAACTGACCACTTCGTGTCTATTTACACCAACTTACCACTTTGTATTAATCTACACCAATTGGTCACTTTGCATTTATTTACACCAATTGACTACATTGTATTTATATGCAGCAACTGACCACTTTGTATCTATTTACACCAATTTACCACTTGTATTTATTTACATCAATTGACCACATTGCGTTTATATACAGCAACTGACCACTTTGTATCTATTTACACGAATTTACCACTTGTATTTATTTACACCAATTTACCACATTGTATTTATATACAGCAACTGACCACTTCGTGTCTATTTACACCAATTTACCACTTTGTATAAATCTACACCAATTGGTCACTTTGCATTTATTTACACCAATTGACTACATTGTATTTATATACAGCAACTGACCACTTTGTATCTATTTACACCAATTTACCACTTGTATTTATTTACATCAATTGACCACATTGCGTTTATATACAGCAACTGACCACTTTGTATCTATTTACACGAATTTACCACTTGTATTTATTTACACCAATTTACCACATTGTATTTATATACAGCAACTGACCACTTCGTGTCTATTTACACCAATTTACCACTTTGTATAAATCTACACCAATTGGTCACTTTGCATTTATTTACACCAATTGACTACATTGTATTTATATACAGCAACTGACCACTTTGTATCTATTTACACCAATTTACCACTTGTATTTATTTACACCAATTGACCACATTGTATCTATTTAGTCCAATTTACCACTTGTATTTATTTACACCAATTGACCACATTGCGTTTATATACAGCAACTGACCACTTTGTATCTATTTACACGAATTTACCACTTCTATTTATTTACACCAATTGACCACATTGGATCAATTTAAACTAATGTACTTTGTCTCGAGTTTAACTGCTTGACTATTTTAACAAAGGGTGTTTTAATAGCATTTTCTATAAAAAAAATAATTATATATATATAAAAAAAGTATTATAAAATGCTGCTATAATCACAAACGTTTCAATGAAATAATTTAATCTCCCACTTTTTCTATTTCTCAAAATCCCCTTTCTGAGCAATAGAAATGAAAAGCTTAGTCTTTTAAGACATTTTATCTTAAGTTTTTCGACCGAAAAAGAGGGATTTGCGCAGAATCTCTGAGCTTAACTTTTCCCACAATGACGATTTTAAAAGTGACTTATAGGTTCACCTGGGTTTTGATCCTTATTTAAGAAAAGAAACTTTCTCCTTCTATACGTCCTGTTTATTTTCGGGCTTCCCAATTTATTTAATTTTCGACGGAACTTTTATTTTATATAAAACACCGACGTATAAGACTTCATTAAAAGTTTAACATGTGCATTATTTTATCGATCTTTAGTGCCTGCTAATGGCTTAGTCAAAAGAGTATCGGGATCACAATGGGAGAATGAAGGGTTCGGATCTTGTCTTGTGACTGCAGTGAACTCGTAGTCGGAGGGTTGAGAGTTCCGTTCCGTGTCATACGGGAAATAATTCATTATGTAGAGCTTGTTTTGTAGAATTAACGTCGAAATAGAGCTACACCCAGGGTTCGAAATTAGCAAACGTTAGTCGCATTTTGCAATTAAAAATTTCAATTTGACGAACGTAATCTTCCACCCATTCGTCATTATCGACGCCTAACTTTTTATATATAAATTTACGTTCGACGACCGTAATTTTACACCCTCATTCGTCATTTTCGACGCCTAAATTTTTTTAAAAAAAATTCAGTTTGACGACTGTAATCTTCCGCCCATTCATCATTATCGACGCTTATTTTTTAATATATAAATTTCAGATCGACGACCGTAATTATACATCCTATCGTCATTTTTTACGCCTAAAGTTTAAAAAAAAATTCAGTTTGACGACTTTAATCTTCCACCCATTCGTCATTATCGACGCCTAACTTTTGATATATGAACTTCAGTTCGACGACCGTAATTATACATCCTAACGTCATTTTTGACGCCTAAAATAAAAAAAAATCCAGTTTGACGACCGAAATCTTCCACTCATTCGTCATTATCGACGCTTACCTTTTGATGTATAAATTTCAGTTCCACGACCGTAATTATACACAATATCGTCATTTTTGACGCCTAAATTTTCAAAAAAAATTAAATTCAGTTCGACAACCGTAATTTTACACCCTATCATCAATTTTGACGCCTAATTCTTTTATAAAAATTTTAGTTTGACAACCGTAATTATACATCCTATCGTCATTTTTGACGCCTAAATTTTTTTATAAAAATTTCATATTGACGACCCTAATTTTACATCCTATCATCACTTTTGACGCCTAAATTTATATACAAATTTCAGTTTGACGCCCTTTATTGTATATCGAAAACTGTTTAAAAAAAGTGTACGCTACGAACTTGTTAACCTAAAATACTACAGTTATAATATGACTTTTTTCATAAAAAGTATACTAAATGTAGAAAATATTGTGATTGAATCTGGTTAAATATTGTTTTCTCGACATGTATACAAAATTTTATTCCAATTGAATTAATAGCATTGTGGTTTCGCTGCTTTTTATAAGCACAAAATTATCTATTTTTATTCATCGGTTCCCCTTAACATAACCCTTAATGTGTTCAATAGCAAGCAATTTTTATAATCTTTATACCTTATTTACGATATAGAAGATCCTTCAGTTCATTAATTCATGTGTCATCTAAAATTAAAAGCATCTGCCTTGGATTAAAAAAAAAACAGGCTGACTATTAGTGCCGAAAACCTCAAACTAAAATACCAAACTTTCGAAACTTCGGGGCAATAATTTAAATACATAATTGCTGTTATAACTTTTATGCTAACCCGAATGTTAAATTAAAGTAAAATTCTGCATTTCGTAATATTTCAACCGAAACTGCTTTTCCGTTATTTATAATTAAATTTATCTTAAAGCAAAAGCTAACTGCGAAAATAAATACGAATATAACGATTTATTTTTATATGAAGAAGTAAACCAGCGAAAATTATTCGTAGGGTATGTTTTATTTGTATTGGGAATTCACAAATTGCTAATACTGCTTCATACTGCTTATAATAATTCGAAATTATTACCGAGTATTTTAAGTTTTTTTTTAGAAATACCCAAGAAATTAAAGAGATAAAATAAATCTCCCTTTGGGGCGCTGTTTTTTATCAAATTAAATTGAATACTAAGTTTTCAATTTCTGTTAAAATGCAAAGAAAACTTTAAGTTAATTAAATCATTTGTTTAAAAAAAAAGCTCCATCAACATTATTTTTAAAAGAAACATAAAAAAGGGCTTTTCAAATAACTTTATAAATAAAATAAATATGCCAAGTTAATTGTGTTTATTTTTTTAACTTTAGTTATTATTATATTAGTGTTAATTGTTGTTGGTTGAGTAAACGTCGCACTAGTGCTACACAATGAGCTGTAGGCAACGGTTCCATCACGAAAGAAATGCTCTTTTTTTTAACTCTCAGTGGCCGAGAGGATAAAGGCATCAGCTGGGAATCAGAGGGTTCCTGGTTCGATCCTGTGCGATGGACTTGACAAAGAAAAGTAAAAAAAAGTAGTGATCTTCCGATCGGAAGGTTGCCAGATTCACTACAAAATAATAGGAATGTCGCCTAAAACAACCACAAAAAATATCAGCGTGTATACGGGACTGGTGCACGATAAATCTGATCGTTGTCCAACGCCCCGAAGTCTATTGAAGGCGTTGGGTGCCAGTTCAGGTGTTGTCCTCGTTATCTCCCATGTTTAAAAAAGATGAGGCATTGTTCCCGGGTCTTTCCTTCGAGCTTGTCCCCGAACCGTCGCCAATATCCCACTGTGCAGCTCTAGGGTGACGTTAATTAACCAAACCGATTGATGGACTTGACAAAGAAAAGTATAAATATAGTGATCTTGCGATCGGAAGGTTGCCAGCTTCTCTACTACCAGGGCTACGTGAATACAA
This sequence comes from Troglohyphantes excavatus, assembly GCA_963932185.1. Classification (NCBI taxonomy): domain Eukaryota; kingdom Metazoa; phylum Arthropoda; class Arachnida; order Araneae; family Linyphiidae; genus Troglohyphantes; species Troglohyphantes excavatus. Next base: position 47,188,490 of record OZ010678.1, read on the forward strand.
ATAGAATATAATGATATAAAGAAATCCTTTGATACATATAGGTAGTGATGATTTTAATGAAAAGTACTTTATATATTGTTCTACTATGTTCCTTTTTAAAATGTATTCGAAAAAATTAATTAAAAACATAATTAATTTAATGGATTTCACCGAAATTATATAACGAAAGTAAATTAATTTATCTGCTGGATCAATAATGTTATGGGTGAATATATAATTTTTTGGGCATTTTGGTAATTAACTCTTGCAACAACGAACGATACTTCATTGGATATTGATTCTTCACAATGTATTTGAAGTTAACGGACTATCAAATTGCTTGTTTGGATTACACACTTTATTAAGCTATAACGGGAAATAAAAGGTTGGGAATTACGGTGTGCGAGTTCGATCCACTAGTCTCTTAACTGTTGCTTATGGATTGGGCAGGACATTTAACTGACTTGAAGCCAATTGAAAGGGTGACAACTGTACCCCACTTTCATCGCTACCGAAATATTTCGTATATTTTGCATGTTCAAATAAACCGACATGTATTGCTTTTGGCTGAGTTTTTATCTATTTTCTTTCGAAACCCATTTTAAAAGCAATCTGCTTTTAAAATACAAAGTTATTTGCAAGTTGAAGTCGTAGTGGTTAAAAAGTGAAAGCAACTATTTGTTTGGCAATAGAAAAATTAATTCTATAAGAAGTTAAAATAAAATTTATACACATTTAATATTTCTACAATGCTTTGGTAATAAAAAACACCACTAAATCACTTTAAAAAAAATTTGGGACACAGCATGGCTGCTTTCAGTTGGCTTCAACGCGCCCACAGAGGAAACAAAGTTTGAGCCTTCCAGCAGTAACAGTTAGAGTTCAATGTACAAATCACCGCGTCGTGTTAAAAATTCCTCCGCTTGAGAAGACCTACGACGGTTGGCAAGTTTAATTAACGTTAACACAATTTGACTGTTGGATTTACAATTAAAAACTCGAATAAAAAATAGGCTTTGCATTTTTGTAACCAAAATTATTGAAAGTTAGGCCTATCATTTTTTTAAACCCTATTGGGCCTCTCATTTTTTTAAACCCTATTGGGCCTCTCATTTTTTAAACCCTATTGGGCATCTCATTTTTTTAAACCCTTTTGGGCCTCTCATTTTTTAAACCCTATTGGGCCTCTCATTTTTTTAAACCCAATTGGGCCTCTCATTTTTTTAAACCCTATTGGGCCTCTCATTTTTTAAACCCTATTGGGCCTCTCAATTTTTAAACCCTATTGGGCGGGCCTCTCATATTTTTAAACCCTATTGGGCCTCTCATTTTTTAAACCCTATTGGGCCTCTCATTTTTTTAAACCCTATTGGGCCTCTCATTTTTTTAAACCCTATTGGGCCTCTCATTTTTTTAAACCCTATTGGGCATCTCATTTTTTTAAACCCTTTTGGGCCTCTCATTTTTTAAACCCTATTGGGCCTCTCATTTTTTTAAACCCTATTGGGCCTCTCATTTTTTTAAACCCTATTGGGCCTCTCATTTTTTTAAACCCTATTGGCCCTCTCATTTTTTAAACCCTATTGGGCCTGTAGGGCCTATTCCGCCAATGTAGAAAGATAGCGTTCAAATGAACAGAGTTGAATTAGAACTATTATAAATCCATTGTTATAAGGCGATAACTAAGATATTATTACAACAATGCTTGTTTTATGGCTCTGTTAAGAAAGAAGGAAACCATTTTTACGCAAATAACAATAGTTATTTAGTGTCATTTATAAAATAATCTTTTTTTTAAAGATTTTATTTGTCTCGTTTTAGTTATTAATTTATCAGGGGGTTCGCCCCCATTAATTATTCACAAAGAAATTCAAGTTGTTACTTTTTCCACGCCCTCTAATAGTATATTTTGAGATTATCCGGTTAAATAAATGCCGGGTAAACAAAATTGTATTGCGCCAATAATGAATATTGTTCTAACAATCCCCATCCAACAATACAAAACAAAATTTTATTCTTGAACATCTGTATCCAACAATAAAAATCGGAGAAAATGCTTAAGAAAAAGCCCTGTTAATCAATATTTCCGGTTAAATAAATGCCGGATAACCAATTTGTTTTGAATTTTTGGCGAAAGTGATTATATTCTGTTTAACAAAACAGAATTTTCAAAATCGGACAATATGTTTTTTTTATACGGTCCGGTTAATGAAGATTTCCCGAAAGTTGAATGCCGGATAACCGGATATTTGAGTTGCCATTGACATCGATTTATGGTCAAGGGAGATTATACTGGAAAGGACAGATATACTGGACATCTCCCTCAGCAACGCCATATTCATATGTGCGCTCACGTATATAAAGAACTGTCATCAGACCACCTACTTGTTATTGCAACACTGGATATCGAAAAACCTGCAGACGTCTTTCGCAAGCTCCTCACAGATTGGAAACTCTACTAGAACATTCTCACAACCAGGGAACAAAATGGCCTGTCCCTAGATAACTGCTCAACATCAACCTGGCAGTAGAGAATTTCACTTCCGTATACAAATAGCCCACTCTGTGGCCACAACAAAAGTCGATAACCCTCCTAATTATCTCCTCCTTCCGAAGTCAATAAAATAATTTATCAAATATAGGAACTGCGTCCTGAAAAAAACACAGTAGAACTTGAGACCCTGGCATAAAAACAGAAATAAATAGACTCAATAAAGAAATAAAAATCAAATGTGTCAATCACAAGACCGAGATGGGTGGAGGATAAAATAGTTTCACTCTGTTCGGAAGACAAAATCGCTTTGGAGGATGTCCAAAAGCTTGAGAAAACCCCCAACCATCAACAGGCATATTCACGAGGAGTTAGGTCCAGTTTATACTGTCCAGGTAAAAGCTAAGGCATTCGCTGACGAAATGGAGAGTCAGTTCAGAGAAAATTTATCTCCACCTGACGATGACCTCAAAGAGAAAGTACAAAGGCAGGTGCACAAATACATAAGGTCGCACAAATATACGTCCATTCTAGAGCCTTCAGACCTAGAAGAAATACTTTACATAATTGGAAAACTTAAAAACAGTAAAGCCCAGGTATAGACAACAGTAATAATGCAATGCTCAAAAACCTCCCAGATATCTCGGTAAATAAAATTCTCCATATCACAATGCCTGCCTCCAACAAACTTATTTCCCTCAAAACTGGAGATCAGCTTCAATTATCATGCTTCAGGAACCTGGTAAAGACCCGGTTATCCCAAGTAGCTACAGACCGATCAGCCTTCTATCAACCTTGGCTAATGTCTATGGGAGAATTATGAATGCCAGGATTAAGCCACATCTAACACATATTTAATCAGAACAATATGGTTTCCTACTAGATAAATCGACCACTTATCAGCTGGTCAGGATACTTGAGTTCGTGGAAGCGGCCACACACAATAAATAAACCTCGACACTCCTAATTTTAAATGTGGCCAAAACCTTTGACAGGGGTACTTGGGATTAATTAAAAATTCCTCATAGATTGCAAGCTCCCTCCAGGCCTTAAATTAACAATATTCATATATCAAAAATAGGAATTTTACTATTAAATTTGGCAAAGAAACATCTACCTCCAGAATAATTGAAGCCGGTGTACCACAGGGCTCTCTTCTCGGTCCCATCTTATATCTCTTCTATACCTCTGACTTTCCGACTTTTAGGTTGTCTGTTGGATGACACTGCGGTGGTTTGTAAATCCACTAATACAAACCACGCAATATATAAACTCCAAGACAAAGGGGAAGAGATAGAGTCATGGTGTGAAAAATGGAAGGTAGCTATTAACGGTGAGAAATCAAATATACTTGTAATACGTAAAACCAAGAAATATTAAGCCCATAAAAACAATAATTGATATAATCGGAGAAACAGTTCCTATTGTAACTAAAGCCAATAACCTGGGGCTCATAATGAACAATTGACTAACTTAGACTAATAAAGCTAAAGCAGCCATTTCCCGACTACGATCCCTTCTAGGGCGAAAATCAAAACTATCACTCAATAATAAAAGACTTCTATACATTTCTCCCATCCGCCCCATACTCACATATGCATCCCCTGCAATAGCATATGCATCACAAAAACTGATAAACATACACTCCTAAAATGCCAGAACAAAATCCTCAGGGAAATTGTTGATGCCCACCGATACGTGTGGGACAATCTTATCCACCAAGACCTCAGAGTTCCTAAATTAGACACATTTATGTCTAAACTTAATACAACATTCTACAAAAATGCTCTAAATATAGGCTACGACTTTCACAGCTCATTGCATTACGAAGTCCTCATGGAAGACGCAACCATTAGGCCTTTTGCGGCCTTCTATGCTGCCGATGCTATCCTGTCCCTACTCTAAATAGGGACTTGGCTCGCACACGCCAAGTGGCATGGCTCCATGGCACTATTTCTAATGATTACCCACACTCTGAGAAAAATGGCTTTTTTGTCATCCCACTTCCGCTTAACATGCTCCTTCCCACGTTGGATTATTGACCAGCTCCCCTGGTCTCTCTCTAACCTCCTAATAGCTATGTCAGATCTCAAATGTCCGTCGCCTATACTTTAACTCCGATGAATCGGTATGAATCGCAAGATTGTCACCGAGTTGCACCCTATATTAAAGAATAAGGTATACATTTGCCACACAATAAATCAAAAAGTAGAAAGTACCCTACAGGTATATATTAAGATAAGGTTTTTTAAACTGCAAACACTAATTGTTTTTAAAAGACTCATATAATTTTCAAAATTAGCATGAGTTTTCTTCACGATATAAGTTATTGGTTTATGCAATAAAAAATATTTTTTTTAGGTGCAGGTTTACCTTAGGTAGCGTTTAAAATACCACCAGTTGCCAAGCGGTTATATACAAAATTAAGTATAATATTTGGAAGATTTAATTAAAAAATTAATTTTTTTAATTAAATTTAATTATAAAAAAAAAATTAGAAATTGCCCTACAGGTATATATTAAGATAAGGTTTTTTAAACTACAAACACTAATTGTTTTTAAAGGACTCATATAATTTTCAAACTTAGCATGAGTTTTCTTCACGATATAAGTTATTGGTTTATGCAATATTTTTTTTTTTTAGGTGCAGGTTGACCTTAGGTAGCGTTTAAAATACCACCAGTTGCCAAGCGGTTATATACAAAATTAAGTATAATATTTGGGAGATTTAATTTATTTTTGTTTATAAAGGTTATTTCTATAGCAATAATCACGCATCGTAACTTTAAAAAATGCTATTACTTTTGAGCACTCATATCGAGTTTTTCATGTTTTTTACCGACACGCCCTTTCGTAAACGATGGCATGTCTTTGATAAACGAAAACAGTTAAATCCTTACAGCATTAATAAAAAAATATATTTATATAATAAGTATAAAATAATTTTGCTGGTAGTTAATGTTTTTGTAGTTTTGATTTTACTTAAATATACAATTGAATTTTTCTCATAATAAGGGATATATTGAACATTTGTTAGGTAACATATTTTTAGGGCGTATACTTCCTCATTTTTTTACAGTACAAATGGGAATCATTAAAACCATAGAAAAATGATAAAAATAGAGGAATTAAAATACTAATTTCCGCGTGTCCATCATTGAAACCACGTGATATGTGGAAATGTCAATTCATTCAGGCGCCAATATTACTTGGCAGGCCTTGGCGACTTTAAGAACTAAACGAGATCGAAGTATTGTAATATGGTTTTGTGTTTAATTTTGTATTTAAATATAGTTTTTTTTTGAACGAGTGGCACAATTTAAGGGAGTTTAACAAATATATTAAGGAGATTTTTCTTACTTTGTAGTTTTGAAATAATTGCATTACGTTTTTATGTAAAAAAATTACCAGAAGTGAAGTTATTTCAATTGTTATTTTGTATACTTCAATAAGAAAATATGAACAATAAAACCTGAGAAATATAAAGAGTTTCGCTTCTTCGAGTATTGAACACAAATAAAATATTTTCGTTTTGTTAATGAAGAGGAAATATTTAGCGCATATTGTTTGAAAATAAGTAAATACGTACATATATGTTAAACAGTTGAATACGGACAGAACTCCTTATCACCAAAAGAGAAGAAAGTGCGCCAAATTTGAAACTCCTGCAGATGTCTGAACGCCAAATGTGGCAGCGCTATAACCACGTGATGCGAGTTTTTCTTTTCAATGTTGACACCGCGGCCTTACGAGAGTCTGGTATTGAAGGCGCTCTCTATCTAATATTACAACTCTCTGATTAAAACCAGATGTATCCAACTGTTGAATTATAAAACAGTGTGATCAGTCTATAGATGCACACATGTACTTCATGCCATATTAATAATTTCATTTAAAATCTTCAGAAATATGTATTTCACAATAACTTACAACACACAAGTTGTATAAGTAAAAAATATCATAAATATAAATTTAGCCTCGTTTGATTTTAAATTAAACGCAAATATATAGAATTTTGTTTTTTTAATCAAAGCAATGCTATTAATAAAATCAAAGCATTGTTATTTTTAAGATATTAGGATATTTTTTTCTTTTGACGGTGTCATTAAAAAGAGTGTTAATCTAAATAATGATTGCACTATAAAAAAATGAATTTAAAAATGAGTGCCTGAACCTACTTATTTTTCTTTGAGTACAATTACATCGTAAATGAGCGATGACGTACTCAAATTTAAATAAACGTACTTTCTCAAAAACGAGGGTGAGATTTAAGTAAGGCTCTAATCTCAGATTCTGTTCAAGCCATCTTACTAAAGCGACCTAACAAACTAAAAATAGTTGTTCAGAAGATGGTTTTCTTTAATATTTGTTGTCGATTGCTTCAATGGAACTGAGTTATTACAACTCGATTATCTTACTTCTCATTCTTTTGCCACGCCTTTTTAAGATTACTTCCATTTTTAACTACTTCACGTCGCTCTGGTCACGGCTCTGGTAGTGTAACGGATAAGGCCCTGTACTTCGGAGCGGAAGCATCAAGTAGACAGATTGGGTTCGATTCTTGGCTGTAATTGTTGAAATTTATTGAAAGTGATTTATGAAAGCAGCTTATGTAGGCAAGCAAATGCTCCTGTTGTTGTGCGATGCACACAACTTGCCACTGCTCGGTTTCGATCCGAGGAACTTCGGCTCGCTACGCCGATACTCTGCGAGTCAGGCCAAAGTGATCACTCTCGCTTAAGCGGGAGTATCTTGTAGAAGCAATGAGCCCCACAGAAAGCAGCCTATGTAGGCAAGCAAATGCTCTTTTTATTCATTTTACTCATTTTTGATTACAGTTATTACAACTCAATAATTTTAACCCCCTTTCTTTTGATTTAAAATAACTTGTTTTAAATAACATTTGTTTAAAATAACTATCAGCACTTCAGCATTATACAATCACAAATAAAATAAATAATTTAAAAATTAGTTCATGAACTTTTACAGCAATCGACCACGTCGTATCTATAGTAACGTCATATTAAAAATAACTACTGGCCACGTCGTATTAAATTAACTTGTTTTAACATTTGTTTAAAATAACTATCAGCACTTCAACATTTTGCAACCTTGTGTTTGGCGCAGCTTAGCCATGTCTGGCTATTGCGCCAATAAACCCCATATAACCGCCAATCAGCATTATGCAATTACAAACAGAATAAATAATTTTTAAAAAATAGTTCACGAACTTTTGCAGCAATCGACCCCGTCGTATCTAAAGTAACGTCAAATTTAAAATAACATTTGTTTAAAATAACTATAACACCGCGAGTTTTACTACATTAATACTTTAATATAAGGTACCACAGTTCAGATATAATGGAAATTCTTATAAGACATAATAAAAAAAATGGTAATATAAAAAATACTGCTATATTAATAAATTTCGCACTCAAAATATATAATCTTCTACTTTTTCTATCTGTTCCTCAAAATCCACTTTCTTTTCAAAAGAAAAGATAAACTTGGGCTTTGTCGTTTTATTTTCAGTTTTTCGACCGAAAAAGAGGAGATTTGTGCTGTCTCTAAAACTACCTTTTTTCCACAATGGTTACTTTTAAAGTAACTTATAGGTTCACCTAGGTTTTGATCCTTATTTAAGAAATGAAACTTGCTCCCTTTTCGTCCTGCTTATCTTCGGGATTTCCATTTTACTAGGGAACTTTTATTTTGTATAAAAGACCGAAGTATAAGTCCTTAAAAATTTATGATTTGCATTAGTCCCTTACTCTTAAGCGTCTGAGATGAGCTGTTCAGAAGCACTGATCTCTAACTGTAACTTCTGGATTGAGCAAGAAATTTTATTGACTTGAAGCCAATTGAAAGGATAAGAACTCTACCCTACTTTCGTATACGTTTCGTATTAAAATATGATGACGTGTATTGCTTTTGACTGATTTTTTCTATTTTCTTTTAAAACCGATTTTAAATGCATTCTGCTATTGAAATAGAAAGTCATTTGCAAGTCAAAGTCGAAGTGGTTAAAAAGCAAGAGCAAAAACTATTTGTTTGGCAAAATAAAAATTAATTCTATAAGAAGAATATATAATACTAGCAAAAATACCCGTTCTTCGCACGGTGGTAAATAAAATAACGACGAATAATAGAAAATATATACATTTCCTCTTCTTATTGTAGCAAAAAGCCCAATGTGCGGGTATTTTCAGTAAACATATAATCAAACAAAACTTATGACGTCATTTTTGTAGTGTCAATAACGAAATGAAAATTCTTTAAAATCGCAAACGATATTGTCATCCATGTTAAGTGAATGACATACATTAAAATAGCTATAATTAACGAATGGAACATCGTACAAACTTAAAAATTATCACAAACAATTTCTAATTTTTCAATTAAAGTTCTCTGTAAATTTCACAAAGCTACGTTGTGTAATTATGGAGAATTTCGTGTAAATATCGGCATTCTAATCGATTCATAATTTTAGATATTATATTTTCGCTTTTCTTCGTTGATTTTAACTGATTTTACTGTTGCCACTTCGTGAAACTTTGCTGAAGTACGCTAAAAATGTCATAACATTCAAATGGAACATCGTAGAGACTCGAAAATAATGACGTTAAAATACTTATTTTTTGAACTACTTATTCTGTGAATTTTAAATATCTACGTTGTGTAGTTACGGAGCTTACATTGACTTCAAAGCGCCCATAGAGGAAACAAGTTTTGTTTTTACGGCACAAACTGAGGACCGAAAGCAGCAGATGAAGGCTTAACCCTTGGCACTCCAAGAACACTTTGCGATTTGTGTTCTTTCTATGGAACAGTTATTCTTTTCACGTTCTTTTCCATAGATTTTTTTTTACACGTAAGGGGAAAAAAATCCTAATCTGTTTTGTATTTGCAAGAGAACAAGTTGAAAAAAATATTGATGTTCTAAACACAAGATCACGCCGTTCTTGTTTATTTTAAAGAACAGGGAACCAAAAGAACTGGTCGTTATGTTAGCGCCTGAGAGGCAACATTTGAGTGCAAAGTGTTAATTGTTGGTCGCTGCAAACTCAAGAACTCAAATCGCCCTTCAGCTTTTGACGCAAAAAGTACGCGTCATACGGCTTTCCATACAGTGGGCGATGATAAAATAAGTAGAGTTTTAAAGTCTTAACGCTTGTATATTATCAAATGGATAAATAAAAAAACATTCTTAATAAATATTATAAATAGAGAATTAAAAAAAAATATTTTCACAGTAGTTAAGTAAAATTAATATAACATATTCCATACGACATTCAAAGTTTTCAGTAATTACATTAAAATACCAACACGAAAATTGATTAAAGTTCTGTGTATGCAAATTATAAGCGAAATTATGATTTCTTTCTTTTTGTATGTGAAGAAGCGACATTAAACCAACTATTTAGCATGCTTACATGCCTGAAAGTAAATATAACGTACTATTTAAATATTTAAACAAACCTGTTTGTATTAATTATATTAAATTCTTTCCTTAATATAAATGTTGGCGTTTTATGTAGTAGGCAATTTTTATAAAATTTATCCCAATGAAAATTCTTCAGTACCTTAAATAATGTACAATCTGAAATTAAAATCATCTGTTTATTAGTGTCCAAAATCCCGAACTAAACTACGAAACTTTCGAGCCTACAGGGCAATAAATTAAATACATAATTGTTGTTGTAACTTACATGCAGCACTGAAAATTTGAAAGTTAAATTAAGATAAAATTAAGCATTTCGTTGTAATTCAACCGAAACTGCTTTTCCGTTGTTTGTAATTAAATTTATTTCAAAGTAAAGCTAACAGCGGAAATAAATATGAACATAACGGCGTAGTTTTATGTGAAGAAATAAACCACAGAGAAAATTCAAAGCAGGGTATGTGTTTTATTTCTATTGTAATTCAAAATTTTTTAGTATATTTACTGGTTATAATAACACAAAATAATAAATATTCAAGAAATGAAGCACTAAAAACAAATTTACCTTACGGCCGCAGTTTTTTATCAAATTAAATTGAACATTGCTTTTTCATTGCCGAATTACAAATAATACATTGTGTTATTGAATTATATCAACAAATTCATTCAAAAACTATTTTCAATCAACATTACATAAAAAAATCGCGATGTATTTATATTACTTTTATTTATAGCAATTAGGATTTACTAGCAGCTATGTAATTAAAAAAATGCGTTTAAAGGAATTACTGTTTTCTTTAAATCACTATAAAATATGTAATAAATGGTTAGGTTAAGGTCGCACTAGAGCTACATGAGCGATCCGGGTTTCACAAAAATACCCTAGAAAATTGCATGTATCCATATTTGCGCCAATTTGGCGATAATTTTCTGTATATATATATATTTTTAAATATCCAAGAAATGAAGAACTAAAAACAAATTTCCCTTACAGTCGCTGTGTTTTATCAAATTAAATTGAACATTGCTTTTTCACTGCCGAATTACAAATAATACATTGTGTTATTGAATTATATCAACAAATTCATTCAAAAACTATTTTCAATCAACATTACATAAAAAAATCGCGATGTATTTATATTACTTTTATTTATAGCAATTAGGATTTACTAGCAGCTATGTAATTAAAAAAATGCGTTTAAAGGAATTACTGTTTTCTTTAAATCACTATAAAATATGTAATAAATGGTTAGGTTAAGGTCGCACTAGAGCTACATGAGCGATCCGGGTTTCACAAAAATACCCTAGAAAATTGCATGTATCCATATTTGCGCCAATTTGGCGATAATTTTCTGTATATATATATATTTTTAAATATCCAAGAAATGAAGAACTAAAAACAAATTTCCCTTACAGTCGCTGTGTTTTATCAAATTAAATTGAATATTGCTTTTTCACTGCCGAATTACAAATAATACATTGTGTTATTGAATTATATCAACAAATTCATTCAAAAACTATTTTCAATCAACATTACATAAAAAAATCGCGATGTATTTATATTACTTTTATTTATAGCAATTAGGATTTACTAGCAGCTATGTAATTAAAAAAATGCGTTTAAAGGAATTACTGTTTTCTTTAAATCACTATAAAATATGTAATAAATGGTTAGGTTAAGGTCGCACTAGAGCTACATGAGCGATCCGGGTTTCACAAAAATACCCTAGAAAATTGCATGTATCCATATTTGCGCCAATTTGGCGATAATTTTCTGTATATATATATATTTTTAAATATCCAAGAAATGAAGAACTAAAAACAAATTTCCCTTACAGTCGCTGTGTTTTATCAAATTAAATTGAACATTGCTTTTTCACTGCCGAATTACAAATAATACATTGTGTTATTGAATTATATCAACAAATTCATTCAAAAACTATTTTCAATCAACATTACATAAAAAAATCGCGATGTATTTATATTACTTTTATTTATAGCAATTAGGATTTACTAGCAGCTATGTAATTAAAAAAATGCGTTTAAAGGAATTACTGTTTTCTTTAAATCACTATAAAATATGTAATAAATGGTTAGGTTAAGGTCGCACTAGAGCTACATGAGCGATCCGGGTTTCACAAAAATACCCTAGAAAATTGCATGTATCCATATTTGCGCCAATTTGGCGATAATTTTCTGTATATATATATATTTTTAAATATCCAAGAAATGAAGAACTAAAAACAAATTTCCCTTACAGTCGCTGTGTTTTATCAAATTAAATTGAACATTGCTTTTTCACTGCCGAATTACAAATAATACATTGTGTTATTGAATTATATCAACAAATTCATTCAAAAACTATTTTCAATCAACATTACATAAAAAAATCGCGATGTATTTATATTACTTTTATTTATAGCAATTAGGATTTACTAGCAGCTATGTAATTAAAAAAATGCGTTTAAAGGAATTACTGTTTTCTTTAAATCACTATAAAATATGTAATAAATGGTTAGGTTAAGGTCGCACTAGAGCTACATGAGCGATCCGGGTTTCACAAAAATACCCTAGAAAATTGCATGTATCCATATTTGCGCCAATTTGGCGATAATTTTCTGTATATATATATATTTTTAAATATCCAAGAAATGAAGAACTAAAAACAAATTTCCCTTACAGTCGCTGTGTTTTATCAAATTAAATTGAATATTGCTTTTTCATTGCCGAATTACAAATAATACTTTGTGTTATTGAATTATATCTACAAATCCAAAAACTGTTTTCAATCAACATTACATAAAATCACGATGTAGTTAAAATACTTTATTTATAGCAAATAGAATTTACTAACAGCTATGTAATTAAAAAAATGCGTTAAAGAAATTGTTTTCTTTAAAAAATATTAAATCACGATTAACATAAACTCATTCCATCCAAAGTTAGGCGCCGATGTGTATTATACGATCTTGAAATAAAGTAAAATACGTACATGGGCTATACAAAATGAGATGAAATAGCATGTGCGTAGTTCTGTTGTTTGGGATTTTGTTAGTGACCAATCCCGGTATTCTTTTGAAATGTTGTTTAACGCTGGAGCCTTCCCGCTGTACTTCGATACACCCATGCCCGTTTTTTTATTGAAGAATTAGCTAATCATTGTTAAACATCCCTTTTCCACATTTTTTTTTTAGTTTTTATTTCATTAAGTTTACACAACTACCAGTTAAATTATCTATATTAATAATATATAAAAAAATGTTCCTTATTTAGCTTACTAGCATCTCCATGTAGGCTCGCCTGTGTGAGGAAAAGCATCTTGGCGCGATAATTGTTTGGCGGGGAAAGGATAAATTGCCAAATGTTGCAACCTTGTAAGTCATTTATTCCCTTCCCCGGGAGATTCAAGCTTAAAGCATATGGTTGTTTAAATTGATGTTTTTTTTTAATGATATTCAACTGTTTGGCGTAGATGTGTGGAGGGAGGGGGAAATTTTCTGCTTATTAATGAGGAAAGAGTGGGCGCTCGAAATAAAGTGTAGTATTTATTTCAAAAATAGTCTTATAAAACATTAAAAATTTAAACTAATAAACAAAGTATAATATCTTTAATATTTTGTAATTAAGTATTCTGTAGAAAAAAAATTAAGAATAAGAAACAGAAAAAAGCAAGTAATTTATGGAAGATAAATAAATGCAGCAAAGTAAATTTACTTTTATATTAATTAAAGTTCTAACAAAGTGAAAGTTGTAAGTTTTTTTATAATAATAATATAAGGTTTGAAATACATAACGAATGTTTATAAAGAAATTAAGAATTTGTATTTTTTATTCATAAGCATTCATTTTCATAATTAATAACTCTCATTTTCTGTAATTATAAGCAAACTAAATTTATATTCTTTTAATATAATACGTAGAAAAAATAGTTTCATTTTAAATTTAGGTGTACGCAGTGAGAATGGTATAACAATATATTGCAACCTGCAGTTTTAAATACTTAATTTTGAGAATATTTACATTTATTTCTTTTTGCAATGCTTAGCATTTTTATAATAGATAAAAGTGTGCACTTGTATGATATTGTATATTAACTGTACAATTTTTTTCTGCTTAATTAAGTGAAAATCATACAAGTTTATATTATAAGAAGTTACTGTTATATGAAGTATATATAAAGATAATATTACGCAACGTGTGAATATACTATAGGGCCCCACGCGTTACAAAGATCACGGGGTGGATAAATGGCTAACCTAGTTGACGCGATTCACCTATGGTATGTCCCACGATGGTATAATATAATTTCTTAGATATTCGTAAAATCCTTTTTATAATTACAATAATATTAAAATTGCGAATTACAATCAAATAAATAAATTAAAAAATATATATATCAATAAATCGAATGCATGTTCTTAAATCGTGAAATTACCATGGTCGCAATTTATTGCGAAAAAACTAGCTCTTCTCCATGCTACAATTACAATGCCATTTAAAAAACAAAACAGAAAAGGTCAGTCAAAATGTCGAACAGCAATTCCTTCCACAGGGTTGAGAAATACTAAACTTATCAATATCGCCAAAGCTGGAACAATTATCGCGCCAAGATGATTTTCCTCACACAGGCGAGCCTACATGGAGATGCTAGTATTTAGTTTACTGCGTATGTAATTGTCTTCATTATTTCAAGATTTACTACGTCAATCGTAGTTGTCATTTGTATTATTAATTTTGGATTTTGTAAAATATATCGTACTAGAGCTACAAAATGGTCAATTTTGCCTATTCGTTATATATATCGAGGGGTTGGTTTGGTTTGGTTAATAACGTCGCACTAGAGCTGCACAGTGGGCTATTGGCGACGGGGCCAATCTCGAAGGAAAGACCCGGGAACGATGCCTCGTATTTTTGAACCATAGTCAGATGACGAGGACAACACCTGAGCTGGCACCCAACGCCTTCAATAGACGTCGGGTCTTTGTACCCCGATCAGATGTATCGTGCACCAGTCCCGTATACACGCCGTTATTTTTTGTGGATGTTCTGGACGACATTCTAGTATTTTTGGTAGCGAAGTTGGCAACCCTCCGATCGCAATATCACTACTTTTTACTATTGTTTAGTCTAGTCCATCGCAAGGTTTTGAACCGGGGACCCTTGGATTCCTAGCTGACGCCTTTAACCGCTCGGCCACGGAGACCTCCTTGTGACAAATAGAACGATTAACATAAACTCATTCAATCCAAACTTAGTTGCCGATGGATAAACGATCTTGAAATTAAGCAAAATACATATAGGGGCTATACAAAATCAGATGAAATAGCATGTGCGTAGTTCTGTTGTTGGGAATTTTGTTGGGGACCAACTCCTATATTCTTCTGAAATGTTATTTAACGCTGGAGCCTTCAATCTGTACTTCCCCATGCCCGGAGAATTAGATAATCATCGTTAAACAATCCTTCACTCTTTTGTTAATTTGATTTAATTAAGTTTACATAACTACCATTTGAATTTTATATATCAATAATATATAATAACATTATTTTTTTAATGTACTTACAATATGGATGTCCCAGTTTTTTTCAAGATACACTAAGTCAATCGTAGTTATCATTCATATTATTAACTTTGGCTTTTTAAAGTGTGTCGCACTAGAGCTACGCAATGTGTTAATGGTGGCTATTCGTTATCTATATCGAAGGAAATATTAAATTTACGATATTAAAACGATATAATATAAAATTAATAGCTTGATACCATTTTTATAATTAAAATGTATTCTGTATAAAAAAATATTACGATTATTTCGTTGTACTTTATCAAATAATTTTAACGTACTAACTAATAAGCTAACATTATAAAATGTATGTTCTGAATGTCAATTTGAACAGGAACATTGTGGAATTGTTTCCAATTATTTTGGAAATAGTCCAAAGGATGGCATCTAAAAAATTCTATTTTCAAAGTTCTTTATAAAATGTAAAGAATTGCTATATATATAGTTTTTACAACTCCATTATTCAAAACTTTACCATCATTATTCTTATATTATTAATATTCTATCAGAATAGAACTATGTCAGGAATGGAGATTTATATTTCAAAAACGAATTAATTTAACACATAACGTAATGCTCGATTTTGAAAGATGTCTGTTTCGACAAGATATTGTTATTGTAAGATAAAGAAATGGATAAAATTACGTGTAAAGTTTTATCTGTTAATGAAAACAGAAAATAACAAAGCGAATCTAAATAATTTCCGAATAAAAAAATATATCATTTTTCTAAATTCATTTGAAAACGCATGCAGATCAATAGTCGCGTTAGTACATTGTTAGAAATAGGTACTTAAAAATAAGTAAAATGTACTCATTTATGATTACTTTCGATGTTTATCATAGCTCCGAATACATTTGAGTAGTTTCATTTCTGAAAAAGAGATGTACTCAAAAATGAATAAAAAGAGCTTTTGCTTGCAACTGATTTGATGCTTTCATAAATCACTTTCAATAAATTTCAACAATTACAGCCAGGAATCGAACCTAATCTGTCTACTTGATGTCGTCCGCTCCGAAGTCCAGGGCCTTATCCGTTGCACTACCAGAGCCGTGACCAGAGTTACGTGAAGTAGTTAAAAACGGAAGTAATAAACATACGAGTTATAAACATACGAAATATTAAAAAGGTGAGAAGAAAGATAATTGAGATGTAATAACTCAGTTTCCATTTAAGCAATCGACATCAACAAATGTAGAAAACCGTCTTCTGAACAACTATTTTAAGTTTGCCAGGTCGCTTTCTTAAGGTGGCTTGAACAGAAGCTGAGATTAGCAATATTAAACCATACTGCTCATTTTTGAAAGAGTATGATTACTTAAATTTGACTACATCATCGCTCATTTACGATGCAATTATACTCAAAGAAAAACCAGTACGTCCATGTACTCATTTTTAAGCTCATTTGTTTTTACAGTGTACTAAAATTCGGTAACTACAAAACTATCATATCATGGGTTTATATGGGAATTTGTATATTCATCTAATTTGTAGTTCTAAAAGTTTCAGTACTAAGATGACGAAATAATACATACAGTAAATTTGTATAAATCATTAATTTCTGTGTTGTCGACGCCTGTATTATGTACTTAGAGAAATCGAATGGTTGTTATAATTGTTTCCTTGGGCACTAAAAAATATACGCCATGTATAGAGCAATGGTGAACCTTAAATCCGTCGAGATCCAATGTCCTCACACCTACTGAAGTTGTGGAGAGCCAGTTTATAGGTTACGCTCGTCATCTGACAATCATTCCAAATTACGAGGCAATGTTCTGTGTCTCTCCTTCGAGATAGGAGGCCTCCGTGGCCGAGCGGTTAAAGGCGGTCAACTGGAAATCCGAAAAATCCTGGTTCGATAATAGGCGATGGACTTGACAAAGAAAAGTAAAAGGTAGTGATCTTGTGATCGGAGGGTTGCCAGCTTCGCTACAAAATACTAGAAAGTCTTCCAGAACATCCGCAAAAATGAACGGCGTGTATACGTGACTGGTGCACGATATATCTGATCGGAGTCCAAAGTCCCGACGCCTATTGAAGGCGTTGGATGCCAGTTCAGGTGTCATCTGACCATGGTTCTAAAATAACGAGGTGCATGTAGGAATGTGTGTGTGAATGTGTATGTATTCCCGGGTCTTTCCTTCGACATAGACCCCGAACCGTCGCCAATAGTCCACAGTGCAGCTCTAGTGCAACGTTATTTAACCAAACCAAACCTTCGAGATAGATATAGAAATAGTCGTGAATAGCCGATTGTGTAATTCACCGAGTTTGGACTTCGTCGTGTTGTGACGTACATTCTCGAGGCTCCGCCAGCGGACTTTTATGCGAAGATACATCGTGCATTTTTCACGAGCTCTTTCGCGCTAGGATCAACTATGACATCTAAACCTACTGATTATCTTACCAAGCTTGATGGTAAGAATCACTGGTACAATGATCATCATGCCTGTAACCATGGCAGAGGAAGGGGAATCCTGTTTGACTTCAACGATTTTCCCCGTGAAAAGAAAGTTGCGTTATGGAAGCAATGGGAGCTCGAAGTAGACGCGAGGCGACCGGCCAATCTTAAAGTGTTTTTGACCGAAGAGCTTCCGTACATGCCGACGACCCCGGCTGTCTCGAATATTCAAATAGAAATCGAGCAGTCGACTTCTGATGTTACCACTGACGATTTGGATCTAGATATGATGGAGTCGGATGCCACTGGATTGAGTGTCGCTGAGGTTGGCTATACTGGGGTGTCAAGAAGCCCTACGCCAACCTCGGAAGTCATGATCCCAGTGGTAGCTGCTCCTGATATCCCTGCTATCCTGCCCATCTTCCTCCGCATCACGGACGAATTCGACAAAGTTCTGGAGGCCCTGAACGTTGAGTTCCCGGACGTTTTCACCAGCCAGCGTAGCGGTGACTACATTCGGATGACCCAGTGTAGCGAGGACGCTAAATTCTCTTTGATGGCCGCCCTCCGTGAAAAGAACCAGGGGTTCTACTTGGGAAGCTGCGCTCCTTTCAAGGTGGTAGTTAAGGGCTACCATCGGAAACTGAGTGCAGTAGGCTGATGGCTGATCTCGACTCTCGTGGGTATCCCTCCGCGAGAGTTGTTCAGTTATCCAAGCGTGGCACCAAGAAGTTAGAAATGTTCTTGGTTGAAATTCCACGCCAGAAAGGAAATAACAAGCTGCTGGCCGTGACCAACTTGCTCCAACTCAATATTAAAATTGAGCCGTTCAGAAGTAGACGCAGAGTAATACAATGTTACAACTGTAACTACTTTGGTCATTCCAGTGCCCAGTGCTTTATTACACCCCGGTGTTTGAAGTGCGGGGGCCCACATCCTTCCCGTGATTGCTCTCTACCCCGAGCCGATGAACCGAGCTGCATCAACTGTCTGGAGACAGGCCACGTAGCCTGCAGTAGGAGATGCCGCCTGTTCCCGAAAACCACCAAATTGCCTTCGACTAAACAGCGAGCTGCTAGACGTCAGGCCGTTAATCTTAAAAATGTTAGGAAATGCCCAAACCACTCTACTCCCCCTGTTCCTAAGCGAAGCGCTGCTTCATTTATTCCTCGCCCAAACCTTTTAAATTCCCTTGCAACTTCCCGGCACCTCAATGAGGCTGCCCCTATGCTGGAGCTAATAAAGGAATTAGCTCCAATCTTTTCCGGAGTCGGAGGAATCAAAGGCCTGATCTTTCGGCTTCGCGAACAAAAATCGCCGCTTGAAAAGCTTCAAGTCTTTTTCGACTACTTCGCGGAAAAAGTCCCCAGCGAGGAGTCCCCGCCCACCGGCCAATAGGGAGCCTGCTTTGCATAGGCCCCGTCCACCTGTCTTCGTCCGGACCCTTCGGAGTCTGAGAGCGAGCCATCATCATTTCACCTTATGCTGCCGTGTGCAAAAGTTATGACCATAAAGGACTGCTATACTGGAGGCGAAGGCCACTTCGTGGCCATGTCCTTCGACAACATCTTTAAACAAGTCAAGTCCGATTGTGTAAATCTATTGCACCATTAATTCAATCAACCAGACGACTTTTAAAGG
The DNA here is from genome assembly GCA_963932185.1 of Troglohyphantes excavatus. Taxonomy (NCBI): domain Eukaryota; kingdom Metazoa; phylum Arthropoda; class Arachnida; order Araneae; family Linyphiidae; genus Troglohyphantes; species Troglohyphantes excavatus. The sequence goes on from OZ010678.1 coordinate 47,208,003, forward strand.
TTGCTTCGGGTGCTATCCCAGGTGTTGTTCTGGTCAATTGACTAAAATAATACTTATATGAAAATCAGTTAGTTAAAAAAAAAACGAGGCACCAACGGTCTTTCCTTCGATATGGAAAGTCCCAACGTCTATTGAAAGCATTGGATGCCAGTTCAGGTGTTGTCCTCGTCATCTTCCCATGGTTCAAACATACGAGGCATTGTTCACGGGATAAGCCCCGAACCGTCGCCAATATCCCACTGTGCAACTCTAGTGCGACATTAATTAACCAAACCAGTGTTCTTCCGACCAGGTCACCCCGGACCCCTCATAGTAATCAATGCATTAAAGATAGAACTTCAATGGCAATGACTAAAATATTTCAAAACCATGTAATTAAAAATAGTGCACTAACTTTAGTAATTATACATGATGCATCCCAAATACACGTCTCCATACTACCTAAATATCCCAATTATAGCGGATAGAATACATTACCAGTTGCGTGGTATTTCAATAGGAATTAGAAGATCCAGGGCCTAATGCGAATTTCTCTTAATGGCGCCCAATTATCCGCATTGTGTCAACAACTACTAAGTGGCGCAACTAACGTTTGTATCCATGTTCTTAACTAAATGTTTGTATAGTTATAAATGTATCAAGAACGGGATTATTGTTCGTGGTTTATTGTTCTAGTCTGGATTTAGAAAGTTTTAATGTTTGCCGAGATTCGGTATCTGCTTTAAATTGCGTATTCTTTTCCCGATTCTTTTTGGATGTTGTTGAGCACGATTCGGCCGTTGCAAGTTTAATTAAGAATTATAAATTGGAATGCGTTGAAATATTCGGTTGGGCAAACACTGGAGGTTTAGAATGGGAATGAGACATTGTATATTAATTGCATTTTATAATTGAGGGAAAAAAGCTGGGTTTGGGATATTTTATGCTTTAATTGTAATTGTTTGTACTTATAAGCATGCAGAAATATATCCGATTAAAAAATAAAGTGTTCTTCATCTAATTACTTTCTATTGCTCTCCATTAAATTCTGGGATACGCGGATACTGATAATCCAATATCGTATTCTAATAACCGGATGTTGGATACTAATAATCCTATACTGGATACTAATAATCCGATCTCGGATACTAATAAGCCCGATGTTGAATACAAATAACACGATGTTGGATATTAATAATCCGATGTTGGATACTAATAATCCGATGTTGGATACTAATAATCCAATCTCGAATATTAATAATCCGATCTCGAATACAAATAATCCGATCTCGAATACTAGTAATCTGATCTCGAATACTAATAATTCGATGTCGGATACTAATAATATGATCCTAAATACTAATAATCCGATATCGGATACTATTAATCCCGATTTTGGATACAAATAATCCGATCTGGTATACCAATAATCCGATGCCGGATATTAGTAATCCGATGACGGATACTAATAATGCGATGTCGGATACAAATAATTCGATCTCGGATACTAATAATTCGATATCAAATACCAATAATCCGATTTCGAATACTAATAATCCGATCTCGAATACTAATAAACCGATTTCGAAGACTAATAATTTGATGTCGGATACTATTAATCCCGATTTTGGATACAAATAATCCGATCTCGTATACCAATAATCCGATGTCAAATATTAGTAATCCGATGACGGATACTAATAATGCGATGTCGGATACAAATAATTCGATCTCGGATACTAATAATCCGATCTCGAATACCAATAATCCGATATCGGATACTAATAATTCCGATGTTGAATACAAATAACCCGATGTTGGATATTAATAATCCGATGTTGGATACTAATAATCCAATCTTGAATACTAATAATCCGATCTCGAATACTAATAATCCGATCTCGAATACTAATAATCCGATCTCGAATACTAATAATTCGATGTCGGATACTATTAATCCCGATGTTGGATACAAATAATCCGATCACGTATACCAATAATCCGATGTTGGATACTAATAATCCGATCTCGGATAATAATAATCCGATCTCGGATACTAATAATCCGAATTCGAATACTAATAATCCCGATGTTGGATACTAATAATTCGATATCGGATACTAATAATCCGATATCATATACTAATAATCCGATCTCGGATACTAATAATCCTATCTCGGACACAAATAATCTGATATCGAATACTTATAATCCGATCACGAATACTTATAATCCGATCTCGAATACAAATAATCCGATCTCGAATACTTATAATCCGATCTCGAATAGAAATAATCCGATCTCGAATACAAATAATCCGATCTCGAATACTAATAATCCGATGTCGGACACTAATAATCCGATATCGAATACTTATAATCCGATCTCGAATACTAATAATCCGAAGTCGGACACTAATAATCCCGATGTTGGATACAAATAATCCGATCTCGAATAGTAATAATCCCGATGTTGGATACTAATAAACCGATCCCGAATACTAATAATCCGATGTTGGATACAAATAATCCGATCTCGAATAGTAATAATCCCGATGTTGGATACTAATAAACCGATCCCGAATACTAATAATCCGATGTCGGACACTAAAAATCCCGATGTTGGATACAAATAATCCGATCTCGTATACCAATAATCCGATATCGGATATTAATAATCCGATGTCGGATACAAATAATCCGATATCGTATACTAATAATCCCGATGTTGAATACAAATAACCCAATGTTGGATACTAATAATCCGATCTCGAATATTAATAATCCGATCTCGAATATTAATAATTTGATCTCGAATACTAATAATTCGATTTTGAATACTAATAATCCGATGTCGGATACTAATAATCCCGATGTTGGATACAAATAATCCGATCTCGGATACAGATAATCCGATATCGTATACCAATAATCCGATGTCGGATACAAATAATTCGATCTCGGAAATTAATAATTCGACCATGGATGTTAATAATCCAATGTTGGACACTAATAATCCAATGTTGGACACTAATAATCCATAAATACATAGATTCAGTAAATACATAGTTTATAAGTGGAAAAGGATTTAATATGTTACATTGTCGCAAAGTTAAAATATTCTGTTGTTACAGTATTGCCATTATATTTTTGTAATAAGTCAATGGGTCAATAAAACGAGTTACGGGGTGAAAAAGCTGGGGAGTGGTTGTTCGAAATTTCATGTAGACAGTCATCTTCCCCTTGCTTCGAAGATCAAATGGCATGCGAAATTTCATCAAGATCGAAATAATATTGTAGATTTGTATAAAAAACATACAGATACTCTTCTTTTTATAAATGAATGGATTAGGAAAAAAACATATTTATTTTTATGGTGCGTTGTTTTACCTGAAATCATGTCAAGAACCTTTATTTTTTCTACTAATATTAAAAAGCTCCTTTCCCATCCGTTGTGCTATTTTGTATACTACATATAACTAAAAAAAAACAAGCATACCAACGCCTTAAGCCTTATTCTATACAGATAACACTGAAATATTAGAAAAAGATTACGATCTTTTGGCGAGATGTTTGCCCAGCCAATCATTAGTTCTAGCACTTGGCGGAATGCTAATCTAGATCAACCTTTAATGGGACTTTTGGATACTTGGCGCAAAACAGCGTCCAAAACATGAAATGGGCAAACAGAATAAATTCTCTCTTGGATAAAGGCTAACAAGCTAATCATGTATTTTTCCTGTTCTCTTCCATCTCTCATTTTGGCGAGAGTTTTAGTGAATATTTGTAGGTTGGCTGGGAAATAAGTCATATTTGTTAAGGAAATAATGGGACTTGGTTTAGAGAAATTTAGGAGTGGTATGATTTAGGTATCTCGGTTGCGTTCGAATTGGAACTAGTAGTAATAGTAATAGACTAATTAGATTGGTTTGGTTAATAAACGTCGCACTAGAGCTGCACAGTGGGCTATTGGCGACGGTTCGAGGTCTATCTCGAAAGAAAGACCCGGGAACACATACATATTCACACACACATTCATACATGCACCTCGTTATTTTAGAACCATGGTCAGATGACGGGGAAACACCTGAACTGGCACCCAATGCCTTTAATAGACGTCGGGAGTTTGGACCCCGATCAGATGTATCGTGCACCAGTCCCGTATACACGCCGTTCATTTTTGCGGATGTTCTGGACGACTTTTCTAGTTTTTTGTAGCGAAGCTAGCAACCCTTCGATCACAAGATCACTACTTTTTACTTTTCTATGTCAAGTCCATTGCACGGATTCGAACCACAAATCCTCTGATTAGTAGCTGAACGCCTTATCAACTGAGCAACTGGGGCTCGTGTTCGAATTGGAACATTGTTGTTTGTTTTTTTTTGCTAATTAACGTCGCACTAGAGCAGAACATTGGGCTATTGGCGACGGTTCGGGGTCTATCTCGAAGGAAAGACTCGGGAACACATATATATTCACACACACATTCATACATGCACCTCGTTATTTTAGAACCATCGTCAGATGACGGGGAAACCCCTGAACTGACACCCAACGCCTTCAATAGACGTCGAGGCTTTGGACCCCGATCAGATGTATCGTGCACCAGTCCCGTATACACGACGTTAATTTTTGCGGATGTTCTGGACGACTTTTCTAGTTTTTTTGTAGCGAAGCTGGCAACCCTCCGTTCTCCAGATCACTACTTTTTTTACTTTTCTTTGTCAAGTCCATGGCTTAGGACCGAACCAGGAATCTTCGAATTCCCAGCTGGCACCTTTAACCGCTCGGCCACGGAGACCTCAGACTAATTAGATGTAAACTGTAAAACAAAATTTGCTTAAAAATGAGTACATGGACGTACTCGTTTTTTGAGTATAAGTGTATCGTAAATGAGCAATGACGTATTCAAATTTAAGTAAAAGTACTTCCGCAAAAATGAGCAGTACGGCTTAGCATTTCTAATATCAGCTTCTGTTCAAGCCATCTTAACAAAGTAACCTGTCAAACTTAAAATATTTGTTCAAAAGATGGTTTTCTACATTGTTTGATGTCGATTGCTTAAATGGAAACTGAGTTATTACGACTCAATTATCTTACTTGCCATTCTTTTGCCACGCCTTTTTAACATTACTTGCTGTTTACAACTTCTTCACGTAGCTCTTGTAGTACAACGAATATGGCCTTCGATATATACTTCGGTGCAGACGACATCAGGTAGACGGATTGGGTTCGATTCCCGGTAAGTCCTGGTTTCTAATCGTTGAAATTTATTGAAAGTTACTCGTGAATGAAGGCTATGTAAGCAAGCAACTGCTCTTTTTACTCATTTTTTAGTACATGTCTTTTTTTAAAATGAAACTTATGTATTCGGAGTTAAGATCAGAATCGAATGTAATCAAAAATGAGTACATTTTACTTTTTTTAAGTACTTATTTTTAACAGTGTACTGTCGAAAAAATAAGTACGTACAAATGTCTTCGAGCATGGATCCTTCATAGTAGAGAAAACATAATGTTATAATCTCGCTAACATCAAAGTGAGGCCAACATGTATGGCCTCAAATTAATTACGTCATTCCAGTCATAAATTTTCGCTGTTACACATTTCCCAATTCACCAGCCAATCGCGAGTATTTTTTCATTAATAATTTTGACCCCGAAGAAGTCACGTGTTTGAGGCCATTCGGTCTGAGATGTTGGTTTGACGATTATGACGTCATATTCGCTCTATTACAATCCATTCACGCTCGAAGATGTAGACAAGCTACTGCTCTTTTTACTAATTTTTACTTATTTTTGAGAACATGTCTTTTTTAAAAATTAAACTTTTGTATTGGGAGTTATGATGAGCATCGTATGCACTTAAAAATTAGTACATTTTATTTATAGGTTTGCGTACCTATTTTTAACAGTGTAGAATATAAGCAAGCTGTGCCGCCTGATGTAATTTCTCCTTTTACGCTATGCACTTTATTTGCTTTTATTTTAAAATATTACTCGCTTTGGCGCCAAGTCCGGAGGGTTGCCAGCTTCGCTACAAAAATACTAGAAAGTCGTCCAGAACGTCCAACAAATTATACTGGCGTGTATACGGGACTGGTGCACGATAAATCTGATTGGGATCCAATGTCCGGAAGCCTATTGAGGTTGCGTCGGGTGCCAGCTCAGGTGTTGTCCTCGTCATCTGACCATGGTTCAAAAATACGGTTTGGTTTGGTTTTGTTAATTAACGTCGCACTAGAGCTGAACAGTGGGCTATTGGCGACGGTTCGGGGTCAATCTCGAAGGAAAAACCTGGGAACACATACACATGCACACACACATTCATACATACACCTCGTTATTTTAGAACCATGGTCAGATGACGAGGAAACACCTGAACTGGCACCCAACGCCTTCAATAGACGTCGGGACTTTCAGACGTCGGGACCCCGATCAGATGTATCGTGCACCAGTCCCGTATACACGCCAGTATAATTTGTTGGATATTCTGGACGACTTTCTAGTACTTTTGTAGCGAAGCTGTCAACCTTCCGATCGCAAGATCAATACTTTTTTACTTTTCTATGTCAAGTCCATTTCACGGATTCGAACCACCAATCCTCTGATTAGTAGCTGAACGCCTTACCAACTGAGCAACTGGGGCTCTCAAAAATACGAGGCATCGTTCCCTCGGGTCTTTCCTTTGAGATACACCCCGAACCGTCGCCAATAGCCCACTGTGCAGCTCTAGTGAGACGTTAATTAAACAAACCAAACCAAACCAACCAACCTTGGCGCCAAGTCAAATGTCGAATGAAAGCAAATTTATAAAACTTTATCAATGTGCCATAGTATAGTATCGGAATGTGTTATAGAGTCGGAAGGAATCAGACACAATGCTTAATATATATCTTGTTACAATATGTAGCTCATTTTAAAGACGTTTCAAGTTAAACTAAAATGTTTCAGAATATTTAATTTAGGCCAACCAATGAATATTCCTAATCATCCCGAATCGCGCCAATGACTGCCAAACAAAACAAACCGAAAAGATTCAGACAACCATATATGTCCATATCGGAAACGAAAGAAAAAAAACTATAAAAATCAGCAAACGCAAAATCAACACTGCGTCTCGAATCGGACTTAATGGTAATTCTTTGCATAACAAAGATCCCATGAAGCAATGCGTAACAGGATTAGGGAAATCACTCGGAATAATAGGGATCTTTTCCCCTTTTCCTTAGGGGGGAGGGCGAACACAGACACATTCTTCCATTAAGATTTCTTTTCGCAAAGTTTTCATGGTCTAAATGAATGCGAATTGGGTATTCATTAGATGCAGAAACGTGCGCATTAAAATTCAGAAATATGTTTCGAGCTCTGCGATAAGTGATTTAGGATTCTTTTCAACACCAAGGATTTGGCGAGAAAATTGGGGAGGGGGGAATTCCTCGATTTGTTTGGAAGAATGTCTCGAATTGAAAAGCAGTCAAATTGTAAAAGACTTTTAGGCTTTAATTAGATGAATGAACTCGGGCCTGGTTGACGAATCGGTTGTGTCACATCAAAAGAAATTTCAAGGGAGCTGGGTGTAGATCGAACTCTGAATTTGATTCGTCGTGTAAATCAATTGGGTTGAGGCTTTCGGTTGGTGCAGACAAAGGGATTTCAATGTAAATGGGAGTCTGTAATTCAGTGTCTGAATAGTCTCTTTCATGGACCGCTAGAGGATATAGGACATTTAAAATGCGACTTTTAAATAAATAGGTAGTGAAAAGGGAATTTAATTTAAGCAGTTGAATTTTCTGCATTCCCAAGAATGAATAAGATTGATTTACATATTTGTGGATTTGTAGTCTTAACTCATAATTTACTAACATTGTAATTTATGAATTCGCAAATAAATTACTTTTTTTTGTTAAAGTAGAAGTGAAATTTCTCTATACGTTAGTTTGTCCAGTATCCATCAAGGAAAATAAATAACCTTTTTTTTTGTTAAAGTAGAAGTGATATTTTTCAATACGTTAGTTTTTCCAGTATCCAGCAAGGAAAATAAATTACCTTTTTTTGTTAAAGTAGAAGTGATATTTCTCAATATGTTAGTTTGTCCAGTATCCAGCAAGGAAAATAAATTACCTTTTTTTGTTAAAGTAGAAGTGATATTTCTCAATACGTTAGTTTGTTCAGTATCCAGCAAGGAAAATAAATTACCTTTTTTTTTGTTAAAGTAGAAGTGATATTTCTCAATACGTTAGTTTGTTCAGTATCCAGCAAGGAAAATAAATTACCTTTTTTTTTTTAAAGTAGAATGATATTTCTCAATACGTTAGTTTGTTCAGTATCCAGCAAAGAAAATAAATTACCTTTTTTTTGTTAAAGTAGAAGTGATATTTCTCAATACGTTAGTTTGTCCAGTATCCAGCAGGGAAAATAAATGACCTTTTTTTGTTAGAAGGGAAGTGATATTTCTCAATACGTAAGTTTGTCCAGTATCCAGCAAGGTTCACTGTAAAAAAAACGTACTTAAAAATGAGTACCTGAATCGACTCGTTTTTCTTTGAGTACAAATGCATCGTAAATGAGCGATAATGTACTCAAATTAAAGTAATGGTACTTTTTCAAAAATGGGCAGTATCGTTTAATATTGCTAATATCAGCTTCTGTTCAAGCCATCTAAAGAAAGCGACCTGACAAACTGAAAATAGTTGTTCAGAAAACGGTTTTCCAAATCATTTGATGTCAATTGCTAAAATGGAAATTGAGATATTACAATCAATTATATTACTTTGCATTCCTTTGGCACACTTTTTAAGCAAGTTTTTTTTGTTTATATCTTCTTCACGTCGCCAAGGTAGTTTAACGGATAAGGTGCTGGACTGTGGTGCCTGAGGATCTGCGTCCGATTCCGGACAAGTCTTGGTTGTAATTGTCGATATTTATTGAAAGTTATTTATGAAGGCAGCCTATGTAGTCTAGAATTTATTTTTTAATCTTTTAAATCGAACTTATTATTAATCTAGAAAAATTTAAAACAATTACGAAACCTTCTTTTAAATATAATTAAAGATAAGTTTATAAACATTAATAACTTGTAAACATTAATAACATTTACACATTAATAACATTTAAACATTAATAAAATTTAAACAATAATAACATTTAAACATTCATAACATTTAAACATTCATAACATTTAAACATTCATAACATTTAAACATTCATAACGTTTAAACATTCATAACATTTAAACATTAATAAAATTTAAACAATAATAACATTTAAACATTAATAACATTTAAACATTCATAACATTTAAACATTAATAACATTTAAACATTAATAACATTTAAACATTAATAACATTTAAACATTAATAAAATTTAAACATTAATAACATTTAAACATTAATAACATTTAAACATTAATAACATTTAAACATTCATAACATTTAAACATTCATAACATTTAAACATTCATAACATTTAAACATTCATAACATTTAAACATTAATAAAATTTAAACAATAATAACATTTAAACATGTACGTCATCGCTTATTTACGATACAATTGAACTCAAAGAAAAACGAGGGGATAATTAAAAGGTCACGTTTTCGTTACGGCGCAATCCGCCCTATATGCCCCCCTTATCAGGATCTAATTTTCAATAGGTCACACGAATATAAAAAATAATGATTATTCTACTTTTTTTAGAGCCCCAGTTGCTCAGTTGGTAAGGCGTTCAGCTACTAATCAGAGGATTGGTGGTTCGAATCCGTGAAATGGACTTGACATAGAAATGTAAAAAAGTAGTGATCTTGCGATCGGAGGGTTGCCAGCTTCGCTACAAAAATACTAGAAAGTCGTCCAGAATATCCAACAAATTATACTGGCGTGTATACGGGACTGGTGGACGATACATCTGATCGGGGTCCAAAGTCCCGACGTCTATTGAAGGCGTTGGGTGCCAGTTCAGGTGTTTCCTCGTCATCTGACCATGGTTCTAAAATAACGAGGTGCAGGTATGAATGAATGTGTATGTGTTCCCGGGTCTTTCCTTCGAGATTGACCCCGAACCGTCGCCAATAGCCCACTGTGCAGCTCTAGTGCGACGTTAATTAACAAAACCAAACCAAACCAATCTACTTTTTTTAAGCTTTAATAAAATTCTACACACGTACAATAGCTCCTTTACAAATAAATGCAAAAACCTTCCCCGACAAATCCACAAACGAAACAAAACCCCAACCAACAAATACGAAAAGAAGCAACCAATCCGGAAAACTAATCTCAACTTCTCTGCACCAATCAAAAGTCCCCAAACGATCTCCTCTTCGGAGGAACACCGGGATCAGGAACATCCCTCCTACTCCATCCCATCCCCCCACCCACCTTTCCCAGGAAGGGCAGACGATTTTCTGTCAGAGGCACGGAAGGGTCTCGCAAGAACAGGAAGCAAAATACGACCTCTCCTTTCACTCTGACCGTGCCTGGGGTGATAAAAGATGAATAGAAGGGAAAAGTTGATATGCAATGTACTGCCAAAGACTTTGTACTGAAAAAAAAAAACTTTGAAATACTGAGATTTGATTTTGAGAAATATTAGTTCTGGAATTCTTGAGTAAGTAGAAACTTTCCTTTTCATTTTAAGTATTTATTTTTATCTATAGAATAACATTTATTCTAATATTGAAACAATGCGATAAAAGAAAACCATCCAATCAATGTATTTTTTAAAATATTGTATTTTTTAAAATATTGTATTTTTTAAAAATATTGTATTTTTTAAAATATTGTATTTTTTTAAATATTGTATTTTTTAAAATATTGTATTTTTTAAAAATATTGTATTTTTTAAAATATTGTAGTTTTTTAAATATTGTATTTTTTAAAATATTGTATTTTTTAAAATATTGTATTTTTTTAAATATTGTATTTTTAAAAATATTGTATTTTTTAAATGTATTTACAAATGTTACAAGTCTTAACACAATTTAATTCCAATAATTTAACTCCAATACATTTTGGAAAATTAAATCGTGTTCATGATATTAACTGTTTAATTGAAAAAAATATTTATTTATATTTAATGTGTATTTATAAATATCCTTTCAGGTACTGAGATTATGAGTAAATTAGTTGAGATATCTGGAATGTTTGTTAAATTTAAAAGTTTTTATTTTATTTTAATTATGTGTGTTTGTTGATAGAATACATTTTATTTTGTTCGTTTTGTAGTAATGTGATAAAATTAAAACAATTGAATTGTAAATTTAATTTAGGCAAACAAAATATTAATATAATATTTATATGCAAGTACAAATTTAAAGCCTTATTTTATATTGAAAGACTTTCGGATACCAAAATTTTATTTTAAAACTTAATACTTAAAATATTTGGATTTGAGGATATAGTGAAAAGTGAATATTTAATTTAATTGAGAATATGTTTGCGTTGATATAATATTATAAATGTATTTTAGAATGTTTTTATATAATGCATTTGAAGTGTTAAGATTTTGATGTGAAAGTAATATACAGTATAAAAATATAGTGTTTTAAATTTAAAGTTTTTTAAATATGTGATATATTATAACTTTCAAATACAAATTTGTATAGGAAAATGCAATATAATTTTTTAAAAATATGCTCAATAAAATGTGTCCAACCTTTTTTTTATTTGATATAATATTTGTACATTTTTGAAATTTCAAAGTGCTTTGTGCACGGTATTTAGGATATAAGTTTGGATTGTTAACTTTTAACTATCTGACGCTCATACAAATTATCAACACTGCAAGTATGTTATCAATGATAGTTTATTTTATAAATCTATCAAATTTTTTTATTTGAACGATATTTTTTTTTATTTATTTATTTCTGTCCATACCAATATTTCTTATCTTTAATGCTTTATGTTAAAAAAGAATTAAAAAAAATTTTCTCTGAAGGATTTAAATAATATTTAAGTCAAATTTTTAAAAAAAGTGGTATGTTACATTTATTAAATTTTTTTTTTATGAAAATAGTACATTGGAAGTAAAACTATGTGTTTAAAAAAACTTAATGTCAAGATAATAATATAAAAGTTATAATACGTATATAAAATAATAAAATTTTGAAATAAATCATTTTCGGTGTATAACAACTTTTGGAATATTTTTCATGATAAAACCTATGTACTCTGAATAGCAACTTTTTTATCTTATTTAAGCATTATTATTGAGTTTAAAACTTTAAAAAATAAATCTTATTTTAAAAATATTTTACAAAGACAAACCTTTGATAATGAATACCAGTCAAATAAATTTTGTAATTTGTAATTATTTATCATTAATAACTATTTGTAATTATTTATCATTAATAACTATTTGTAATTATTTATCATTAATAACTATTTGTAATTATTTATCATTAATAACTATTTGTAATTATTTATCATTAATAACTATTTGTAATTATTTATCATTAATAACTATTTGTAATTATTTATCATTAATAACTATTTGTAATTATTTATCATTAATAACTACTTGTAATAATCAACATTTTCCTGAAAACGTGTAAGATATATATTTGAGGACTTTCTGTAAATCATAAATTGATCATAGGACCCGGTTTGGCATAGTCAAAGAGCATGAATGGACTGTAGTAGAGCGAAAATGACGTCATAATCGTGAAACCAACATCTCAGACCGAATGGCCTCAGACACGTGACTTCTTTTCCAAATCATGAATTAAAAAATACTCGCGATTTTCTGATGAATTGGGAAATGTGTAACAGTGAAAATTTATGAATGGAATGGCGTAATTAACCACGTGTCTGAGGCCATGCATGTTGTCAGCACTTTGATGTTAAGAGATTATAACATTATGTTTTCTCTACTATGAAGAATCCATGCTCGAAGGTACCGAGCTTATAAGTGGAGATATGTGTGTTTGAATGTTGTAGTGTGAGTGCACCGAACCTCACTGAGCTAAAATAATAATAAACACTGGATCAAGTACTAAGCCTTGGCGACCACTTTGCACCTCATTGAGCGATGGTAGAAAAAAATAATCATTCCGCAAAGGATTGCGGAGCTTTAAAAACGTATTTCAGCCTTTCATAAATACATTAAATGTTTTGCCATACTTATTTTGTTGGTAACAAGAAAAAGAAGACAAAAGAAATCTAAAAAAAAAAACAGTTTGAAATATTTTTATGACGTCACGTGCGACTCCCGCAAAGGGATGGTAGAATGTTTTCTAGACCGTTTTCAGAACAGTATTCATCCGCGTAGCACGGTAAAGCACATTGTCACTGAATAGGAGTACTTGTCCAGTATTTCCAGTGTCTATTATTGTTTCAGCTCAGTGGCGAACCCATAATCGGAGGGTTGCGAATATTGTTCATCACCGTTTTCCCCCAAAAAAACAAAAAACATAAATAACTAATACACTTTAAATCTTTAGAGGGCACTAATGCACGTTAAATCTGTCGCGGTCCAAATGCCGTCACGTAAGCGTTAGGTGCGTGGGGTACCAGATCATGTGTTGTCTTCGTCATCTCACTATACTTTTAAATTGCAAGGCTGTATTCCCGGGTCTATCTTAGCTTCCAGTTTTCCAGTGGATAAAGGCGTTCAGCTGGTAATCAGAGGATTGCTAGTTCGAGTCCGTGCGATGGACTTGACAAAGAAAAGTAAAAAAGAGTAGTGATCTTGCGATCGAGTGTTGCCAGCTTCGCTATACAAATACTAGAAAGTCGTCCAGAACATCCAAATTCCGATCCATCCATCCGATAGCAAGATCACTAATTTTTTTAGTTTTCTTTGTCAAGTCCATCGCACGGATTCGAAACAAGCAATCCCCTGATTACAAGCCGAACTCCTTTATCCACTCGGCCACTGGAGACCCCTGGAGAACTTCCAATCCTTGAGAAATCATGCCAAGAAGACCCAAAATAGGAAAAGCCAGCCATCTTCGCGCTGCGTTACTCACAGAGAACATTTGAATGTTTGGTCTGTTTCAAAGTCAAATGATTTATGACAATGAATTCAAAGAAAAAGATTTTAAGTAATGTTTCACTCAATGATACGAAGAAAGCTTAAGATATCATGCATTATCGAGTCTTTTGTCGAGTATAATAGATTCAAGAACGTTATTCGTTTCCCCACAGGGAAGCATGTAACGGTCCTTTGTGAAATAAGCCAAATGGAATAACGTTCAGAAATGGGATTCTTAAAATATGGAAGGTCTCCAAGGATTGCATTAGAGCAATAGGGTTTGTAAAACAGATTACGCATCATTTGACGTAAGTGCTGTTCACAGTGTTCTTACTTAAAATATTAGAGGGCAATTGCAAGATGGAGTAATGATAACACATGAGTACAATTTTTAAAGGAATTGTACTTGATTCTGCTTACATTTCTATAGTTTTAGTTCATAAAACTACTACCATGCCCGTGTGATAATAATCGCTTGAATAACCCCCTCTCCCGCCCCACACCCATTCGTTGTAAGGGCGAAATATATTAGCGTATTTCTTATAGCCAAAAAATATATAAAAGTTTAACGTTCTACTCATTCATAGATGGCAGTACGATCAACGGTTTATTAAAAAAACACGTTTAATGGTTGGTTTGGTTTGGTTTTGTTAATTAACGTCGCACTAGAGCTGGACAGTGTGCTATTTGCGACTGTTCGGGGTCAATCTCGAAAGAAAAAAACCGGGAACACATACACATTCAAACACACATTCATACATGCACCTCGTTATTTTAGAACCATGGTCAGATGACGAGGAAACACCTGAACTGGCACCCAACGCCTTCAATAGACGTCGGGACTTTGGACCCCGATCAGATGCATCGTGAACCAGTCCCGTATACACGCCAGTATAATTTGTTTTATATTCTGGACGACTTTCTAGTATTTTTGTCACTTTTAAGGAAGACACGAGCCCAAAATTCCTAAAAAATTGCTAAATTTTTTTTCTTCATAAAACGATGCTATACATACTTAAGAAGGCGTGTACAAAATTTCAGAAAAATAAAAGAAACAGAGTATGTGGTTTTTTAAATGTTTATATACCATTTATCATCTTTCTACACACTTTTCGTCTGCAACAATCGTCATTTACTCAAAATATTTTTTTAAACATTTTTGTCACGTTTAAAATGATAAGGCTTTGTAACTAATTAACTTAAAACTAAACTGTTAATAGTTTTTGATGTTCTAATATTTGTTTTATAAACGTATGAATAGGTTTTTTTAAATTAAATTATAAATGTTTTGTTTTACGAATTATTAAACATAATTTTTTTTTTAAATATTGTAAGTTTTGAACATGAAATAAGTTTTTGAAAACTATCAATACCCCAAATCTGCAAAAGTCTATTCATACGTCTATAGTACATACTTTGACGTTATTCAATCAATTAAAATGTTTTTAAAACTTTAAAAATTGAAGGAAGAGCAGTGTTTTTTTTAAAGTCTGTTTAAGCTTAAAAAACGCAAAAAAAAAAAAAAAAAAAAAAAATTTGTAAATATATTTTCGTTTTTGATTATTGTTTAAAAAAGATGTTCTAATAATATAAGAAAATTGTATTTTTGAATTCATTAGTAAACAAATTATTATTTGGGGATCGAGTCTCCCTTAAATGAATTATTTTAAACGCATTAAAAAAATATTGATATTTATGATATGTACGGGCGAATTAGCTATATGAGTAGTATTTTGTTTTTTAATAACTAAAGTGAAAAAATGTGTTAAGGATTTTTTTTATCTTATTACGAATAACTATTTATTTAAAAATCAAATACAAGTAGTCTACAAAATTTTCATGCCAATTCTTATGTATTATAGTTCAAAGCATCGGGAAAAAAAATTGGGGACAGAATAGAAATATTTAAAAATAATTAAAATTAAAAAAAAAAACTTTAAGTTTTTTTAATTTATAAAAAAAAATACAAACATTTATGTAATTTTTGTTTTAAATAATTTTTTATATCAATTATAATTGTTTTACTATATAAATTTATCTAATATACATTAATTAATTAATTCAAAATGTCAACGATAAAAAGTTAAAGTAATACTATCTCCCCCTTAAATAAAATAGGAATTGAATAAATTTCTTCTTAATTATAATAATTAAATTATCATATTTAAACTTTTTCTTTAGTTAGAAAATATCCGAAAAATATAAAGGAATTTAATAATGAAACATTTGAAAATCCATTTAAAATAAATTATTTTCTAAGGCATAATACTACAATCCTCAAGTCATTAAAGTGAAAAGAATATGCTTTGAATTATATTAAAACAAACATTAGGAATAACGTGATTTCTTTTTTTTAAAAGGAGAAGAAATTGATTACTTTCCAGTTATCAACCAAAGCACATCCTCAAACTAAATGAAAAGCACACACAGAAAAAACTCATTTAAGCCTAAATTAATTCGAAAGTTAAAAAGCAAATATCGATTCGAACATACTTAAAGTCGACAGCAGGTGACTCCATATATATATATATAAAGAAGCAAGGAAGAAAAATATATCTTTAGAATCAATTTTGATAGCTCCCGGTGTTGCATCAAAAAAAGCAAAAGAAATAATCGCATTAGGCTTAATGGAATAGTTTTTATAAAATCATTTTGCTAACGCTTCTTTTACAGTAAAATCGACGATTTGCGTCACAATATGCAAATGAGGATGTGTTAAGCTTGTTAGTGGTCTTGTCGGGGGGAGGGTTTTATTGGACTTGATTTGTTCTGAAATCGGCTTTTCAGCTTAATTTACTGAAGAGTTATGTAATTTGAAAGGTTAGGGTTAGGAATTGACGTAATTTCAATTTATTTTGTTAGTCTGGTAAAGTCAGATGAAGTTTATCGTTTGTCTTTTTTATAAGTTAATCGTTTAATTTTATTATTATACGAGTATATAAGGGAAAGGCCTGGCGAGACAGGATAGTTAAGATTTGGTGACATTTTATGACTATAGTTTTTATTTGGTTCTTGCTATATAGAAAAATCTTTAAAAAATGCGTGTTTTTTTATATATAGCGAATTTATTCAAGAAAGATATACCTCTTTCCGAACTATTTACAATAACTCATTGTAAAGTTCTAGTACGACAATTTTGCAAACCAACTTTAATAAACAAAGTGCATCTACGCTGACCGTAGTCTATCTGGATTATATTTAAACAAGATTAAACATGCTTATTTTAAAAAAAAAATTTATAAATTAAAATTATAGAAACAATATTAGTGATAGTAAGAAAAACCTAAATAATTTAAAAGTTAAAAACAAAAAGTGTAGAAACCAGAGGCTGTTAGCCTTAGTAATAGTTAGTGCACGTTAACACTGCATTAAGAAACCCGTTCGATTGGTTTGGTTATTAACGTCGCACTAGAGCTGCACAGTGGGCTATTGGCGACGGTTCGGGGTCTATTTCGAAGGAAAAACACGGAAACACATACATATTCACACACACACATTCATACATGCACCTCGTTATTTTAGAACCATGGTCAGATGACGAGGAAACCCCTGAACTGGAACCCAACGCCTTCAATAGACGTCGGGACTTTGGACCCCGATCAGATGTATCATGCAGCAGTCCCGTATACACGCCGTTAATTTTTTCGGATGTTCTGGACGACTTTTCTAGTATTTTGTAGCGAAGCTGGCAGCCCTCCGACCACAAGATCACTACTTTTTACTTTTCTTTGTCAAGTTCATCGCCTAGGATCGAACCAGGAATCTTCGTATTCCCAGCTGACGCCTTTAACCGCTCGGCCATGGAGGCCACTTTATTACTCTACGAGTATATAGGAGAAGACGGGGCGAGACGGGATAGTTAAGGTTTGGTGACATTTTATAACTATTAAATTAATTGATAATATTTTTTTTGTCGCCATGAATGTTTTTATTTGGTTTTGCTATATAGAAATATCTTTTAAATATATGTGTCCGCCATTTTTTTTATATATATAGCGAATTTCTTCAAGAAAGAGATCCCTCTTTCCGAACTATTTACAATAACTCATTGCAAAGTTTGTACGACGATGTTTCAAATAAACAATTTTAATAAACAAAGTACAGCTACGCTGATCGCAGTCTATCTCGATTATATTGAAACAAAATCAAACATGCATTTTTAAAAAAAAATGTTTTATATATAAAAAATATAGAAACAAAATTAGTGGTAGTAAAAAAAACCAAAATAATTTAAAAGTTAAAAACAAAAAGTGTAGAAAACAGAAGCTGTTAGCCTTAGTAATAGTTAGTGCACGTTAACACTGCATTAAGAAACCCTTTCGATTGGTTTGGTTCATTAACGTTGCACTAGAGCTACACAGTGGGCTATTGGCGACGGTTCGGAGTCTATTTCGAAGGAAAGACACGGAAACACATACATATTCACACACACACATTCATACATGCACCTCGTAATTTTAGAACCATGGTCAGATGACGAGGAAACCCCTGAACTGGAACCCAACGCCTTCAATAGACGTCGGGACTTTGGACCCCGGTCAGATGTATCGTGCACCAGTCCCGTATACACGCCGTTAATTTTTGAGGATGTCCTGGACGACTTTTCTAGTATTTTGTAGCGAAGCTGGCAACCCTCCGCCAAAAAATCACTGTAAAAGTCATTGTGAGACGTGATTTTACGAAAAATTAATTTCAAGCTCCATTATATATAAATACATAATATTACATATAATTTTATTTATTCGTATTTGATAAAAATAATTCTTTTTGATATTTTTAGTTTGAATATAAGTAGTATAGAGACACGGTGCATAATGAAAGAAATAATAATTAGGTTTCTACAATGGGAACTGAAAATTTAATTAATTTTATATGTTTAAATAATAAAAAAAACCATTATATATAAAACAAGTTTTTAGATTAATGCATGTTCAGATTATTTATACATTTCAAAAACGTATAACAGTAATAGAGTTGCAAAGTAGTTTACGAAATATTATATTCCCAGTAAATTATCAATATAAAGTGTATTGGATACACAGGCGTATTTTGCATGCAGCTGGTTGATTGAAACGTATCAATACAAAACAACATATTTTGTAATATTTCTGCTGCCTCACCTATTTCATATAATTTAGAATTCAATTCTGCGAATTCATTCTGAGCTTTGATAATATTTAGGAAACGCAAATGGGAAACCGAGCTTCACAAACTAATATAATACGGTTTCTGAATTATTTTCAGGACAAATATTTTCTATGTCGAAAAATATAAATCAGTAATTCTGTTGTCATGCTGTTTAACAATAAGATACATAGGATATTTCAGTAACACATGCAACTCATGCAATTCCAAATATTCGTCGTATTGAAATAAAGTGGCAGAAATAAAATGATGAATCCGCTATCTATTAATTTATATATAATGTTTTATCTATATTTATATTACAATTTTGATTTATTAATTTTGGAGACTGTAAAAATATGAAATTGTATCTATCCACTGGATATTTATATTTTAAGCAGTGTTTATATATTTTTTCTTTAAAAATTGACAATATATTTGAAAATTTAGAAAACCAGTTATTCGTATTCCAATGTTTTAAATGGAATTGATAACGAAATCGTAACAAATATTTTTAAACGATTATTTTCATGTAAATATTCAATAATATGTTGATATTTATTGTCTTTATTTTTTATGTATTGGAAACAAAATTTAGGTGTGTAATTTGGTACTAATTTTAAAACACCAACTTCAAATGAACGGTACAAAATAATAAATAAATTTATCTATTATCGCTCCTTCACCCAGCAAAAAATTCAGCATAAAACCTCCATAAAAATTGTTAAATAAATTGAAGGTTTTTTGAAGGTTTTATAAAGGATATTAAAACAAAAAACTGTAGTTTTTTTTAAAAAGTTTTTTAATTTTTTTTCTGCATAAAAACTTTAAAATATCTGCAGTTTTCCTTCATGATTAAAAGTTGATTTTTTTAGAAGGTTTTTTTAATTTTTTTATGATAGATATTGGAACAAAAACCTTTAATTTCACAAAACTTCTGTTCTTTTGCATAAAGCCTTCAATTTCAAAATTATGATAAAATTTTTATGCTGATTTTTTGCTAGGCATTTATAACCACATAGTGAGGTTCAGTTTAACATTCCGCGTAAATATATAGATTTACATTCCTTATTTAATACAGTTCCGAAGCATTCAGCATATCACGAATAAAGTCTGCATTATAATCCAATTATAAAAGTCAACATTTAATTAAATTTTGAAACCACTGAGCTGGGGACAACCCAAAGGGTCATTTCCCCACCCAAAAGTCACCAAGCTTATCTCCTCTTTCCTTCACCAAAACCAATCTCGAAAATTCCACATTTAATGAGTCCAAAGTTCAGCCAAAGTCGGAAATCCGAATGCCCATTTGAGCCATAACCCCCGAACCACGGTCACCGAAATCGCCATTTCGCGCCAACAAATTATCATTTGGCGTAAACCCTATTTCCCGAAGCCGAAATGAATTCAAATACCGCAGATCAAGTAACGAAGTTAATTAACGAGCATTCATCAGTAAATGAATTAATTTTTAGATTGGGTAGGGGGGCTTTTACCTGAATTATATCTTTGGAAAGGAAATCACTTTCGCGGTGGTGGTGGTGGTTTCCCATTTGCGCCAGATTTGTTTATTTGGCGGCGAATTCCTGGCGTAATTACGGGAGATTTAAAAGTAATTTAAGAACCTTTGGCGCGACATTGGGGAAGAATATTTGAAGGTTCCTTGTATTGAGACGAGTGCGGTTGGTTAATCTTTGAGGGTGCAGTGAATGTAATTACTCGAAAGATGGGTTTCTGCATAAATCTTTTAAAAGGTTTAGGAGACGAATAAAAGATTTACTTGAATTACTGAAATTTTAATGAGACCTTATTTTAGTGTTTGAGGAATTGCCTTTGTAATTATATTTAAACTCAGGGAGATTTTCCGGGAATTTAATATTGTACTGCTCGCCATTATATTTAAAAACAAACACGTCTGTTAGTGACATTAAGTGTTAAACGAACTGTAAGAATAATTAAATGTTATTCGATGCATTTTATTTTTCATCTGCTTCAAGTTTTATGCGACTTTGTGGCAAACTGCATTGTAAAAAGCAACATAAAATGTTAAAATTAGGTACTCAAAAATATGTAAATTGTACTAATTTTTGCGTACATTTCATGCTTATCATTGCTTCGAATACAATAAGTTTCCATTTTGAAACAGACATGTACTAAAAAATGAGTACAATGAATAAAAAGAGTAGATGCTAGACTACAAAGGCTGCCTTCATAAATCACTATTGTTAAATCTCGACAATTAAAACCGAAACTTACTCGGATTCGAACCCAGGTCTTCAGGCGCAGCAGTCCAAAACCTTGTCCGTTAAACTACCAGGGCGACTTGAAGAAGTTATAAACTGAAGACATGTAAAAAAGGTATGGCAAATGAATAGGAAGTAAACCTGTAATAAATCAGTTTTCAATTACGAAATCCACATGAAGTAATGTGGAAAACCATCTTCTGAACATCTAATTTAAGTTTTACAGGTTTTATTAAGACCGCTTGAACAGAAGCTGAGATTAGTAATATTAAATTCCAACACTCAATTTTGAAGAAATACTGTTAGTTAAATTTTAGTAACGCATCGCTCATTTACGATGCAATTACACTCAAAGAAAAACGAGTAAGTTTAGGTACTCATTTTGAGCCCTTTTTTAATAGCGTATCTTTCATGGAAAATTTAAAATAGATCTACGTATGTTATCATGACGCATATAAATATTTCAGGAAATAAAAATGAAAATTTTTTGTTGCAAATTCTCTACACACAGAAACTTTTCTAATCTAATAAAAATCAATAAGTTGAAATGTTTTACTTGTACATAGTAAAACAAATGCATTGACTATTCACATAAAAAAGTTAATATCATGTTATTACACTTATCCATTTGCTCAAAAAAACATATAGATTGCATATTAAACTTACTTTCAAATAGAATTTGAATCGCATATTTTAATACATATTTTATCATACATGTTACAAATCCAAACTTCATCATCTAATGATTGTAGTAAATGGTAATTATCAAATATTAATAATTATGCATTAACTTCAAAACATTATTAAATAAAAGGGAATATGGTTAAATTTAAATCTCCTATCCGTGGTCAACTTCAAGAGAAATTAAATCAAATACAATGTCGAATATTCTGTTTGAACTAATACATTATTCCCACCCAAAAAAAACTTGTCTTTGATGATTCAATTCTTGTCCAAACATCCACTGCCATATTGTTTGCTGACCAAAGAGATTATATTATTCATCCTATATAAAATTCCAATTCAGAAGAATCCCTATATAGCTTTAATAAAATCTAAAATAGAAATATGCGGCTCTAAAGTTCCGCTAAAAAATATATCACCATTTTACTACCATTATTTCAATATTTCTGTTTGTTGGAAGAGTTATGAATGTCCAAAAAAGATATATGTAGGTTTGCCTAAAATACATTTTTATAATGTTTTAACTGATTGGTTGGTTAATTAACGTCGCACTAGAGCTGCACAGTGGGCTATTGGAGACGGTTCGGGGTCAATCTCGAAGGAAAGACCCGGGAACACATTCATACATGCACCTCGTTATTTTAGAACCATGGTCAGATGACGAGGAAACACCTGAACTGGCACCCAACGCTTTCAATAGACGTCGGGACTTTTGACCCCGATCAGATGTATCGTGCACCAGTCCCGTATACACGCCAGTATAATTTGTTGGATATTCTGGACGACTTTCTAGCAATTTTGTAGCGAAGCTGGCAACCATCTGATCGCAAGATCACTACTTTTTTACTTTTCTATGTCAAGTCCATTTCCCGGATTCGAACCACCAATCCTCTGATTAGTAGCTGAACGCCTTACCAACTGAGCAACAGGGGCTCTTGTTGTATGTTTTAACTGAATTTAGTATACAAATAAATATTGTGAAATCATATACCAGCAGCGAGGGTGACGTTAACGTATAACATTGGAAAGAGGAAGATGAAATCATTCTGTTAACTGTAACTGTGATTACCTATCCTATATATTACCTTAGTCTCCATGATATATACAATAAATATCTTATATAAACCTAAACTATTTTGCAATTCTGATATTATACATTTATTTCTACACAGATTGTTTTTTTCGTGCACTGTAAAGAAAATGTGCTTAAAAATCAGTACATGGACGTACTCGTTTTTCTTTGAGTACAATTGCATCGTAAATGATCGATGCCGTATTCAAATTTAAGTAACCGTACTTTCGCAAAAATGAGCAGTGTGATTTAATATTGCTAATATCAGCTTCTGTTCAAGCCATGCTGACAAATTCAAAATAGTTGTTCCGAATATGGTTTTCCACACCAATTGATGTCGATTGCTTAAAAGGAAACTGAGTTATTACAATTCAATTATCTTACTTCCCATTCTTTTGGCACATCTTTTTAACATTATTTCTGTTTATAACTATTCCACGTTGTTCTGGTAGCTTAACGGATAAGGCTACGGACAGCGGTGCCTACAGATCTGGGTTCAATTCTCTGTAAGTTTTGCTTGTAATTGTCGATATTTGTTGAAAGTGATTTGCTCCTTTTATTCATTTTTACCCATTACTCATCTTTCAGTACAAGTCTCTTTCAATATTGAAACTTATATATTCAATAAATACCGACAATTACTACCAAGATTTATCGGGTATCGAACCCAGATCTACAGTCACCGCTGTCCAGAGTCTTATCCGTTGTACTAACAGGGTGACGTGAAGAAGTTATAAACATAATTATTGCTAAAAAGATGTGCCGAATTAATAGAAAGTAAGATAATTTATGTAACTCAGTTTCCATTTAAGCAATCGACATCAAATAATGTGGGAAACGATCTACAAAACAACTATTTTAAGTTTGTCAGGTCGCTTTGTGAAGATGGATTGAACAGAAACTGAGTAATATTAAATCACACTGCTCATTTTTGCGAAAGTACGATTACTTAAATTTGAGTACTTCAGCTCTTCATCTCATTTACGATGCAATTGTATTTATAAACGAGTATGTTCATGTACTCATTTTTAAGCACATTTATTTTTTACAGTGTGATAAGTGACCTTTTTTTACAACCTGGTTTCGAGATTAAAATAAGTTTGGGTAAATACAA